>NC_061168.1:31129739-31189739 GCF_022113875.1 Hydra vulgaris
TCCCCCTCTATTTTAAAGTATAGAGACAAAATCTTTTAATGTTTGAATAAGATTCAAACTATAAAAAATATCATTATTACTTGCTTGCACAATCGTGTAATTAAAAAAGTTATTAAAACATGTCTTGTTATACACAATGCAACAATAAAACCAAAATTTGATATTAACTTCAGTAGAAGAAGCAGTAGCAGAGGTTGCACTAATAAATGTTCTATTGATATTTTATGACATTCTTTATGACAGAAAACCACAGAAATAAAAAACTTTTGTAAAGTATCCATGCCACAATTTTACATTTCATAACATCGATAGAAAAATAAGTAATAGCTTTTATTAATATACTAAACAAAAAAGTTTTTCCTTTATGTGGTTCATCATAGTTCCTATTACGATTATAATGATTCTCATAAAGGATAAACTATATGGCTAATTAAAATTTAAAATAAATAATGGCTAATTAAAACTTATACTTAATAAGTCTAAAATCTGGAAATTAACATTCTAACTTTTTTGCCAAAAATTCTTGATTATCAAAGAAAATCAAATAACACTAGTTTTTATCGATGCAATTATAAACAGCTTTTTTTTTTCTTTTTTTTTTTAATTTGTTATTTAGGTGCCCCAAGAAGTCCTAACGGTCTTGTCACAGAGCACCGCGGAAGTGCATTTAACCAGAAAAATTACGCCTCCTTCTTTACCGTGACGCAAAATATGTCCAAAGCTCTTTTCGAGCCTGGATCTCCTGCTTATAAAGCAAGCGCTTTAACCACTGCGCCACGGCCGCACAGTTTCTGCTCGTAATAACTCTATTTTCGTTTCTTGTATACTAAGGATATCGTGATATTAAAAATTCTACACAATAAATATAAATTTGGTCGGCTAACTTTAAAGGAAATGATGTTTTTCTTTAACATACTAACTTTTTAAAATGCTATTGTGAATTAAGCGACATTTTGAACTTTAACGACCTTTATATGTTCAATAAAATTTAATAAAACACAAATTAAGCATTCCCAGACAGCAAGCTTACATTGGCCCAACGTAAGTTTTAACATTGGCAAGTTTATTCCGTTGGGCCAACATTTAGCCAATGTTTTTTTTCGGCGTATTATTTTCAATTCTGCAAATCGGTTTTTTGCAGATATCGTACTATATTGGGCCAACATTTAACCAATGCTTTTTTTTCGGCGTAATATTGCAATTCTACAAAATCGGTTTTTTGCAATTATCGTACTACGTTGGGCCAACATTTGGCCAATGTAGTTTGGGCTTAATATTTTGCTGTTCTTACATTTATACCGTAGCCAATATTCGGCCAATGTAGTTGCGGATTAGTTTATACTTTAAAATTTGTTGCAAAACATTTTTAAAAATGGCATCGTTTGACAGAATAAAAAAAAGTTTTGATATTATCTTTCCATTTTTTTAAATTATAAAGATAAAAAAAACAAGGTATATTTATTAATCTTCCAAGAATCTTAAAAGTTTCCTTATAAGAAATAAATTTCAAGAAATTCTCGTGACTTAATGTTTTCTTTTTTTAAATAATGAAATATTTGTTAACATTTAAACGTAATGCTTAAAACATTTTTACTACAATCTAAATTATTAATGTAACAATAAAGGCAATAATCAAATTATTTTTTTGTAAGATCTTAAAGTTATTTTTTTATTTTTATTGCTGTATTGGCATTTCAAATGTTTGATTTATTTAATAATCTTTAATAAATAAATAAAACATTTCAAATGTTCGATTTATTTAACAAAGAAGACATTTTAAATGTCTTCTTTATTATGTAAATCAAAAATTTGAAATGTCACACAGTATAAGTTTTTTTTTTTATAATTTGTTTATAATAGTTTAGATTGCATAGCTATTATAAAATATATTATTAAAGGTAGGTAGGGTAAACTGGGGTAAAGTGAACTGTTTTTGATATTTAAAGGAAATATTTTCAAAATAAAAGCCAAAACATTTTGCAGTTTTCAAAATTTATACCATTTAAAGTATTAGGTACAATATAAAACAAAATACTAAGATTAAAAGCTACTTTTACAATATTAAATATATATTCAAAAAAAACATGTCCACTAGTTCACTTTACCCCCACATTGGGGTAAAGTGAACTACTTCATCTTTAACTCTTTTGTGTTTGTTATTTCTAATAAATTAGTTTTTTTATTTTGTATTTTGCCTTGCTGCTTGATCTTTCTTTTAAAGCATTCGTTTTCTTCATCATTTAATCTTTTAAATGCATCTTCTGATGTAAGACACTCACCTCCATAGTGTCTTTTTATTTTTTTTGTAGGTCGTTTGTTGTATGAACGACCATCACCCTTTGTGGCCATTAACTGTTCTTTCACTATTTCTCTAATGATTTTATTTCCAGTAGAACAATCTACATTTGATATTGATAGTTGATTTATTTTTTCATTGTTTAAGTCTTTTCCTACTGATATTATAGCTTTTTGTGAATTGTATTTATTTGTTGATTCAATAGAAAAATTTTCACAAGTATCGTTCTGATCATTGACATTGGTGTCTAAAACGATGTTTTGAGGGACGTTATTATTATAGTTATTTGTTTTCTGAGAAAAAGGGTGTTCATAGATTTCAGAAGGATTTAACTTGTCAGATGCTATAGCAGATGGATCAAAGGGAAAAATTCCAGTTTTGGCAAAGGATTGTACTAAATGAGCTGGCTTAAAGGAGGTATCATAAAGTTTTTTTAATAAAGATGGAAAAACAGATTTCCCAACCACCTTCAGCCTTGACTCGGTATACCAATTGGCCAGAATTTCACGCCATACATGTTTAACTTGGCGAAAGACTCCTACATCAAGTGGCTGAAGCAAATGCGAACAGTGTGCTGGCAAACACAAAATAGTTATATGATTTTCAACTGCTTTTTTAACAGTTTCTAAAGAAATATGACTAATGTGACCATCAAAGATAAGCAAAACAGGCTTGGGTGTGTCTTTCAACCATAAAACAAGATGGTTAAAGTATTCAGTGAAAACTTCTGTTTCCATCCAACCGTTTTTTGTCACCCCATATAAGGAACCATTTGGTCCACCAGTCATCCACTCTTTATACAAATTCTTCCCAGCAAATAAAATAAATGGAGGAAAATTTCTTCCTGCAGCTGATATTGTTGCTAGTACAGTAAACTGTTCTTTTCCTGATCCAGGAGCAATAGATACAGGGTTTTTAATACCTCTTTTGCAAATAATTTTTTTATTTATTGGGTTAGTGCAAAACCCACTTTCATCGCAGTTTAGTATTTGGGCAGGTCTATTCATAATGTCACATTTTTCCAATGTTGCTTTAAGTAATAAAAACCAAGCATCAATTACAGTTTTATTACAAGCTAAGGCTCTTGTTAATGTCAAAAGCTCTGGAATTCTTATAGATATTTCTTTCTGCCAACGATTTAAAAAATTACAAAACCACTGATCACCAGCAACACCATTAACAAATTTTTTCTGAAATCCGTTTAATTCAATATACGTTTGAACAAGTTTCATAAATTGTTTTTTATCTAATCCAAATCCAAAATCAGAAAATGCAGATAAAAGTGAAACAAGATCTTTTTCAGCATCAGCAGATAATCGGTTTGGTCGCCCTTCACCAACTTTTGAGCATTTTATGCCTAGAAGATGTCTTGCAATTGTACTTCTTGGAACACCATATTCTTTTGATGCAGCATACGAAGTCATTTCTTTATTTTTAACTTTCGAAATGGCATTTTGCAACAAATTAGGTGCATATGTTTTTCTTCGAGATTCTTTTTTCTTAATGTAGTTTCTTGGCATTATTTCAATATATTATATTTCTGAAAATAATTTTAAGAATATTTAAAAAAAAAACAACTTATTTTAAGAGTAAACAATTTAGTTAAGTAATTACAATTTATATATTCAGTTCTACTAAAAATATTTGATGAAAAAACATAAGAAAAAGACTAGTTCACTTTACCCCCAATAGGCAGAAAAATAAGGGGTAAAGTGAACTAAATTGATTTACAAACTAAAAGCTTAGCTTTTTTATATTATGATAAAAACTACAATTTTTTTTTAACAGCATTATATTATCTTTAAAATGTATATAAATTATATAACTGATGTTCGCATTAATAACAACAAATCATGAATTTACTAAAACCCATAGCAAAGTTTGAGATCGTAATTTTAAAACTTCCGCCAAACTCGCTTTTTAAAATGGCTATTACATCAAAACAAAGGCTATATTTTATTAATTTTTTTATTTAAAAAATTTCAAAATGTTGTATTAAGCAAAAATAATGCTAAATTACTTAACAAAAAGTTTTTTAAACATGATAACTTTTTAGTTTAAAAAAATAGTTCACTTTACCCCTAGTTCACTTTACCCCAGTTTACCCTACGTGACATGAAAATTTTAAATTATTTAAATAGTAGATTGTTATATATCATTAGAAAGGCCTTTAATTCAATTTTTCAAAAGTGAAAAAATTATAAAAATCAGACAATTCCATAAGAAGTTATACTTGATTAAGTGACGAATTACCGATATATGGATTTCTTGATAAAACTGAAGCAAAAAAATTTTTTTTTTTACTAAAACTATCATAACTTAGTCAATTCTCATCAAAATCCTTATATCTTGGTATCAAAAAATAGGTGCAAGAATAACCTACAAAATTATAATAACCTTGAGCAATTTGGCATACCGTGGGCGGCAGCGGGCGCATAGATACGCCGTCTTTGCAGTCAATAAAAAGAGATTTTTCTTAATAAAAAAGTGTTTCTTCAGGAAACCGGTCTATTCCATATGCAAAAAGTTGTTACAATTTCACTGCCAAATATTAGAGGTTTATTAAAAATATGAGGTGGACCTTGGGTGTTAAAATTCAACACACCCTAATTTAAAAAAACAATCATTCTCATAATCATTTTTATCTTTATTTCAAAATATACATCTAATAGATCAAGTTTATAAAATGAATAATTTTTTTTTTACATCTTTAAAACTATAAGTAATGATGTACACAAAGACACGAGAAAAGGGCGTATCCCGCCCCCTCTGACCTAAAAAAAAAAATTTTAAATGAGGTTTCCAAAAATAAAAATTGCTATTATTTTTAATGTTTTATTTTAATATAAAATTATTTTTACCATATTACAGTAGTAGTATTAAAAGATGCATCAGAGTACTCATTTTTGCAGAGAGGGTGGGAGTTACCCCCTCTAACCTAAAATATTTAAAAAAAATAAAATGACATTTTCTAAAACAAAAACTGCTATTATTTTACATATTTTATTTTAATATAACATTATTTTTACCATAATACAGTAGTACTAAAACAAGATGCATCAAAGTATTTATTTTTGAAGAAGGGAGTAGCGGTTACCCCCTCTGACCTATACAAATTAAAAATAATTTAAAATTACTTTTTCTAAAATAAAAACTGATATTATTTTATATGTTTTATTTTAATATAAAATTATTTTTATCTTATTTGAGTAGTAGTATTACAAGATGCATCAGTCTTCATATTTGCTGAGGAAAATGTCAAATCCCCCCTCCGACCTAAATAATTTTTTATACATTTATATATAATTCCAAACAACAATTATGTGTTTTGGCTTTTAGTTAATGATTAAGATAAGTTTCCAGTATTGAAACTGTATAATAATCATTGTTAACAATGGACACGACGTGAACATAAGCCAAAAACTGTCTATCAAAAAAATTGCAAGTTCCACTACTTGCTGCACATTAATTTTGCAAGTTTCACTGCCTGGAAAATTCTGTACATTTATGTTGCAAGTTCCACTAGTTGCTGTACATATATTTTGCAAGTTCCACTACTTGCTGTACATTTATGTTGCAAGTTCCACTACTTGCTGTACTTTACTCCTTTTTACTGTTCCAATTGTCAGAAATTGCATAAATTGACTGTGGTGTTTTATAAAAACAAAACAAGTGTGGAACAGAATATGTAGACGGTTTCCACGGTACCTTCGAATAATACCTCTTGGTAATTTGTTATTGTTTAAAAAATTGACAAATCCTTTTGGATCGCCGCTTGCATCTTTAAACCTCATCTTATTCATAGCCAAAACAATTTTAACAGCAACACAATCATTTTCAAATAATTGGCAATTTCCAATTTCCAAAGACTTTAATGCTGTTCGACATGAAATAGCAATTGTGTCAAGAGGGTGTAAGTGGCAGTTTAACTCATTTAGACTTTTACCCCAGACCTCACCAATTTTTCGGATTGTAAGATGGTTAACCGAAACTCTATCAGACATGGTGTTTGATATATTTGAGATTATTAGGCGTCTTCAATCATCAAAGGGTTGAAGTGAAAGTTTGAATAAACTAAGGCAGTATAATCCACTACATTACATATATGATTTGCATAATCCACTGCTTTCCCGCCTGGTAATTGATCAATAGAAACAACCTGGCATTGATTTTTTGAAGTTAAATGAATGCTGTTTATATGAACACCTTCTTGCGTTGTTGCATCAAATCCAAGAGTGAGATGATTATTATTGATGGCCCATTCTGCTACTTGCAAATCAGTGATACTGCCAAGCTCACGAGCCATTTGCTCAACGGTACTACGATGAGGAATGTAAGAAAAATTAATTCCAAAATATTGTGCAATTTTATCCACTAGAAATTGAATATTACTGGTTGGGACATTTGACAATAACATGGTGTAGACTACTATCCTTAATTGCATGGAAAATCTTTTATCATTGTTGGACCAGTTTGATGTACTTTAATTGTAATTTAAAAATGTAATTTAAGCAAAGTGTCATTTAATTGAAAAAAAACTACCTTAACTATAAACAGACACAAATATTTTAATCTGCTTTTAGCTTAAAAACTTTTTACATTATAAAATATATATAATATTATATATAATATATATAATATTATATATATTTTATAATGTATTATATATATATATATATTTTATAAATATATATTATATATATATATAATATATATATATATATATATATATATATATATATATATATATATATATATATATATATATATATATATATATACATATATATTATATATATATAATATATATTAACATAAATACTATACAAATTTATGCAAATATATGTTCTACTCGAAGCTAATTAAAAAATGCAACTGGTGACATTAAAAAAACATGGAACATTATAAAAGAAATAATTGGGAACAAAAAAACTAAATCAAATAATTTGCCTGCTCGAATTATCATAGACAATATAGAGTACAGTGACAAAAATAAAATTGCTGAAAAATTCAATGAATTTTTTGTTAACATTGGCCCTAATCTTGCCTCAAAAATTAAATATCCTAATAACTCGTTTGAATCACATCTAAATGATCCCCAGAGCGAACTAAAATACAAAGAACTAACCTATCAAGAGCTTAACGTTGCACTAAACCTCAAAAAAACTTGATGTTATAATGTTTGCCGACGACACAAATTTATTTTATTCCTCGAACTCAATCAAAAACCTTTATGAATGTATGAACAAAGAGCTTGAAAAATTAAACATCTGGTTGAAATTAAATAAGTTATCACTAAATACAGAAAAAACAAAATATATATTGTTTCATTCCAAAAAACAAAAAAATAATATACCAACTATACTTCCCCCACTAAAAATAGATAAGGTAAACATTAAAAGAACAGAAACAACAAAATTTCTTGGGATACTTATTGACGAAAATATAACTTGGAGAGCCCATATTAGTACAATAAACACCAAAATTTCAAAAAATATTGGGATACTTTACAAAGTTAAACCTATGTTGTCCCAAGATAATCTTAAATCTCTTTATTTTTCTTACATCCAAAGTTATCTTACGTACGCTAATATTGCATGGGCAAGTACACACAAATCCAAGTTAAATACACTTTATTTAAGTCAAAAACATGCATCAAGATTAGTTTATAATAAATATAAACTCACCCATGCTGAACCTTTACTAAAAACCCTAAATGCACTGAATGTTTACCAAATCAACATCTATCAAAATATTCTTTTCATGCTTAAATACAATCTTGGACTAGTCCCATCGCATTTTTTAGATAACTTTTTTCAAATTAACTCTAATAGATATACCACAAGAGCAACAGGGAACTTCACATTACCAAAAAAAACAACAAAGTTCTCACGATTCTCTATTTCCTACCGGGGTCCGTACCTATATAACAAAATAATATCCGAAAATATAGAACTTAAAGCATTAAATAATTCTGCCACCTTGAAAAAAAAATTAAAACACCTCATACTTAATATCAAAAATTTTATTGACATGTATTAAACTTAACAACAAGATTTATACAAAAATGTTTATGTGTATCACTGACTGTGTATTGTTTAACCACTTTTAACTTTATATAAAAATTAATTAAATTTATTTAACCATTTGAAAAGGTACTTGATGATAAGACTTCATAGTCTTCTGCGAGTCTCCTTTACAACAACATGTTTATATTTGAAGAAACAATAGTTTTTATTTAAAAAAAAAAACAGTATTTATTAATCTAACGTTATATTTTATTATAATTGTTAAATTACGTATTCTTATGTTATGTTATATATTTTACTCTTTGCATTAAATTATATGATAGAATTGTAACGTAATGAAGTGTATATTGAAGTTGTAAAAAAAAAAAAAAAAAAAAAAAAAAAAAAATGTTGTATACAACGTTGGGTCAATGTTGTATACAACGTTGGGCCAATGTTGTATACAACGTTGGCCTAACGTTATATACAACGTTGGGCCAATGTTGGGTAAACGTTGTATATAACATGGGACCAATACCTAACCAATGATCAAACCTGCATTGGGCCAACATTGACTTTCAACGTTGGGCCAATGCATCATCATGCATTGGCCCAACGTTGGGCCAATGTAAGCTTGCTGTCTGGGTTGTACAAAGGAAAGTCTAAAATTTATTTTCCATATTTAAAACCTTTTCTCTCCTTATTTATTATTTTAAATGCAAGTTATTAAAATGATACAGTCTAGTGTAATTAAACTGGGGGTGTCTATTGATATATACTTGTTGTTACTAATTTTACCTCCTGGGGTCAATGTTATTAAACTTTTTATCGGCGTAAAATGCTACCGGCTGTAAATTTTATCGGCGTAAATGATTTGTTTCAATGTTATAAAGACGAGTTTCCACTCATCCGTTTTTCAACGGGAACAGGATAGGAAAGGAAAAAATAATCACGTGAGCATGCGTAATAAAAGTTTTTATTTGTCCGAGCATGCTCACGTGATTATTTTTCCGTTCCCTTTCCCGTAGAAAAACGGATGAGTGGAAACACACCTTAAAAGTTTTTTCAAAATTACCGTCGATAAATTTCTACACCCAAAACGTTTATTGTCGATAAATGTTCCGGAGGAGCAACCTACGGAAATTTTTGTTGAAGATCCGAAGATATGAATATTTAGTTGTAGAAACCTGTGGTTTAGAACTTTTCAAAGTACTTGCCTTGAGTTGAAAACTTGATATAAATTCATTTGTTTTAATTAAGTGCTTACTCAGGTTGTTTAAGGCCAGTTTAAATTTTCAAGGTAGTTCGACTTACCTTCTAGACATTTCTTTTAAATAATTTTTTTTTTGAAAAGTTGTTGTCTTAACTGAAGAATACTTAGCAAAAGTTGTGCAAAGTTAAAAAAATTATTATTGACGACAATATGGAGGTTGACTTAAATTGTCCTTTAACTAAAAGATAAGTATATGATAAAATAAGCAATTAAATTGTTAGTAACAACTTTTCTAGTTATATGCGACCTAAACGACATTGATATTGTATTCTACCATTAATCCATAATTTTATCTAGAAGGTCAGGCAGAAAATCCGACGTTTTGTCATTTCTTACAACGAAAAACTCTTAAATGTCGGGAATTCGTTAATACTTAACGTTGTGTATTTAATGGCTTTTTGATGGGTCGTAACAACAGAATTAATTTGTCAAGTAGGCTAATAATATTTAAAATTTGAACAATAAATAATATGGTTTGTTATGAATTCATTGTATTATATGATAATTCATAGCATGTTATGAACTCATGATATATATTTGAAAAACTAATAATTGCTGAAAAAACTTTCTTGTCGGGCTTTGTAAGTCTAGAAGTCACCGCTATATTGTAAAACAACGTTTTAAAATCTTCCTGAACGACAAATTATTACGTCACTCGCAGATAATTGAAGTAAACCCGAGACTGGCCTTAAACAACCTGAGTATTTCTTGGTAAATTTTAATTTCGAGCGATTTCTTTGTTAATATTTTGTTACTGAATTTGTCATGTAAGAAATGAAAGTCATTTTCAAAATTTAAAACTGTTCTCATTAACTACTTTTTAGAAAAACATTGCTTATAAATTTTATACTTTCATTCAACTTATTATTTACAACCCTAGTTCTGAGCTTCTATTTATCTAATTTTTTTCTTTTCTGTTGTGATTTAATATTTTTTATTAAACTTATTAAATTTAACAAAAAATATTAAAACACAACAGAAAAGCAAAAAAAAAAAATTAGATAAATAGAAGCTCAGAGTTAGGGTTATAAATAATAAGTTAAAGAAAAGTTTAATATTTGTAAGCAATTTTTTTCTAAAAAATAGTTAAAGTTATAAAGTATAAATTAGCATTTATTTATTATTCTAATCTTTCTTAAACTGAAGTATTTTCTCTTCATCACTATAATTGTTAATATTATTATTACAATAGTTTTATCATTATAAATATTATGATTCTTACTGTTGTTAATATTGTCATAGTTTTTTTTTAATATTACTGTTTTTGTTATACTACTGTTGTTGTTGTTTTTATTGTTATTATTATTATTGTTGTTATTTTTACTGTTATTTTTGATATTATTATTATTAAAATAGTATAGTGTATACTTTTTATAATCTTTACTATTACTTTTAATCACTTTTATTACAACTATTATTTTTGTTTACTCCTACTTGCATTATAATAATTATTAATAATACTTCAATAATAATATAATGATGCTAATAATATTAGCATCATTTTATTAGTATTGAATTATAAAGGTGTTTATTTCATATTACTACTTATTACTATTTGTAAATAACCTTAATGTTTCAACTTTATTCAGAATATATTTGCTTTGATTTATTTTGATCACTGAAAATTTGAAAGTTAATGAAAAACAATAAAGCAAAAGCAATTTTATATATATATATATATATATATATATATATATATATATATATATATATATATATATATATATATATATAAAATTTATTTTCAAAAATTAATATTTTTAAAGAACTTTTTTATTAATGTAGTTAAAAAGAAATTTTTTGCTAACGCTCCGTTAAGCTTAACGGAGAGATGAGAATACGGCCCCTGAGCAATAATAAATTAGTAAAAACACTTTTCTAATTTTTATCTTTGAGAGATTGTTTCTCCATCAGTAGGTTTGTCAGGAAGCCTGATCAACTATTGAATCTACTGATAAACCTTCCTCATGAACCTACTGATGGAGAAACATGTTGTTAAGAAATAAAACTAGATAGGTGTTTCATGAATTAATAAACAAATTTAACTTTTTAGATTAGTTTTACAAATTATCTTTTAGACATTGGAGCCTGAAAGAAAACTATCAGGAATTTAAAGTGCTTGAAAAGGAATTTAAAGTGTTTCGAACGTTTGTTATTGAGCTAATTAGAAAAATGCACTTATGCTAGATTTATTAGGACTATTTATTGATCCAAAAATCAGATCAACTTTAGTATTAGACAAACTCAAAATGGTCAGGCAAAAGAAATTTCTCCATTTAAAATTTATGCAGAGTTTATTTGAAATTCGAAATAGTAAAACAAGTGGTCAAACTATAAACAGAATTATTAAAGTTCTAGAAATTACCTTTGATGTTCAAATATTGTATGAGCTCAAATATTTTTGATAAAGTCAGATAACAAAATTCATCAAAGATTTTTCTTCTTATTCACAAAGTGTTTAGACATTATGTACAACTTGTTTTCAAAGTTTCTCATACTGTCTATGATATGGAAGCACGTCAAAACTTATTGCGGATAAAATTCTAAACAGAAAGCATCAAAAGAGTTTATGTTTAAATGATTATTTGTGTCTAAATAATTATTTGTTATAAGAATTTGAGTTAGTGAATAATTCTTTTAATTATTTAATATTTAAAGTCATTTTTAAAAAAAAGTTTATTTATGCAATTTTTCCTATTTTTTTTCTGTGTGTATAGATTTTTTATGTGTATAGATTGTATAATATGTGTTTCTTTGTGTATAGATTGTATAATATAAAATGTGTGTAGATTTTCTATATTTATATCAACACAATTTTACAAAATAAAGAATGATTAATTACCTAATTAATTAACTAAAAAAAAAAAAAAACTTTTTTTTACGTAAAAAAATTTCTTTAATTTTATGTACTTTTTTATAAAGACCAAGGCCTAAACAATCAAGGTCAAGGCCAAAATCTTCAAAACCAAGGCCAAAAGTTTCAAGGCCTAGGGCCTTAGTTTTTAGTCTTAAGGCAAGGTCAAGACCAAGGACTAACAACTCTGGTCTAAAGAAACCTCTATATAAAAAATAGTATAAAAAAAGTTATTTTTATAGAAAAGCTATACATATTTTGTTATAGGGTAGGGTAAAAAATTAATGACAATCCCTTTTTTTTTCTTTTAAATTGTATTCTTAACAGTTTAAATACTGTTTGAACAGTTTTACTTTTCGCGTTTGTCTCTGATTCTCCAAATATTCTAAAGCAAACAAAATATTCTTCATCAGAATCGAAACAGTCTAAGTCCAAATCAATAAGAAACTGTTAATTTTTGTTAGCTTTGATTTTATCAGCTCAAAAACATTTTGTTTTTGACCTTTTATGTTATTGATTCGGACAGTAGATTTCCGAACTCTTTTGATGTTATCAGCTCAAAAACATTTTGTTTTTAACCTTTTATGTTATTGATTCGGACAGTAGATTTCCGAAAATAAATTCAGAGCATAGATATCTTCAAAATTTTACGCCGGTAAAAGTTTTATAACATTGAATGAAAAAACAATTTACGTCTCTAAATTTACGGCTGTAAAAATTCCGCCGGTAGCAATTTTACACCGATAAAAAGTTTTATAACATTGACCCCTGGTGGTATTTAAACAATAAAAATTGATAAAAATTCTACTCACGGTGTATGTCAAACGGAAAGTTCAAAGTTTGTTATAACCAAGGTTTAAAAAAACGCAGCGGTGAGGCATACGCTTTTTTAAACCTCGACTAGTGTTATTTTTTAAAATTTTTTGGAAAAAGCGTACGCCTCACCACTACGTTTTTTTAAACCTTGGTTATAACTAAAATATTCATTTTGATTTTTTTTTTAAACTAATGAAAGAACAAATTTTAAAAATAAATTTCTATATAAAAAAATAAAAAAAGGTATGTCAATTCAAGTTTCTAATTAAGTTGTTTAACTCAAAAGTTAGTTTAACCTCTATCAAATTAATGTAATTATTATTTTTTTTAATAATTGCAAAATTATGAAATCGATATACGGTTTTTAATTTTTTCCAACCGTTTCAGATAATTAACCATGCATAATTTGTTTAGTTTTAGCTGTAGTTTGGTTTTAATAGTTACATATAGTATGACTTCTTTCAACAACAAATTAAGTTGAAAAACTTTTTTTTAATGTTTTTGGGTACGCCCAACGACGTAGCAGACATCCCTAGACACACCACTGAATTTAATCAGCCTTAACTTGATCAGGACTAACTGTGTAGGTAGAACAGATAAAAGTTAAAAAAAATATTTTTAGAAACTAATTGTTAAAAAATTAATAATTTGTAAAATAGTGTTGACTGAAATCTATTAGAAGTATCAATGTAAAAACAAGAAACTTCAACGAAGTAAAAACAACGAGTACAATTAGCATTCATTATCTCTTTCATAACTATTTTCATCGACCTCGTTATTAATTTCATCATTACTTTTTTCATTCGCACTATTTTCTTTCATTCTTTTTATAATATCTTTTGCAGAATTAAAAACTCCAGAAGTTTGTTCTGCGCATACATAACATCTACGCGTTTTTTTGTAGTGCTCTAAAGCACAAAGTTCGCAAAAATAATGCTTGCATTTTGTAACTACTGGATTTTTAAATGAATTACGACAAATGAAGCAAGCAAACGGTAGAGCGTCTTCTTCGTCTTCAATTGCATACTTGGACACATCCTCTTGTCCGTAAGTACCTGGAAAAAAAGGACAATACTTGTAATTAACCAACAAATACAAATACTATCAATACTGCAATTACTAACAATAAATAAGGGTGTCTCACGGTTATTAAACACACAGCTGTTGGGTTCTATAAAATTATTTGAAATGAACTACACATACCTGAAGTTGCTGAACCTGTTTGACAAATTGACAAAAATTTAAATACCAAATTTTTGAAATTAAAATCTGCTTAAAGTAACTCACTAGTGTTTTAAATTTTAAATAAAATTTGCTTAGGGTAACCCAATGTATGTTAAAGAAAAGAAGTGTGCTGGAAAACTTTATTTCACATTTTATCATTAAAAGGAAAAAGTTGTTTTCTATTCTTAAAGAAATTAAAAGTCAGGAATTAAAGAAAAACTATTCTTTAAATTTTCTTCAATTTGACTTTATTTTGCGTTACACAATGTTGCAAACTTATCATTAACTGCATTTTACTATCAAGAACTTTATTATGTCAAGCTTTATTAATTAAAGATCTGTAGGGAAATAAGAACTATTTGATAATATATTTTCATTATTAATGTGATCCTTTAAAATAAAATGGTGGCTGGTTCTTTGTCAGCTTGAAAGAGGTTTTTTATAGTGAGTGAACAATCCTAATAAAAAGTTCGAAACATGTTGCAAATTGTTTTGTAGTCAACACTGCTGACACTGGAGTCAACTGATTCAGTTATTTAAATATATCTGCCATGATGAGATGGGTTAACAACTCATTCCCACTTTTTGAATATGTTAATGACAGTTAGTCACAGACATATTCGAAAAGTGGTCACAAGAGAGTCAACAATTCCATTGTTACAGATAACATTCTTACATTAAAAAAAAGACAGAGAGAAAAATGAAAATTTTTTGCTTCACATATTTAACCAGTGTGTGTGGACTTTTTTTTAAACACTTTTAAAATTTATTTTTTAAAACTTGTGTAGTTTTATTTCTTGCTAAGTCCTTAAAGGTCACAAAATTTCTACTAACAAGGCTAATGTAATAATGAGTATGAAAAGGAGGAAATAAAACAATATGTCCATTTAAATCTTACATAAGATATATAACAATATCAAGAGTCATATGATCAGACTTTATAATTCTGCAGTGTTAATGTTAGAGTTAAAATTGCTTTGAAAGTAAATTTTCATATAAGATTTTATAAATACTCATTGATAACTTAAAAATCAATTTAAACAATAGCCAATAATTTGCACAATGGTAGTTAATATTTTAGGAAAAGATGATAAAAATAATGTGGTGTAAAGTATAAGTTATCAATAAAATTATAAATAATTTATATACTCTATAATTATGAACAATTATATACTATAAACTATACAGCTTACTGCCTTTGTTTTGTTTTTCAGAGCATGAAACTAAACCCATAGATTAGATTGAATTTAGAATTTTTAAGAAAGAAATGAGTTCAAAATCTTGAAAAACTTTTAAAAGATTTAATAATAATTTAACTAACATGGAGCAATAGTTTTTTCAACTATGGAACTATTTTCCACAAGAATAAGAAATATATGGCTCATCAATACCTTTGATGCTTTGATTTATTAGTTTAGATTTGATTGCTGCATCAGTTTTACAATAAACTATTTGAAAAATGCAGTTTAAAGACAAAAGTTTAAAAACTTTTTTATTTTCTTCTGATAAAAACATGTTGCGTTTTTTATTTAAAGTGGCTAAATTCTCACCCTGCTATAATATTTAAAAATAATTCATAAAGTTATCTGGGTAACACCCAGACATATTCAAAATTAACACCCAAGTAGAAAGTGATTGGGCCCCAGTCCCGATCGCTTCCTAAAAATGAGACTTTTTGATATAATAAAAGGACATTAGTTCTTAAGAGAGATGTTTAAATTAAAATTAAAAATTAAAGCAACTGCTGAAGATGGTGAAAAATGTGGAGTAGAATGAGATTTGACTTAAATTTGAAGAGAAGAAATAAAGCTTCTAAACCTTTATGCCAGAAGGAATAAAAGCCTCCAAGATGCGCTTTATGCACCCATATTACGGATATGAAAATTAATGCTAGCTATTTTTTTTAGATGTTGGTATACAACATCCTTTCATATTTATAAACTTTAATATTTATAGAAGAGAAGATGATCAGATGAATGTATGGTATGACTTGATCAAGACAAGAAAAGGAGGCATAGTCTGACAGATTAGAAAAAAAGGTTGTATTAAACAACATTTGTTAGAAAAGATTAAATTGATTTAGGTATCAGCGTGTAGAGAGGTAGCAGCTTCAGGAGAAAATGGTAGCGGTAGAAGTAAGAAAACTAGAAAAGAGGGTCATACATTCTGTATGAATGATGATGATAGAAATGATGATTGATAGAAACGATGATGATTATGTTATCATAATGATGATATATGTATATGTATACAAAATATAACATAAATTTTGAATTAAAAAATATACTTTAGAATGCACGATATTTATGCAGCCCTGGTTACAAAACTGGCCCCGGCTATATTTTATCAAACCCGGCCCAGGCCCTGGTCAAATATCAACCCCGGTCACTTATTACACCCAAGTAAATTTTTTTCTGCAACTATTGTCTATAAAGAACTGTATGTATATACATATATATTTATAATAATAAAATAACAGGCAGTTATAAACAGGAAAAGAGAAATAATTTCAAAAGGATTATTGCTGTATTTTTTTATTCAACAATTAATATTTTCACAAATACTTATAAATCAAATATGTTATCAAATGCCAGCATGAACTCTGCTTCCACTCTTTCAATAAAACTCTTCTCACTGGTATCTTCACTTTCTCTTAAGTGAAGATACCCCTTACTCTAGTCACAAATTCTGTGCAAACCAAACGTAATCTTGTACTTTAAACCTTTTTTAGGCATATCTTATAACAAAAAAATGTTGTTTCAGTGAAATTGTTGATTGGTTTGATACATTTTTTAAGTATCAAGATTGTTCTATTGCTTCATAACCACTCTCACAGTGTTTATAGATGGCTGAAAACAGAATGAAATGCTGGGGGATGATTTTGAGCCAGTTTGTTTTAAACGGCGAGCAACATGAGTTGTCATGATATTTCACAATTTGTATGCTTAATTGTGTAAGATTATTAAGAATGAATGTTGCGATTCAAAATCAAGGATAAATACTGTGATTCAAGATCTAAGGTTTCCTTTTGAATCTTTATTATCTTTGGTTGTTTCTTCTCATTTGGATGTTAAGACTATTTTTAAAATTTTGCTTATCCTTTCTAATTGGATGTTAAATCTAAATTAAGAAATACCAAAAGGTATTTCAAGTTCTTAACAGTAAATACTGATCAATTTATTCTGGACATAAAATATTAGCTGTGCAATTATGATGAGTATTAGATAATGAATTGTGAGCCTCAATGTATAGAAAATCATAAAAACTTACTTTTCTCAATTACTGATAAAATCACTTTGTCAGTGATTGAGAACACTATATATAGAAAATAATGAGAGAAAATGTTTGAAGCTATATGAAACATTACAAAAATTTGCTAACCAAATTTAACTCTTTTCGGCTTTTGTATTGTTGCATTTGGAGAACTGTGTTTTATTTGTAAAAGTTTCTGCTAGGTGGATATCTTTTTTCTTTTCGCTAGGCAGTAAAAATACATTTCCCCAGAATGATATGATTGATCGTGTCAACTTTGTTGCCATCACTTTTATCCCATTTACTTATTTTTTCATATAAGGACCGATCATTTTTGATTATTTTCCAGAATTCCTGTATATGTTAATACTCCTTTTGTTATTGAAGAGTTGAAGAGTTTTTTTAAGAGTTGTTGAATTTTTAAACCTTCTCAACTCAACAACCTGATTTTACTCATTCACAAAAAATCTGAACATCTATGAAATAAACAGAGTGAGCCACAAAACTAAAAACTGTTCCAAATTATACTTTTTTTGCACAGAATAACAAATGCGTTTACTGTGTAATTAATGATTTATTCAAATGGTTCACTGCTGTTGAAGTAAAAAACTCAAATTAATTATTGTTACATTGAATGGAAAGTACTGATTTCTATCAGCACTAAAATAACTATTCAAACTAAATCAAAATATAACATATATCACAAAATATAACATATATCACAAAATATAACATATATCATAGATTATTATGCAGATTCTATTCTATTCTATAAAAATTTGAAAACTTTCAGAAATTAATAAATTTATGTTTCTTGCAACAAGACTGATTTTTTGTCTGTTGATTGTTTTTTTTTAAGTTATTAAAATTATTTCAAAAACAAAAATAAAAAAAAAAACAAAAAAATACTTAAATACTAAGTACTCAATCTTGATAAAACTAAATGTCCTACTAAAAGATCAGACTAAACCAAATTTTTTTTTTACTAAAAGAGCCAAAACAATGATGTCCATTTATTCACTTTAAAAAAATTTGTTGAGCTTTATTTGGATTGCCCCCAAAAATCTACAAAACTTGCATATAATTTTAAAAATACAGGTGAAACCTAAAACTACCTGAAGCCTAAAAAAAAGGCCAAAAATAAAAAAAATCTAAAAAAACAACAACAGAATAATAGGGCCTATAGGAACCTCTGTATTACTATATATTTACTTACAAAAAGTCTGAAGTTTGCCAGTAGTCATTATTAAGGTATTACACAAACATATTTGACAGAAATAAATCTTAAAAAAACAAACCCTCTTTGAAATCTCTTTCCAATTGCCATCCATGCTTGTAATCACTACGATCATGCAGAAATTTACAACTGTCACCAAATCCACAAAAACCTGTTTCCTTGTAATCTTTGCAAATATCTGGTTGATAATCCCAACGAATAGTTGAACGCAAATGAGCAGGTGCACGTATAGGACCTTGCCTAAACATTATCACAACAATAAACAAAATAAAGTATAGTGGTAGAGAAATAGCTTAAAAATAAACACCAATTTGTCAATTAATTAGTTAATTTTGCTACGAATTAGCAAAAATATATATACTTGTATAATTTACTCCTGACTTTAATTCGAAAATTAAAAGATATGGTTTTTGGCAAATAAGTTATGGCGGGAGAGAATTTCGGTGAACTTGAACAGAGAACATTCAGGTAAATTTTAGCTTTTTTTTATATAGAAATTCTGATTGAAAAAAAAAAAGATTAAAAAGAAATTCACTTTAATTAAGTTTAAATTCTCTTTTATTAATTTTACAATTAATCGATATTAATTTATCAATATTTTTTCTCATTTATAATATAATATTTTATTTATTTATATATTAGATCACTAGGAAAATAAAGGAAGTTTTTCGGAAACAATTTTAAAATAATAAAATTTAAAATTTTTCATTTAATCAAAACAGATTCCATTGCAATTTAATATACTTCTGCCAATGAAGGTCTGGCCTTCAGGACTTGATGAAACTTTTAATAAAGGTCTGGCCTTCAGGACTTGATGAAACTTTTAAGACATCTTTTATGTTCTCTTTAGAATCAAATTGTTTGTTTGTAACAAACACATCAAGAGGCTTGAAAAAGTTGAAATTAGTTTTATATGATAAAACTTATAACATGGAATATATTATCAGATAATATAACCATATTACCACTTATTATGTAAATGAGGCAGAACTTTACAATCTTCGTGAAAACTTAATAACTAATTAAATAAAGTTAATAACATAACATAAAAGTTTCACACAATAGCATTCATCAGATGTTATAACTATAACAAAAAAACAACAACAAAAAATTCCTAAACATAAGCTTTAATAGAGCAAAGTTCAAACTTCAAAAGAATATACAACTTTAATATATTTGGATAAATATTTAATACAAGGAGACTCAAAAAAATCAAGTTAACAAAAAACAACCATTAATCCCTGAATAAACTAATGTATATTTAACTATAATCATAAATACAGTAGAATCCTGTTAACTCGTACCCTGGATAAGTCTTTTACTAAGTCGGACAAATTTTCAATTCCCCTTGAATTCTCTATACCTACTAAAAGCTTTGCTTAACTCAGACATTCGCTAAGTCAAACAAAATATATATACCCGTTCAGAGTCTGAGTTAACAGGATTCTACTGTATAGTCAAAATAAAACAAGGTTCCAACCCTGACCCCAGCTAAGTAAAAATATTTAAAATATTTATAACAATATTTATTACTTATATAATAACAGTATTTATTACTCATAATAAATGCTAATACTAAGTTTTCAAATATAAATACAAATTGTTGTAATTTAGGATAAATTTTTTTTTTTTTAATCAAGACATGACTGTTAAAATAGTCTACTATTTTAACAGTCTTGTCTTGTACTATATAGAAGAATGAAAATAAGTCTTCTAATAAATACCCCTGAATAATAAATTTTGAAATTACTTAAGTGTTAAAAATGAAAAAAAAAAAACAAAACCTTTTTGTATTTCAAAATAAAACACTGATTAACCTAGTTTATGGAGGTGCAAATATACTTCAATTAAATACAAATATTTAAATTTTTTTTAATCAAATACAATATGAATAAAAATACGCCAAATTAGCCTATTTTTACCAAATAAAAATATCTATTTGACCCCAACCCTGTTGATTACCAATGTTTATATTACATCTAAGTTGAATCATCTTCTAAGTTTTTATTAAATGCCTATAATGCATGGAAGCTTTTTTAATTCTACGGAAGTTTTTCCTAAAAAATACAATTTTTTAAGAAAAGCTTCTATAGAAAAAAGAAGATGCTCCAATTTTGCATTTAAATTGCCAATAAAAGGATTAGAACAAATTATTTTAATTTGATTGCTAGCTTCATCATGTTTACAACTTACACTTAAGGTTATAAAATACCTGAAAAATAATAAAAAAAAACAACAAAAAAGCTGACCTAACCATTCCACTTGAAGCATTTCCAGCTGCTGTATCTTTTTTTTCTATGTATTGTGTATATGCAGACTGCCCACGATATATTTTATCATCTGCTTTTCCTTTGAGTTCCTTATTAACTTCAAGAGCTCTTTCAAATATAGACTGGGCGTCTGTATTTAAAGCAGTATCTATTAAACAGAATAAATTTTAAACATTTTAGCTAGTCTCAAACAAACCAAAAAAAAAAAAAAATTTAAAACAAAACAAACTAAAGTTTTAAAAAAGGTATATTTACCTATTTCAACAACTGCGGTTGCACCCATATCATCTGGTCCTTCTCGTTTACCAGATCGAGTGGATTTATATGAAACACTAATATCTTCTTCACTATCGCTGTTATGTGCTTCAGAATTTTTCTTTGTTCCTAAGTTAAATTTTTTTCTTTTTTAATTACAAAACAGATTTGCATAGCAAATTCAAATAATGAAATACACCTGTTATGTCAATAAAGTTGACAACACAGATGCTTAAAAAAAAGATTAAAAGTGACACAATAAATACAAGAATATTATGTTTTAAAGTTTTTAAAACTTGTTTAGCGCTCTTGCTTGATTTAAGCTAAACAATTGCTAAACAAGTTTTAAAAACTTTAAAACATAATATTCAATATGAATTGAAAAAAAATATATATATATTTAACATATAATGAAAACAGGAAAAAAGAAACAAAACTAAAAAAATAATACATAGAAAGAAAAAGAAAAAAAAGACTAACATACAGTGTAAAATGTATTGAACCTGAACTTTGAACCAAAGAATTCTTCTTTGCTTTTCGAGGAACATGAACTACAGCACTTTGTGGTGCTTCTTCTTCACTACTGCTTCCTTTACGCTTTCTTGTATTACCTCGCTTAACCGAAGTTTTTTTAAAAATAACAGCTGATTCAGATTGAGACATTTTTATAAACTACATTTCTCTAGTGAACACAAAAAACAAGGATATGAAAAAAAGTTCATGTGAAAGTAGTAATAACTATAAAGCATTATTAATTATTATTAACTATAAAGCATTATTAAGTGTATATATTTGTATGATTCAGAAGGTATTTTTAATAACAATAATCAGTCAATCCTAATTTTTATAAAAGTAGTCCATTAAAATAAATTATTTATTTTTCAACATATAACACCATAAAAGTTTATTACAGATAGCAATACTTTTATTACTTATTTTATGAAGTCTTCAAATAATGAAAATATATGTAATTAAGAATTTAAATTATATAATTAAGTAATGTATAACGACAATTTAATGAAATAATATACAGAAATTAGAAACAAAAAAATTTTGTTTACGAGAACGTTTAGATTACCCCACCAAGTACAACTTGTAGTAGAAGAAATAACATTTAGAATATAAAAGATATTAATCAGACTTAATTCAAATTATGAAAAGTATTTTCAACTTGGCTATTGCACTTAAGCATATAAAAATTGCTAATATTTGAAAAGGAATACTATTTCTGTAAAATGGATACATTATAATAAAGACATGAAAACAAGAATCTATAAAAGAATAGAGTGGACAATTGTCAATGAAAACAATGTTTTGACTCACTTGCGCCTTGAAAGATAAAGCAACTTGCTATACACTGAACTTAAAACGGAAGATTAATAAAGCAAAATATAAATTTTATTAGAGAAACTTTTGATCTCTTTTTGTCTTTTTTTTTTTCAGAGATATTTTATTAAAATATATTAGAAACAAAATTTACAGAAAAAGAAAACTATAATGAGTTTTATGTTAAAACTTTGTACAGTATGCTATGCTTCAGTTTATTTTTAAAAACTCACTCTTGTGTTCAAAAACCCTTTTGAACACAGGGATGTTTAAAAACTTTTTTGAACACAGGAATGTTCAAAAAAGATGTACTGAAAAAGCTAGATTTTACTAAATATGACTTCCTTTTATACAACATCTGAAAGTTAGATAAATAAAATTAGGCAAACAAGTAACTTTAGATCTAGATATTATTCAAACAATAGAAAATTTGAGATCAGATCTGAATTGTGAATTGAAAAAAAAAAAAAAATTGTGTATACTTTTCTATTCAAATTAACTTTAATGTCACAACTTAAAATTTTTTTTAAAAGCAATGATTAAAAATTTTTTTATATTTGTTCAAAACAATAAAACATGTATGTAGAAAACACTATTAATGACACTAAAATAATAATAAACAATGATAAAAAATAACTAATATAAATTGATTATGTAAAAACATAAAATTTATTAAATAAATGCTATTAAATTTTTTTAAATTTAAACAGAATAAAAAAGTAACACTAAATTCAACATTCAAAGTTTCTTTTATTGCTAATAGTCAACGAGTCACAAAGTTATTATTTAATGATTTATCACTATAAAGTTACATATAAGCAAAACATTTTAATGAGTTGGATTTTTTTACTGGATTTTTTTAGGACTTCTCATTTTTTATATTTTTTACTGTGATGTTAAACTATTTGTACTAAATCTAAATCTCAAATTTTAAATAAAAAAAAAAGTAAACTACGGTTTCAAGTCTAGTAAAGATTACAGACACATGTAATCTACCTAACAACAAAACACTTAAAAATAATCTTGTATGCTTCTATTTTTGAAAATGAATATTAATATATTTCTTTAAATATAAAATATAAATTGTTCTTATTTCAAAATTTTTTAAAAAAATAAGAAAACATCAAATATTTTTCATTCATAAGGTTTATAAACATATTGAATATCAATAGGTAAATAATTATACAAACCAAGTTAGCTGATTAGAATGATTTAAGCTAAAATATATTAAATTGGATTTGGAAGCCTTCGAAAAATTGCTAAGTATTTATTGCCATTGTTTCTAGTGACCTTTTTACCCTCTTCGGTCGATTCATAGAGTTTTTCAACAACTGGATCACAAGAATACTGTTCCGGAGTCAACTGCTCAAAAAGAGGATGTTCTACAAAGTGAGTTTTCATCCATTCATGTAATTCTAATACATCAGTCATTGTGTAGACAATTCCTCCTTCAGCCATTACATAAGCATACTCAGAAAGTAATGTGGAACTAATAATTCTCCATTTGTTTTTTTTTTTCTTAAAATGCGGATCAGGAAAAAGGAAAAAAAGACACTTTAACTGACCTTTGTTAAAAAAATTGGTCATATATTTCATAGCATTTGTACGAATAACAGCAATATTTTGAAAGTCATTTTTGTTTCCTTGATTTCTCAGTGCTAATATTCTCTGATGAACAAAAGCAGAAACTTTGACACGAATTTCCATTCCAAGAATTAATGATTTTGTAAAAAGAGGTGACAAAGTTATTAACATACCACCATATCCACAACCAATATCAACAATCTCAACTTTTTCTAAATTATTACATGAATTTCCATCAGGTGTAAAATAGTTTGGATAGAATGGATGCCAATTCATTGCAGCTGGGCAAACAGGGTATAAAAATGAATGATCTGCTAATGGATTTGAGTGAGCACGTTGGCGAAAATATTTTTTCTGAGGAGCACATATTGTTTTTACATCTTGCTCCATTTTATTTAATGTCAATTGCTGCAATTATAAACAAATAAAATTGCTTAAATATAAAACAAATTAAAATTACTATATAAAAAACATACTCTAACTTATTTCCATTAAAACAATTTATTAAAATAATTTCAATAAAAAAAGTATATTATCAAAATAACTTTTACATGAACGAAAAAATGTATTTATATCATAAAAGCAAATAAAAAAATAACTAAGGATTTGTCATTATTTATTATACTGATTATCTGATAACTTTCTTCAATTTTCTTAACATTTTTTTTTTTAAATTCCTATATATCTTTTACTGGTTTGCAGTTTTTTATCAAGTAAAGCTTAATGTTAGCCGAAAAGTGCTCCATGGGTTCCATGAAATGACAAATCTTCCAAAAAAATTAATAAACGTCAATTTTATTTTTGTGCTATTTCTTAATTTCTTCATTGAAATACATGATCCAATAAATAATAAACACTTTACACAGCAAAGTCTTTAACATAAAAAAATATTAAAGATAATTAAACCTACTATCATCTGCAGTGGTTCTAAAACATAAATTCCCAGACAAGTTCAAGATTGATATTAAAAATATTGACATAAAATTAAATACTAGAACCAAATTACACTCAACATAGTTTGTTTTTTTTAATTTAGTTATATATTTAAAATTTACTTTTATAATAACTTCAAACTTTACTAATGCAATATATAATTACAATATTTTTAAACAACTTTACTGCTATATTATTTTTTCCCTTAAGGTCAAGCAAAATAGTTATATAAAAAATTATAATATGTAATAACTGAATAAAAGATAACTATCTCATAAGCAAAATGTAGTTTAATATATTGTTCTAACAATTTTTTTTTATTTTTTACAAATGTAAATATATAAAATAATCATTACAAGCATTTTTACAAGACTTGGAAAAATTTTTGAAAACAATTTTTTTTTAAAAACAAGTTGCTTCGACTTTATCACTTTTTTCAGCAAAGTATATATATATTTTTTATAATATTCTTGTGTCAATAGACTTCACAAATTCAAAATTTCACATACCCTATAAGAGGATATAAGTTTTTAAGTTCAAATATTTTTATTAATTTTTTATCATTTCACTTATATACAGGAACAGTAGCACAAAGATTAAAAGTATTTATGAAATGCAGGTAAAATTGAGTAATTGGTTCAGAATTTATGTATATACAGGCAGAAATCTGTAGGACTAACGGAGGAATCAAAATTAAGAAAATAGATATGCTAATACAAGGTTTTAAAATTGCATGTAAAAAATTAAAATTTTAAAGATAATAATGTCACAAAAGTTTGTAGAATAACCTTAAAATATTTTAAAATTTACATGAATTTTTTTTTTGACAAGAGAAAAAAGTAATGATATAACAATATTATTAGGTACTATATATATATATATATATATATATATATATATATATATATATATATATATATATATATATATATATATATATATATATATATACATATATACATATATATACATATATATACATATATATACATATATACACATTTGTGTGTGTGAAGCAGATGACATTACTTAGATGTGATAAATATAACTTACCTAGTTGATCGAAAATTCTGTTGTAAAAGGAGTTTTTTTTATTGTGGATAAAAGGAACTCATACATAAGATCTTCTTAGTGGCAAATCACAATAAAAATACTCAGATCTTCAAAATAGGTTAACATCCAAAAGGGCATCAAAAAGATTTGTATAAAAATTGCTTCAACTATGTCATGTCAACATTATATATGTAATTCTTCTATTATGTAATGTATAAGAAAACAGCATAATGTAAAACCTTTTAAACCACACAAGAGTGGAATGATGGATAATAAAATAAAAAAATAATTTTGCTTTAATCAAGTTTCATATATTCCAAGTTAACTTATTTTTTTATTTATGGTAAGACAACGTGAGATTCAACACCATTCTAGAATAATTTTTACATTAATATTAGGCATCTCACCACTTTTACATTTTTTTTGATAGAAAACTATTTTTAAAAAATTGTTTAAAAACATTATAAAACTTTTATTGCAACTTTAAACACGTGAATAAGTCATTTTATGAAAAATTAACAGGGTTAAGGAAAACAAACAATATTCTTTAATAAAAAAGATAGTAAATTAATTTATGTATATTTTAAGCTCACAGATGTAAAAATCAATCAAGTATTATCTTCAATATTATCTTCTTCAATCTCTGGCCATTTCTCTTGAAGAAAATCAATAAGATCATCAGCAACATCACCTTGAATAACAATTTCATCTTCTCCCGTGACAGATGAACCACAAGAAAACTTGTTGGCAAACACTTTAGCTGCTTTTTTGGGGTCAATTGAAAATGTTGCAAGCCCACTTATGATAGTGACACATTTTTTCTTACTGCGTGTTTCACGCTTTAAAATAACTTTTTTTTCACAAGTTTTTTTTTTAACTAATTTATTTGCTTTTCCACCTCTTGTTTGCCTTTTCTTTTTATCTTCACTGTCTCCAGTAGTCAGACCTTCCATTCGTGCTTTCAAGTCATCAAACAAATCTGGTATATTTTCTTTCAACCAATCTTTACATTTTTCTGCCTCAGATCCAAATTCACAATACTCAGGAGGCAAACCACATATACCACAATATTCAACTTCTAATGGGTAATCCTCCATTTTATTTAAACTAGTTAAAATAAAGAAATTATATATAAAAATAAAATTACTATTAGAATTAACTATAATTTGTTTTATACAAATAAAAATAAAAAACATAATTTTTTAAAAATTACTATTTTTTATTTATTTTCATAGTTAGGAATAATTGCTTGCTAAAAATTGTTAAAAAATAGATTGCTTAATTCTTTATAAATTAGTTTAAAAGCACATATTCTATATGGTTGTTACTTTTTTACTTTATAATTTAACATACAAATGTGATTATACAAGTTTTTGTGTAAAAATTGAAATAAAAAATTGTAAAATTATTTGGTTCAACTTAAAAACGAAAATTCAAATCAAGCACACGATCCTGGTTCGATCTTTCTTAAGAAGTGCGCTTGGTTTGTTCATCGCTCCATGTTTCATTCGTATTTACGTTACACGCTGTCTCTCGGATTTACTAATAAAAAGATGTATTTTACCTGATCGCGTAATCTCATAAAATCGCGTATCGCGTAAAACCCGATTTACGATTAACGCGACATATATATACGTCGCGTATATATATCACGACGTAAATCGTAAATCATATATATATATATATATATATATATATATATATATATATATATATATATATATATATATATATATATATATATATATATATATATATATATATATATATATATATATATATATAGTCATATATATATATATAGTCATATATATATATATAGTCATATATATATATATATATAATATATATATATATATATATATATATATATATATATATATATATATATATATATATAGTCATATATATATAGTCATATATATGTATAGTCAGGTCAGGAGTATGGTCTTCATGGTCATCCTGCTACTGGTAACATGTAACCCAATGCAACCTGTCCTGTTCCATGTTCTGCTGCCTTGCAGGATTTGCTTTCTAAGCAAAGGCTGGAAAGAGTATTCTTCCTGTCATCAGTACTATCTTATATCAGTCATGCCTATAGTAATTTTTTTTTTTTTTTTTCATATCGTTGGAGGTGCCTTAGTTACTGTATTAGCTCACCTGTAATCTACGTTATATGTATGTTTGTGTTCTGTCTGAACCTCTGGCGCGGTGTTCGCTCACCCGTAAGTTACTTTATGTTCTTTATGTATGTCTGTGTTCTGTCTGAATCTCTGGCGCGGTGTTTGCTCACCCGTAAGTTACTTTATGTTTATGTTTATGTTTTTTATGATTTTTTATGTATGCTTGTGTTCTGTCTAAACCTCTAGAGCGGTGTTCGCTCACCCGTAAGTTACTTTATGTTTTTTATGTATGTTTGTGTTCTGTCTGAACCTCTGGCGCGGTGTTGACTCACCCGTAAGTTGATTTATGTTTGTTTGTGTTCTGCTTATACTCTAATGCAGCGTGAGCTCAGTAACTAACTACTTACTCCAACTACAAAACCTACACTCACCTTAGATTCCTGCATTTTGTTAGATGCAGTGTTTTTTTTAATGCACTTCCAAAATATCATGCCTGGTTTTCTCAAAGTACTGTTGCGGGAAGTAACTCCTTTTAACTACTCCAGGTCAGGTCAGGATAATCGAGATCAATCTTGCTACTGGTATCACGTAACCCAGTACCACCTGCTACAAGTCCTGCTGCCTTGCAGAGTGTGCTCTTCTTAGGCAAAGGCTAGGAGAAATAAACTCCGAATAAAAATTCCCCTGCCTTGGGGTTTTTGGTTGAGTTAAGGCTAGAGATGGTGTCTCAATAAAAACACTCATCTTGGGCAGATGTTAACTGCATCCAGCTAAACATTCCCTGCCTTGGGGCTCTTAATTGAGTAAAGGCTAGAGATGATGTCTAAATAAAAATACTCATCTTGGGCAGATGTTAATTGCATCCAGCTAGTGTCTTGTAGAAGGCCTCCAAGGCAAAGACTTTAGGGGTAAGCAGAAAAATTCTGCTAACCAGCCTCGAAACCCTTCTTCATCTACTAGGCTGGCGTAGATGTAACCTGTGTTACATTGCTTCCTGCCTAGGATGATGAATGCTGGATCTCCTTGGCTCTACTCATAGAATTTTGCTTATGCCTCCTTGATAATGGCTACGCAACTCTTCCTGTTATCTCCATATGAGGGTACAGCTCTAAAACTCAGTTTAATGGTTCTGAGGCCGGCTGGTAGTAAGGTCTCCCGAACTCTGTGGTAGCTCTCAGAGAGGCTGATTCCATCAACAGCTGCAAAATATCAGAGTATTAACAGTGCCATGTTGCGCATGGGTGGTGTTCCTGTTAATGCTTTTGGTGTGCATTGTCAAGGCCACATAAGGAGCCCTATGTCACGGCTTAGGGTTAATTAACAGGACTGAGACAACTGCATAGCTCATTGATTAGGAGGCTGTGCTCTATCTATGAATGAGTAAAGTAACCAAAAATTTAAACCTAAAAAACCTTTCCCACCACCTAAATATTTTAATATATCTTTTACAAATATTCGCGGTCTACGAAGCAACTTTCCATCAGTTGAGTCTTACCTCCTGCAAATTCACCAGACTTGCTTGCACTTAGTGAAACAAATTTAAATTCTGCAATTCCTTCTTCAGATGTCAGTGTTGATGGGTACTATCCTTTGATTCGTAAAGACTCAAATAGTCACATGCTAGGTTTAGGGGTATACATACGCATTGATCCCTCTATTTGTCGTGAAATCAGGTTCGAATCCTTTGACCATTCTTTTATGTGCTTTCGCCTAGCACCTCTTCACTCTATCACCTTTCTCTTTGTTTTTTATCGATCTCCTTCTTCCCATGATTGCACTCTCTTAGATGTTATCTCTGATCAAATTGACCATGCCCTCTCTCTTTACCCCTCTGCCAATATTGTTGATGTTGGTGATTTTAATGCCTATCACACTAAATGGCTTGGCTCTAACACCACTGATCCTGCTGGCACTAAAGCCTTTAACTTCTGCGTTTCTCAATCTCTAACTCAGATAGTTGACTTTGTGACTCGTTTTCCTGACAACCCTAATCATTTACCTTCACTCCTTGACTTATGTCTTGTCTCTGACCCTAACTTATGTTCAGTTTCTCCCTTTTCTCCCTTAGGTGGTTCTGACCATGCAATGATCTCTATAAATCTTTCTTCTCGTACTTCTTTTTTGCGCTCACCTTATCATCGCACCACCTACTACTACTCTAAAGCTGATTTGGATTCCTTTCGCGATTTTCATCGTGATGGTCCTTGGACTGATGTTTTTTCTCTCTCAGCTGACAAATGCACCTCCTACTTACCCTCCTGGATTCAGGCTGGAATGGAAGCTTTTATTCCTTCGCGTCGGTTTCAAGTCAAGCCTCATTTTACTCTATGGTTTTCTCCTTCTTGTGCGGCTGCTATATGCAATCGTAATCATTTTTTTCATCTTTTTCAAAAGAACAACTCTCTTGAGAACAAACGGCTATTTATTATTGCAAGAAATCGATGTAAAAAGGTGCTTTCTGATGCTAAACTCCATTATTCTCAGTTCACTAAATCTCGCATCTTATGGCAAAAGTTAGGCTCTAAAGACTTTTGGAAAATATTCAACAGCATTATTAACAAGGGTAGATCTAACATTCCATCTCTCATTCATGGGACTGATCTTATTACCTCTCCCAAGGATAAGGCAGAACTGTTTGCAAAGAACTTTTCTTCTAATTCCACTCTTGAATCTCATGGACATTCTCTTCCTTCCATTCCAGTCAAACAGGTTGACCCATTGTTAGACATTCAAATCACTCCGGCTTCTGTTGCTAAAGTCATATCTCAATTAAACTCGTCTCTAGCTTGTGGTCCAGACAACATTCCTGTCACAGTCTTGCAGAATTGTTCTCCAGAACTTTCTTCAATTCTCTCTAAACTATTTAACAAGTGTTTGACAGAGTCTTGTTTTCCTGCTTGTTGGAAAATGGCATCTGTGGTTCCAATATTCAAAAACTCTGGAGAAAGTTCTGACCCCTCTAATTATCGTCCGATCAGTCTTTTTTCTGTTATTAGCAAGGTATTTGAGTCTTTGATCAACAAATTCCTCACATCTCATCTTGAATCAAATAAACTACTGTCAGACAATCAATACGGTTTTCGATCCTCTCGCTCTACGGCCGACTTGCTAACTGCTGTAACTGAAAGATTTTATCGTGCATTAGATGGAGGCAGTGAGGCTAGGGCTATTGCTCTCGACATATCTAAAGCTTTTGACAAAGTTTGGCATGCTGGTCTTCTCCATAAGCTTGCTTCATATGGTGTTTCTGGGAAAGTTTTTGAGATTATCAAATCATTTCTTTCTAACCAGTTTATTAAAGTCATCCTTGAAGGCCAACACTCTTCTTTATTTCCAGTAACTTCTGGGGTTCCCCAAGGTTCCATCCTGGGCCCTGTTTTGTTTCTTATCTACATAAACAATCTTCCTGACAACCTTTCATCTAAAGTAGCTCTTTTTGCTGATGACTCAACTTTATACTCCTGTCTTGACAAAAAGTCTTTTCTTTTTGATCGCCTAGAACAAGCAGCTGATCGTGAATCCGATCTCACTTCAGTAATAGATTGGATCAACATTCATATATTAATGAATGGCAATCCTCTTACTGAGTCCTCCTCTTTACGTCTTCTTGGATTATCGTTTACTACAAACCTTTCATGGAAACCATATATACAATCGATTGCTAAATTAGCTTCTGCTAAGGATGCTTCTCTTTATCGTGCTCGCCATTTCCTTACTTCTGATTCCATTCTCTACCTCTACAAATCTCTTATTCGTCCCTGTATGGAATACTGTTGTCATATTTGGGCTGATTCTTCTAATGATTCACTTTCTCTTCTTGACAAGGTCCAAAAACGCATTGTAAATATTGTTGGACCTGGACTATCTGCTAAGCTTGAACCTCTTTCCCATCGTCGTAAAGTTGCATCTCTTTCTCTTTTCTACAAATACTATCATGGTCATTGCTCAAAGGAGTTATCATCTCTAGTTCCATCAACTAAAATTCATTCTCGTTTTACTCGTCATTCAGCTAAGTCTCATTCGTTTACAGTATCTGTCCCTGCATGCTCTAAAAACTTTTATTCATCTAGTTTTTTTCCCCGCACTTCAATGCTTTGGAACTCTCTCCCATCTTCATGTTTTCCTGACTCATACAACCTTCAACTTTTCAAGTCTTCTGTCAACCGTTTCCTTGCTCTATAACTCTGTTCTTTTTTTTCCTAGTAACTCCCAACTTAATAGTGGTTGCTTGAAGCCTTGTTGGGAGTAAATGCAAATAAAATTTATATATATATATATATATATATATATATATATATATATATATATATATATATATATATATATATATATATATTAATGCAGCCGTGGCGCAGTGATAGCGCACTTGCCTCAGAAACGTAAGACCCGTGGTTCAAGCTCCACCTCTGGGCAAGTTTTGCGACATTGGTTAGGAAGGAGGCGTGAACTTCCTATTAAATGCTTTTCCGCGGTGCTCTGTGATAAGACCGTTAGGACTTCTTGGGGCACCTAAATTAACTTAAAATATATATATGTATATATATATATATATATATATATATATATATATATATATATATATATATATATATTTATATATATATATATATATATATATATATATATATATATATATATATATATATATATATATATATATATATATATATATATATATATATATATATATATATATATATATATATATATATATATATATATATATATATATATATATATATATATATATATATATAGAAATATAGATATAGATATAGAAATATATAGATTCAGATATATAAAACGGAAACGTGTATTTAAAAAAATCAAATTTACTAATTTATATAAATATTATTCTCATCTCAAAACTTTCCTATTCATGAAATAATCTTTAACGCCAAGGACGTATCATGTCCTTGGATAACTAAAGGACTTAAAAAATCATCGAAAGTGAAACAAAAACTGTATATTAAATATCTAAAATTTAAATCTCTCAATTATAAAAATAACTACTTAGTTTATAAAAATTATTTCGAAAAACTCCGCAATATTTGGCAACTAATGAAAGAGATCACGGGAAAAAATAAAAAAAGGACAATATTACCTAAAGCAATAAAAATTAAAAACAAATTATTTAATGACCCTAATAAAATTGCTTTCGAATTTAATAAATTTTTTTCTTTAATCGAAATAAGCTTATCAAATAAAATTCCTTATTTTAATGACAAATCAATTATTGATTTTATAACATCACCTAATTTAACTTTAAATTTTTCAAACCTAACATACAGCGAATTTGAAGCAGCGTTTAAATCATTAAAACGGAATAAGGCAATCGAGGCTGATTGCATCAATCGAGGCTGATTGCATCGGTTAGTGCTATATCCTGTCGTTCAAAAGTACAAATCCGATCTAACTCAAATCGCAGACCTGGAAAATGTTTACGCATGCGTATTTTCCGTGTAATTTAAAACCATATTAAAACATAAAAATAGCCTCGTGCGCCAGGTAATGTCGTTCAAAAATAGATTTTTATTTTAAATGCTGTAATGTTCGTTGTATTGCCTTTCTTTATTTTATGTTCTTAAATAGAAAAATATATTTATATACAGAATGTCGTTCAAAAGAACATGCTTTTATTAAATGCTATTAATAATTGCATTTAAAACAAAAATGTACTTTTTAACGACATTATGACAATAATAATATTAGACACATAAAAGTATTCAGTGCTATTCATTATATTGCCTTTCTTTATGTTTGTGTTCTTAAAATTTGTATAACAATGGCATAATGTCGTTCAAAAGTACATCCTTAGATGTTTGTATTAAATGCTATTAATAATTGCATTTAAAACAAAAATTTACTTTTGAACGACATTATGACAATAATAATATTAGACATATAATAGTATTCAGTGCTAATCATTATGTTGCATTTCTTTATGTTTGTGTTCTTATAATTCGTATAAGAATGACATAATGTTGTTCAAAAGTACATGCTTGTATTAAATGCTATTAATAATTGCATTTAAAACATAAATGTACTTTTGAACGACATTATGACAATAATAGTATTAGACACATAATAATATTAGGTGCTATTTATTATATTGTCTTTTTTTATGTTTGTGTTTTTAAAATTTGTATAACAATGGCGTAATGTTGTTCAAAAGTACATGCTTGTATTAAAAGCTAACAATAATTGCATTTTTTTTAAATGTACTTTTGAACGACATTATGACAATAATAATATTAGACACATACTAGTATTCAGTGCTATTCATTATATTGCTTTTCTTTATGTTTGTGTTCTTAAAATTTGTATCACAATGCCATAATGTCGTTCAAAAGTACATGCTTGTATTAAATGCTATTAATAATTGCATTTTTTGAAAATGTACTTTTGAACAACATTATGACAATAATAGTATTAGACATATAATAATATTCTGTGCTATTCGTTATATTGTCTTTCTTTATGTTTGTGTTCTTAAAATTTGTATAACAATGGCGTAATGTTGTTCAAAAGTACATGCTTGTATTAAATGCTATTAATAATTGCATTTTTTTTAAATGTACTTTTGAACAACATTATGACAATAATAGTATTAGACATATAATAATATTCTGTGCTATTCGTTATATTGTCTTTCTTTATGTTTGTGTTCTTAAAATTTGTATAACAATGGCGTAATGTTGTTCAAAAGTACATGCTTGTATTAAAAGCTAACAATAATTGCATTTTTTTTTAATGTACTTTTGAACGACATTATGACAATAATAATATTAGACACATACTAGTATTCAGTGCTATTCATTATATTGCCTTTCTTTATGTTTGTGTTCTTAAAATTTGTATAATAATGGCATAATGTTGTTCAAAAGAATATGTTTGTATTTTAATGATGTTATTTATTGTATTGCTTTTCTTTATGATAAGGTTGATAAACAGTTTAAAAAATGTTTCTTTAGTTCTTATTTCAAATTTGTGTATTAATTCTTGAAGATAGTTGCTATTTTGATTTAAAACATTTAGTGGGTAAGATATTTTATTATCTTGTGTGATTATGGTGACCTACTCTTATGACACAACTTGTATCATGCAAGAGTATTCCTATAGGATTACAAATTTTTATATTTTAGAACAAATGGCATCAGTTGAATCTAAAGTACCTGTTACCAAGCATGTTTTTGCTACTTATGCAGATGTTTGTGCGAAAATTGCAGAGCACGAAATGTTGCACACAGTGCATTATGTTGTAACTTGTACAGGTAGCATGGAAAAGAACTATGAAGGTTAGCAAATTAATTAAATAAACTGTAGATAAAGTTCAGTCTACCTGTAGCAACTGTATGTTTAACTCAATTTTTTATGTTTTTTTTTTTTTTTACTAAAACATAGAAATTACTTTAATAAGTGTAATTTATTTAGAATTGTTCAAGAAAGAACACAAGTTGTTTTATGAGGACAAAGATTTTTCCTACACAGGAGTACCATTCATTGTGTCAACACGAGCAACACTCGACTGTCAGCATGGAAAAGACAGAAATATTAAAAAAAAGGCTCAGTACAGGATAAAGAAAGATATTGAAGCTGTAAGTTTAACTAAAATTTTGTAAACTTATTTTATTTTACTCACAATTTCAAATCTCTTTTCTGTTATAATGATTATAAATAACTATAGTGTAAAGATTATAATTTTTATATATGTATATTTTTTTTTGTTTCTTTAATATTTATTATTATCATATTCTTTAGCATATTTATTTTTAATTCATAAACAACAGATATGCGATTTTAATTAACTTGTGCATATTTATTTTAATGTGTAGAGTACGGATTATTATTGCCAAAAAAATAGAGTCATTTTGCAGGATACCAAAAAATTTGATTGTCCTGCCATGGTCTATATAAAAGAAATTATTGAATTTCCAGAGTTTAAGGTATTTTATTGTTATTAATATTTATTGGTGTGTCTGTTACATATATATATATATATATATATATATATATATATATATATATATATATATATATATATATATATATATATATATATATATATATATATATATATATAATTATTTTTTTAATATGTTTATATATTACCCTACAATTAGATAGCTTTAAAAATAACTAAAAATTTATCTTCTAGTTATAGCAATTTATCTCTCATTTTTACAGGTTTCTAAAAATACAGTACGGTTAAGAAAGGAAACATCAAAAAAACTCCGTTTAGCTTTAGTTGACCCTGAAATTTTACTTAAGTGCAGAAAGTATATCCTAGTATTGCCTGATATTTCTGTTCATAAGAATCATGCAGTAGGTGATGTAAGTAAAAATTTTCATTTTAATTTAAAGTTATGTGGCTTTGTTTCTTAAAGTTTTCTATAAGGTTGATTTTGTTACATTTTTCAGAATGCAGGTATCAGTCAGCCCATTTCTGAAAATATCATAGTAAAAATTGCTGATCTAGTAAAAAAAGGTGTTAACACTGTATCGGAAATGAGACGACATCTTGAGTTTTTTGTTATATTTATATAACAATATATATATATATATTTATATATATATATATATATATAGGTTAGTGCTATATCCTGTCGTTCAAAAGTACAAATCCGATCTAACTCAAATCGCAGACCTGGAAAATGTTTACGCATGCGTATTTTCCGTGTAATTTAAAACCATATTAAAACATAAAAATAGCCTCGTGCGCCAGCTCAAAGCTTAATGTAAGGCTTATTATTTCTCTATAAACTTATGTAAACAGATTAATACATATATTAAGTTATAATTAAACATATATAGTTTATCATAATATTAGATATTGTTATGTACTTATAATATATAAAACAAATAAAATATGTACTTATAATATATAAAACAAATAAAGCTTTTATTGTTTGTTGTTGTTAAGAATTATCATTCAACGATTCATTTCAAATCAACATTTAATAAAATGTCATCATCTGGTAAGAAATTCTAAATCTGCTGTTGTTTTGTTTTTCAATCAATCAATTATTTGAATTTAAATGTTAATGCTAACTTAGAATAAACAAACTTGTTCGACATATATGTTTGTATGAAAATAAGTAAAAGCATAAAAGTTAATAACTCACAGAAGTTTTATATAAAAACTCTGTGAGTTATCATGACTTTTGCTTTTAGTTATTTTCATACAAATAATAATATACATATCTAAAATACTATATAATTATATAGTATTTTAGATATATATATATTATTATTTGTTTATGAAATAATTAATAACAATATTAGCGTTAATAAGAGCTTAATAGTAGTAACAATAACACAAAAAATAATTAAAAAAAAAAGCAATACTAATAAAACAACTAAAATGACACCTATAGGCTATAGGTATCATGTTTTATTAGTATTTTTTTTTTTAATTATTTTTGTGTTATTGTTACTACTAATAAGCTCTTATTAGCGCTAATATTATTATTAATTATTTTATATTACAAATAATAATAGAGTATAGCAATAACAACTATAGTAAGATATGCATAGCAATATAAACTAACTAACTACAGTATAACTGCTAATATATAACTATAGTATAGTATAACTAATAATAACAAAAATGATAGTATATCTAATACAGGGTGGCCCAGAAGTCACTTTACATTTTAAAAATTAAATAACTTTTTCTTAAATGACTGTATTTAATTAATTCTTTTCTATTACAAAGCTTAGAGTGTGTAAGTTAGTTCTGACTTAGTCACGAAAGATAATGTCTCTTAAATAGCCTCCATTCTCGTCTTCACAAAGTCGAGCTCTTTCTAAGCTATTCTCCATGACACTTCTTAACATCTGAGGTTGTAGGGAAAGAATTTCCTGTCGTATGTTTGCCTTAATTTCTTGAATAGTTCGGGGCTTATTTGCATACACTTTGTCTTTAAGATATCCCCAAAGCCAAAAGTCCGGAGCTGTCAAATCAGGAGAACGTGGAGGCCATTCAAAATCGGGATTAAGAGAGATTATCCGATCCTGAAACATTGCAGTTAACAACTGCATTGTGGCTCTAGCAGTATGTGCAGTTGCTCCATCTTGTTGCCACCAATACCCTGCCATGTTTACTAACTGAGGTTGAACAAAATTCACTAGCATATCTCGATATTTCTCAGCAGTTACAGTCACAGCATTTTCATTTTCATCTTCAAAGAAGAATGGCCCAATAACCCTTTCTGATGTTACTCCACACCATGTTGTGACTTTAACCGGGTGCAATGGACTCGCATGAACTTGGCGTGGATTTTCGGAGCCCCAGAATCTGGTATTTTGCTTATTCACATGTCCATTCAAATGGAAATGAGCTTCATCTCCCATGATCAACTTGTGAATAAACTCATTGTCATTTCTTGCAGTTCTCTGAAACCTGACAGCATAATTTAGTCGTTTCTGAAAGTCTGCTGGTTTTAAAGATTGCACTAATTGAACCTTAAAAGGGTACATGTGCAAGTCTCTTTGAATGCGTTGCAGAGAACTCCGTGAGATGCCAAGTTCTTGAGAACGCCTTTGAGTGGATGTGGTTGGGTTCTCTTCAATGCTACGGCTCACAGCTTCAGTATTTTCACGTGTACGTACTGAACGACCTCGTCCACTTCTAGTCCTATCACTTACAGAGCCATGCTCTTGAAAACGCGTCACTAAGTTCCTTATTGCAGGCCTACTAGGGGGATGTCGAACATTAAAATGGCGCATATACGATCTTTGCGTTGCAACAATTGACCGTCCATTTTCAAAGTAAAATTCAATTATCTTCACTTGTTGTTCTGTTGTAAACTTATCCATGCCAAAAATTTCCAAGGATTATATTTTTTAATTCTGAAAAGAGAAAAAGAAATATATTAATAGAAAAAAAGTTATTTAATTTTTAAAATGTAAAGTGACTTCTGGGCCACCCTGTATAATATATTAAAAGAATTGTATAACTAATAACTATCGATAGTATAGCAATCACAAAAACATGAGCAAAAACAACAATAGGAATACTAATTAGGCAATAGACAATAATAACTTAAGTTTTACAAGTACGAAAGATAAGATAAAGATGATATAAAATCATTTGAATAGGTTTTTCAAGAAATTCAAATTTTGATTCATTTTTAGAGGAAGAACAACATCGATCTTCTAGATCAAGATCATCCAGATCAAGATCATCCAGGAGATCAAGTATATTTAAAAAAAAAAACATGTATATGTAAAGAGAGAGATAAATTATTTTTTTCAAATTAAAGTATATATTACGTTATATTATTATACTATTTGTTTTTAGAAGAAGAACCCAGACGTTCTAAAAATAAAAAATCAAAAAAAAGTATAACACTTTAATTTTATATATTCAAAAGAGATATATTAGTTAATAATAATTGATATTGTTGATAATACTTTATAATTTAGAAGTGTGTTTATGTATCATTAATTTTCAGTAGGAGGAAGGATGGACTGACTAAAAGTTTTATGCTTGCCTAATATATTATATATATATATATATATATATATATATATATATATATATATATATATATATATATATATATATATATATATATATATATATATATATATAATATTTATTAAGAAGTAGAACAAAATATGTTTAATTATAATCTTTTTTTTATTGTTATGTTGAATTATTAAACAGTTTTAGATGTAATAATCAAATTTTTATTTATCTATTTGTAGATAGAGAAAAATTGTTGGAAAGTATCGGTGAGCTTTTTTGTTTTGATAATTTATATTTTATACATGTTACACTTTTTTTTTGTATTGCTCAATTAAATAAATTTTTATAAGTTTTTAATATCTGCATATAAATATTGTCCATTCATTTCTATATGTATATGAAGCGCTTGTGCGTTCTGATGGAATATGAAATTATGAAGGAGACAGTTAGTTCCAATTTTCAGATTCTAATAAGTGGGCAGTCTGTGATGTATGGTTTATCATAAAAAGTAGTGTTGTTACGACTATTGAAAAGTTTTACTGTTGACTAAATCGACTATTATGTTTTCTACATTTTCAAAATTCACTAAATTGACTAACACTTTTTTGAAATTGACCAAATCAATTTAGTCGAAATATGTGAATAAACTATTTAAAATAAATGCAATTTAAATTAATTGAATAATTTAGGGCTGAGTACCACATTTTTAGTACAAGGGCTGTAAATATTGGGGGTTTGATTATCACTTAAAAATACCCAGCGGGAGAGAAACTTTTCTTGGGTGTCTGCAGGGCTGAAGATCCCCAGTCACACTGGTATACGGTCACAAGTTTGAGGGACAGACAGGTTCACCAAACTGGCGGTTAATTTTGTTAGATGTGGTTAATTAGAAAGTTAAAAAGCATTAACATTACTTACCATTAACTTATGGGGAAATTAGTTCTGGTTACCAGACATAGCCATCAAAAGGTGTTAATGAAATAACTTTCTATATTTATTAAAATTTATATGCAGTTATTATTGGACAATATTTATATGCAGTTATTAACAACTTATAAGATTTAATTAGTTAAGCAATACAGAAACAATAGTGACATGTATAAAATATAAATCTAATACTATCTACATAGAGACTTGTTGTTTAAGTTGTAATTTTGTCTTTTCTTTAGTTGCACAACAAACAGAAATATGTATGTTTATTTTTTAAGTAATTTTTATTTATAATCAATATTTGTTTGAGATGTTAAACGACTATGTAAATTTAACTCAAAAAGTCAAAGTATATATATATTTTTTCCTTTGTCTTTTTGTAACTATTACAATTTGTTTTTTTAGTGGAACAGCAAAGAGAGATGTGTAGGGATTTATTTTCAGTTATGTTTAAATTATTTTAGATATATACTTTAATTTATTATAGATTACAGCACTGATTATTTATGTTTTATATGTATTTTTTTTATAACTTATTTAGTAAAACGTGTTGGGCAATTAGAAGATAAGGCAGGTATATAATGTTCAACCTATTTAAATTATAAAAAAAAGTTATCTACAATCTTCTTAATACGGAGGTCACCTTTATCATTTTTCAAAAAATTTTATTGAGGGTTTTTGGTTTTTGTCAATATAATGGTAATATATGTTTTGATACTGATATATATGTTATATATATATATATATATATATATATATATATATATATATATATATATATATATATATATATATATATATATATATATCAGGGAATTTCTTGTTCCAGAATTCCTGATATTTTTCTCAAATTATAGTTTTTCCGGATATCCAAAATGTTTTCTCGTATATTCAAGATTATATAATATTTGAAAGCTGAAAGCTTAATTAGGAGAATAGTAAGGGAAAATATGTTTCAGATTTTTCTGGATATTTTACATAAACTATATTTTCTGGGTTTATATGTTTGTGTGTGTGTGAAAATTCAAAAAAGAAGAATCAGGGGATTTGATCGTTAAAAGTGGCTGGCTACCCTGCATAATTTAAATGTCATAGTTGTATTAAATTGAACTCAATAACTTTTCTTTGAACTTTTTAATAAATGTTAAATAAATTTATTTACAATTTCATTTTTAAATTTCAATCAATGCTAAATAAATTTATTGTTTGCTTATAACTAATTGCATTGTTTAGCTGCGCTAACTAATCCACCGCCACTATCAGAACCTGTGCCAACTAATGCACCGGCTTCAGGTAAGAATTATTTATTTTAAAAAGTTTTAAAATGGCATAATTTTTCAATATATATATTTATTACAATATAAGTTTCAATATAAAAGTGTTCAAATGAAATTGTTTAAGTTTTTGATAAATATAGATTGTAAAGAGTTTTCATATTCTCCAAAAATAGATTTTTTACTTTAAAATAAATTCCACATTTATTTTTTAGCTTCATTGTCCGCTGCAACCGGTAAAAGCATCTTTTTTAAATATATTTTTATATTAATAATATATTTCATACATAGTTTTAATTATTTCTTTTATAAATTTTAACATATGTTATAATTACTTCTTTATTTTTAGATACCTCGTACGAAGCTTACAGGGTGTATCGGAGACGAAATCGTGGGCCCACTAGCTCCAATTCATATAGGAGGTGGGCCGAAAATGGGGGTGCAGACGACCCCTCCTTCGTTTGGCAGGGTTATGGAAGGGGTAGGGGGAGGGGGAGGTGGGGGGGCAATAAACATTTTAATTTTATTTATAAATAGTTTTTGTATTGTACTTTTTTGTAATTTCTATTGTTTGAGTTTTTGCTTTTTTTGTCTTACAGACATATAAATAACATATTTGACTTTATTTGCTTTTATTTGAATTTCCCTTAAGTTTCCAATTGTATGTTTCAATTTATACATTCACTAAAATGAAAATACTGTTGATGTAGTTTCGACAGCAAAAATTTAGCTTGCAAAAACTACATCATCAATTTCATCCGTTATTATTACATATATATCTTTATCCGGATATTTTTTAAGGCTTTTAATCCGGTTACTTATAAAGTACATACATACAAGTTAAAGTATTTATTCATGTTATGCATATTTATGCTCATGCATATTTCGGCATATACTTTGGATGCGTACTAAAAAATCAAATTTCAACGTTGAAAGTTGAAAATTTTAAATAGTTTTTCCTTCTTTAACATTAGGGAAACAATAGTCTTTTATTATCTAAAAAAATATCTGTTAAAATATATAATATATATCATTTATATCAAAATACATATATCAAAAATATCTATTATATATATAATACATATCATTTTTAACATAATATGCATTCAATGTATAATTCTAATAAATCTTTGAATTTGCTAAATTTAGGTAAATTCGGATTTTCTTCATATTAAGTGTAAACATATTTATCTATCCATATAGATTAATATTAAATTACATAATGGAACTAGAATTAGACGGGCTTTTAAAGAGTTGTTTTAAAATTAAAAATTAATGGTTTGTGGTACCGTAAACGGGGGTGAACATGAACAGCGGGGTGAAAATGAACACTAGTACTAGCTTAACTTAATGGTGAAGCCGCACATAAAATATAGCTAAATATCGAAATTTTTTGACTCACTTGCCTTAAATATAATGTGTGGAAGATAATTTTCGGCTGCCCTCAAAATTTTCTTTTCCCGCCTTTTCTCTATCACATATAAACAGTACAAGCTACGTGGTTCCTGTTATTAACCCACCTATCAAGGAGTATCTTAAGAACCGCTCATCTAAACGTCATCAAAGTTACCTCAATTTAGGTTCAGGTAAATAATGTTCTAATAAAACAATAATTTAATGTATAACTTGTCTGTATCCGATTATAAGCTCATTTGAAAATGACATTTTTTTAACACGATTTTTTATTATATTTTGTTAATTTTTAGAACTATGCCTCGAAATGACACTGTTATGGTTCTTAACGAATCTGTTTTAGATATTCTAAAAAACAATCTAGGGTTAGGCACAAATCCAACTACAAAACGCAAACCTTGTGGTCCAAAGGTGGTACCTGGTAAAAGAATTCATTCTTTAGTTGAGTCAATTCCATCAAGTTCAACAGAGCTAAAAAGCAACACAGATAATGATTGGTACTGTACTTTCTGTAACAAAAAATGGGTAGAGTTAAGCGACGACGTGTGGGTTCAATGCGACAAATGCAGTAAACCATATCACCTCCAGTGTTGTGGCCTCATTTATGATAAAGATGATTATTATGAGCTCAATATTGAAAATATCTTATACTTTGTATGCAGCATGTGTGAGTCATTTGAAGAAATTTGAGGATAGTGATATTTAATGTTCTGTTTTTATGTGGAACAGATTTGTAAATATTGTGATACATGTTAATATATTGAAAAAACTAGTTTTTAAACATAGTATGCTAATTTTTCACATGAACTTAGTTTAAATAAAAATATGTTCTATGTAAAATAAACTTCATGTTATCTGTTTTGATCTTTAACAGTTTTTTCCCCCATTGTAATTAGGTAATATAGCGATATACTAGAATATAGAAATAATATGTAGTGTTCAAAGTCACCCCAAATTGGCCGTTCATTTTCACCCCGTTTCGGAAATACGTATATGCTCGTATAAAACCAAAAAACTAAGGTATTTACTGCATAGTGTTGATCAGGCTTACAACTAATACAGGAAGCTGAGTAGTATAATGTTCTGTTACAGAAAAAATGGTTGCAATTAGGCCAACAGTTTTCTTTCATGATGCTAAAATGTTCAAAAAGCGTTCATATTCACCCCCGTTTACGGTACTTGTTTATTTTTATTAATGAGATATAATTTCAATTTGAATTTATATGTTTTTCAACGCATATATAAAAAATCCGAAATGAAATAAATGATTTTTAGAAAATATATAGCATTTCAAATTTAAAACACAGAAAAAAAGAAAATATTAAAAAATAAATTTTAGACGAGATTTTGGGTCCACGGACCCTAAATATGTACTACGCGCTGCGATAAACAGCTAATAAACCAATAATGGTATGATCATGAAATTTTTACAGCTTTTGAATAATAAATGATTACACTTACCCTGCCAAAATAAAATAATTTCATAAAATATTTATGATTTTGTAAGGAAACCGGTTTAAGGGGAAAAAAAAGACCCGAAAACGCTTTGAATCGACACTAAATATTTGGAACCGATAAACTGACATAAATTATTTTGGTAAGGTAAGTGTATATTAGGGTGGAGTGATTTTCATACTTTTTTGGAACTTCAACTTTAATAACCCGGGAGTAAGTTAAACAAGGTAAAATAAGAGCTTATGAAAAATTTCAGCCTCCCAATGTAAAAAATGGCAACCTTAATTGATTTTGAAAAACCGCCGAAAAACACGATTTTTCTTAATTTTTACGTTTCTCCGCAAATCTAACATATAAAACGAAATCAAAAAATTAAATAAACTCACCAAATTTATTCTTTTATGAATTGTAATTCAAATAAACTTAAAGAAGTCTATATAATGGTATATACAGTTAAAATATCACATGCCGGACGGTTATTGATAAAACGGGCACTTGATAAAACATCGATATAAGCGGACACTTATTGATAAAACTAAATATCTTCACTAATTAGCCGATATTTGCAAATTTTAAAAAAGTTTTTAAATTATCAGTGTGTGGAAAATAATAATCAAAATAAATTTATTAAAATAATTTCTTTAATAAGATATTTAAGTCCAAACAAACCCTAACCGTAAAAGTCAAACGTTTTTGGGAAATTAGAATTTAAGTATGAAATGTTTAAAAAGGCAATTTAAAAGATACATTTAAAACCGATACAGTTGAGCGACAAGTTTTGTCAGAAGAGTGCTACAATTTGGTGTGTATTGTAAGCAGACCAAATTACTCTTCAAAACAGATATAAATTACAATTGAGCCTACATATTACCATATGTAATTTGATCAAATCTATTTTTGTTGGCTTTCATGCTAATATTTATTAACAAAACGTTTGTATAGTGGAGTAAACTATAAACAATTATATGGAAAAAGCTCTTTTAAAAAAGTTGTGTTTGTAAAACCATACTTGAAAGCAGTGTAGCTTCTACAGTTTTTGAATTTAATGAAGGAACAACTACAGTTTTGATTGTATTCTTAAATCTCGGCAACCATACTGGGAAGTACATGAATAAAGCACCATATATATTAACACAAATATATTAAATGCAACGCAATTCTTAATGTGAAATACTCATAAGTAGTACGCAGGAAAAAACTAGTGAACAAGGCAAAAAAAATAGCAAGTAAGGTGAAAAAAGTTAGAGTTAGAGAGAAAATGTTTCTCAGACAATGAATAAGACACTGATAAAGTAGAGTCCTGATTATTCTGGAGTTAATTAGTTTTGTTTAACGTAGAGTTAGCTATATTTGTAAACATTTTTCAACGCTCGTTTTCTCTCTAAGTATTCGAACTTGGTACAAAAATATCTCAAGTTCTACAAGCCTAACTGACTTGAAATTTTCACAGTATCTTTAATGCATTAGTGTCAACAAAATGTACTAAAATCAACACTTTCCTACTTGGCTAAAGGTAGTTATGAATAGTCATGTCCATTTTTTTAATCATTATTTTCAAGCAAATTATTAAAAATACCATAAAATATTGAATTATTTTTATTCCACCACTTTGGTACATTTTATAAACACCCATGCATGAATGCTATCTGCAAAATTTGAGTACAATTGGATTATGTAATATGGAGTTATCTATGTACCATTGTAGGACCTTTTTTACCTAATTATGCTAACTAATGATATTAAATTAATTTTTTTAAATTAGTTTACTTATTTTATTTATAGGGCAAAAATGTTATTAAACAAGAAAAATCTCTCTATAGTAAATTTTAAAGAAAATAGCTTGAATAGGGATCTACCACCTTAAAGAAATAAGCAAGCTTGCTTCCACATTTAAACCGCGTGTCCGATGATAATAAAGTTTCCGACAATTTTTAAAGATTATTTAGAAATCTGCCAATTATATGGAGCAAATAAAAATTTCTTACATTTTTTTTCATTTACATCTTTGTGATCTCAACACCCCCTTTGTCAAAACTTTTCGTAACCTCCTATATTTACTTACATCATTTATGGATTGCGCTTAAGTAGCAAAAATGCATACAATGAAGATTTTTTTAAATGATATACTATCACCCCAAATAGTGTGTATTTTGTTTGCGATGTTCCCTAGGCTATATAAAGAATAAAACATTCGCGACAACCACCATGCGCAAACACCACCAAGGAAAGTGTTGTTAAACTGTTATATTTCCTAAGGTATTCAAAGGCTTTTTTGAGGTGCATGTTCGTTTATACCGTAAACAGGTAGCTGGTATAAACGAACATGCTATAAACTTAACAGCGCAAATTAGTATTTTAAAAACGATTTAGTAATTTTAAAAACGATTTTTTTTTGTATATTAATGTATTATTTTTTTTCTCCGCTTTTTGCGGAAAAAACTTAGAGTTTTACAGATCAGTCTTTGTTTTTTTGTCATTCCAGGGTCAAAAATGGTCAATTAAAAATTAAGACAAAATATTATTATAAATTAAACATTTATTACATTCATGAACTTGGTCGAGAAACATTGGAGTTCCCTTTTTGTATATAAGAATGAGAGTGAAGGTGGATTACTAAACTATGATAACAGATTTATACGTAAAACATGCATCATATGGCGCCAATATTCGCTGTTAGCTAAAAATAAGATATAAAATTGTTATAGTATAAGCAGTACAATATACATTGCGACATAGTAATAGACTTTATGACTAACAGTGCAAGTCGATCATGATGTCCATATAAGTATAGTCTCAGGTGCTTAATACTCGAGAGGAGACATTGATTTTCTTCTTTTATTTTATATTTCACTATCACTAACCTTATTTATACCTAATTTTTAGCAAAATTTAGCTTTCGATATAGCTATATATAGATATATATCAAATCCAATTGAAATTATTACAACCACAGATATAAAATTTCGATGCATCTACCCTCCATTTAATGGAACTGAAAGGAAATACGACCCCCGTTAGATTTTGTAAAATATTTTCCACTTCTTTCATTTTAAGTAATATTTACTCACCCTCTTTCATTTCTACTTCGCTATGTATTAAGCACTTGAGAGTACCACTTCAAATATATATAAAATATTAAAAAAATAACTTACAAGGGCTGTTATAAAAATTTACCTATATGCATTTCTAGTAGCAACAATTGGATTGCTGGTATCATCACCAAGCTATATGCATTTCCGATAACAACAACTGGATTGCTGGTATCATCACCAAGCTATATGCATTTCCAATAACAAAAATTGGATTGCTGGTATCATCACCAAGCTATATGCATTTCCAGTAACAACAATTGGATTGCTGGTATCATCACCAAGCTACATGCATTTCCAATAACAACAATTGGATTGCTGGTATCATGACCAAGCTATATGCATATCCAATAACTACAATCGGATTGCTGGTATCATCACCAAGCTATTTGCATATCCAATAACTGGTACTATTTCCAAGCTTTATATATTATAATAACAGCAACAGAAATGCAAGAATGGAACTATTTCATTTAATTTCAGTGGTGAAGAGGAAACATCGAATACTAAAACCCTAAACCGCATTTAAGTAGTGGTTAAAATTTAAAGAATTTTAAAAATAAAAAATCTTTTTTTCACTTGTCAACTTAAAACTAAAATTTCAAAAATATAAAATGCAACAATGAAAATTTATATTAAAAAAATCTCAATATTTATGATAATACTTTTAATATTAATTACCTTTGTAGCAACAACCAACTATAATTTTAACAATTTAATATGTTGGGTTACCTTAACAACTTATGACATTTATTAACAGATCAAACCTTAACTTCACGTAGTGTGCATCTGGCAATTAGAACAGTTCCATATTACATCTTCCTTTTCATAAGCACACAGTGGAATTTTTTGACACTCACGATGAAACCATTTTTTACAAAGACAGCATTGAGCCATTTGCCTGCAAAAACGAATCCATTAGATGTTATAAATGTGAAACTAGATATCAATTATATCATAATATGTATACTTTAAAATTTATAGGGAAACAATCACAAAGGGAATTACCATGCAAAGTTATATTGGTCACTCTAACAATATCAAAGTTAATATTGTCACTACCAATCTCAAAGTCAAATATAAATGATAACATACCTATTAAAAATGTGCTCATCTTCAAGGATCCAAAACATGCGACATGAGCAATGTAGAGGAATGTGGAAATTTTTTGCTACACATCTTCTAAACATAGAAGGAGTAATGGCAGTTGGGAAAACATCTAACTGGTTGTTTAGCATACAGTTAAGAAGGTGAATCCTCATTTTACTTTGCTCAAACATAAGAGTACTTGGTGGTATTTTATTTGCTTCAAGTACCTGTCGAGCCCATGCAATAGCATAAAGACCACAATCTACACCATTTGTTTGCTGCTGAATTGGTAAAACTTTAATAACAACTTTTTTTTTTGAACAGTGCAAAATAGAGCATATTTGCCTTTTTGTCTCAATACTTATTGAACCATGAAAAAGACTGTCAAAAACATATATTTCCCCAGGCTTGCAATCATATGTGGTAATGCACACCCAATGTAGATTACCATCATGCAGAATTTGCACAAATGGATCACTTGGACATATATCAAAAGACATAACCTTTCCTTTAATGGGATCCTGCAGGCCAATGTTGATGTTTAACTGAACTGACATCATTTGTTGACAAAAGTGAATGACCTTATCATTTATCATTTTGCCTTTTCCTATGTCATCCCTTTCTAAATCTCCAATCAATGAGCATTTCAGTTGCTGAATAGAGTGCAGATCCTTTTTAAGTTGGAAATTATCATTAACAATATTGGCTTCGTCAAAATCTTGGCAAATATCAGCTCTTACTTTTACTTTACATACACTACCTTCAATGTTTGATTCATTGGGTACTGTAAACATTTCACAATTTTCATCAATTACATGATTTGTTAAAATCTCGGTCATACAAGATTCATCTTTTGCTTTTAATAGCACATCAATATTTGAAGCTGCCTTGATCTTATCATGTTTTAAACCAACTCTTTTGGACACTTTCCTTCTGTGTCGAACATTAAGATTAAGAAGATGCGGTAATTTTGTATCTGACTTGACCCATGTTTCTGGTTCTTTACCTGGACGTAGGATAACCGCTTGCTCACTTTTAAGAGTTTTTGCAAAGCTTGTTTTAAGTTTAGAAAGCTCATCAAATAGATTGTCTGTAGCAATTTGAGATTCACATAAATATGTCATTTTTATTATTGCATTAAGAACTTCACGACATGCTGCTGGTGTGTGCCTTGACTGTGAGAGATCATGCACTACATTTTGATCAAGGTTTGACACTTTTCTATTAATACAATGAATACTAGGTATTGGCTGATTATGTTCATGCGAAACAGATTCATCCAGTGGTTTTGCATCTTCAAGGCTATGCAGACTTGATGATATATTGTTCGAAACCAAATCTATAAAAATACCGCAATCTGACAATGGGTCAAGCACAAAATATGCTGATTCTCCATAAGAGGGATCAAAATCAGACCACGACATATTTTCTTTAATAAAAATGGCAAAAAAATGTTTGCACGGATATGCACTTAATAACCAAGCAGAACATGAACAATATGGCAATTGGTTTGCACATCCAAGATTGCATTCGTAGGTTTCTCTACTATTACTCTGAAATGAAGCAACATTGTATAATCTGTCTGTTACTGCACTAACTCTGACTGAATCCATGCTTATTACTTTATCTATCATTTTCATGCAATGTTTTACTAAAGGTTGTGGACGATTTGTCAAATATGCTGGAATATTAGCCTTATATTTTCTGTAAGATGAATGTGCTCTCCTATTTTTATCAGCATAGCTAAATGAAATGAAATTGTCTAATTAGACAAGATTTAATCAAATCAAATTTAACAATACAGTAATGGCAACAGTTACATCAGCTATACATTTAATGCTATTAATTTTCTAAATAAAATCACAAGTACAACAATACAAGTGGTTGTAGCTAAATAAAATCACAAGTAACATAAAAATAACTAACTTTTCATAATTGTGAGGTAGAAATTCCTCTATACAAATACTAAGCATAGCTGTCAGAGAAGAATTTTTTCTTCTTTCCAAAAAACTATATTTTAAAGATTGGTTTTGTCTTTCAGTGCCATTGTTAGTATTAATATTTCGCAATAAGCGTTGTCGCCGAAAAGCAAATACCCATCTCTAAATAAGAAAATTAATGCTACAAGCAATCGAAATAAAGCTGTAAAATAAAATAAGGAACAATAATAAAGAAAGATTTTTTATAACATAAATACTAACCTTTTGGTTACATAACCAAGTACTGTTTAAATATTCAGCTAGTTTTGGGTTATTTTTCCACTCTTCAGAATCTTTTAACGCTTTAACAGCATTTTGGCAAATTTCTTCTGTAGTTGCATGAGCAATTTTATGCAATTTTACCTTAATTGCATCTTTAACAATACAACATCCATTAGAGGTTTTGGAAAGCCATCTCTCCCAAGCTTGCTCTCGATGAAAGTCGCATATCAAAACATTACAGCCTAAATAAAATGAGTTGGATTTTGTTTATACAGTGGTTGAGCTAACACAAAAAAGTAAACTAAACAGGATTATTAAGCAACAGTCCTCACCTGGAAAGACTGACTCTAATGACCTTATCTCTTCATTTGAGTAATCAGTTAAACAAAACTTTGGCTGAAATGTAGGGTTCCATTCTTTAATGCATAATAGTGCTTCTGTGATAGCAGATGTGGTTTCATTTTCACAAACAAAAATGGCAACAACCTGATAATCAATGTTTGTTTTAACAACCAGAAAAAAAAGTGGGAGAGCATACCTAGTTGTGCGGTATGTTGCATCAAGAAAAATTAGCTCATTTCCGTATCGCAAGAGTAATCTTTTCTGCCAAACATCTTGATAGATAAATAACAATGAATCCTTAAGCTCTGGATCATCAACCATGTTTAAACCTTTTGGTCTAAACTTTATCATTGCTTCTTGGAAAATTATTTGCCATTCACTTATTTTATCATGCAAACATTCTTGATCTATCAACGATCTGCGAAGTTTTCTTCTCGCATTTAGCATATGATTTCGAATGGTCTTATCTATTGGAAAGTAACGTTTGTTTGCGCTTTGTAGATTATTATTGGCAGTAAATTCTGCTTGAACAAAAAACTCAAGATGTCGTCTCATTTCCGATACAGTGTTAACACCTTTTTTTACTAGATCAGCAATTTTTACTATGATATTTTCAGAAATGGGCTGACTGATACCTGCATTCTGAAAAATGTAACAAAATCAACCTTATAGAAAACTTTAAGAAACAAAGCCACATAACTTTAAATTAAAATGAAAATTTTTACTTACATCACCTACTGCATGATTCTTATGAACAGAAATATCAGGCAATACTAGGATATACTTTCTGCACTTAAGTAAAATTTCAGGGTCAACTAAAGCTAAACGGAGTTTTTTTGATGTTTCCTTTCTTAACCGTACTGTATTTTTAGAAACCTGTAAAAATGAGAGATAAATTGCTATAACTAGAAGATAAATTTTTAGTTATTTTTAAAGCTATCTAATTGTAGGGTAATATATAAACATATTAAAAAAATAATTATATATATATATATATATATATATATATATATATATATATATATATATATATATATATATATATATATATATATATGTAACAGACACACCAATAAATATTAATAACAATAAAATACCTTAAACTCTGGAAATTCAATAATTTCTTTTATATAGACCATGGCAGGACAATCAAATTTTTTGGTATCCTGCAAAATGACTCTATTTTTTTGGCAATAATAATCCGTACTCTACACATTAAAATAAATATGCACAAGTTAATTAAAATCGCATATCTGTTGTTTATGAATTAAAAATAAATATGCTAAAGAATATGATAATAATAAATATTAAAGAAACAAAAAAAAATATACATATATAAAAATTATAATCTTTACACTATAGTTATTTATAATCATTATAACAGAAAAGAGATTTGAAATTGTGAGTAAAATAAAATAAGTTTACAAAATTTTAGTTAAACTTACAGCTTCAATATCTTTCTTTATCCTGTACTGAGCCTTTTTTTTAATATTTCTGTCTTTTCCATGCTGACAGTCGAGTGTTGCTCGTGTTGACACAATGAATGGTACTCCTGTGTAGGAAAAATCTTTGTCCTCATAAAACAACTTGTGTTCTTTCTTGAACAATTCTAAATAAATTACACTTATTAAAGTAATTTCTATGTTTTAGTAAAAAAAAAAAAAAACATAAAAAATTGAGTTAAACATACAGTTGCTACAGGTAGACTGAACTTTATCTACAGTTTATTTAATTAATTTGCTAACCTTCATAGTTCTTTTCCATGCTACCTGTACAAGTTACAACATAATGCACTGTGTGCAACATTTCGTGCTCTGCAATTTTCGCACAAACATCTGCATAAGTAGCAAAAACATGCTTGGTAACAGGTACTTTAGATTCAACTGATGCCATTTGTTCTAAAATATAAAAATTTGTAATCCTATAGGAATACTCTTGCATGATACAAGTTGTGTCATAAGAGTAGGTCACCATAATCACACAAGATAATAAAATATCTTACCCACTAAATGTTTTAAATCAAAATAGCAACTATCTTCAAGAATTAATACACAAATTTGAAATAAGAACTAAAGAAACATTTTTTAAACTGTTTATCAACCTTATCATAAAGAAAAGCAATACAATAAATAACATCATTAAAATACAAACATATTCTTTTGAACAACATTATGCCATTATTATACAAATTTTAAGAACACAAACATAAAGAAAGGCAATATAATGAATAGCACTGAATACTAGTATGTGTCTAATATTATTATTGTCATAATGTCGTTCAAAAGTACATTAAAAAAAAATGCAATTATTGTTAGCTTTTAATACAAGCATGTACTTTTGAACAACATTACGCCATTGTTATACAAATTTTAAGAACACAAACATAAAGAAAGACAATATAACGAATAGCACAGAATATTATTATATGTCTAATACTATTATTGTCATAATGTTGTTCAAAAGTACATTTAAAAAAAATGCAATTATTAATAGCATTTAATACAAGCATGTACTTTTGAACAACATTACGCCATTGTTATACAAATTTTAAGAACACAAACATAAAGAAAGACAATATAACGAATAGCACAGAATATTATTATATGTCTAATACTATTATTGTCATAATGTTGTTCAAAAGTACATTTTCAAAAAATGCAATTATTAATAGCATTTAATACAAGCATGTACTTTTGAACGACATTATGGCATTGTGATACAAATTTTAAGAACACAAACATAAAGAAAAGCAATATAATGAATAGCACTGAATACTAGTATGTGTCTAATATTATTATTGTCATAATGTCGTTCAAAAGTACATTTAAAAAAAATGCAATTATTGTTAGCTTTTAATACAAGCATGTACTTTTGAACAACATTACGCCATTGTTATACAAATTTTAAAAACACAAACATAAAAAAAGACAATATAATAAATAGCACCTAATATTATTATGTGTCTAATACTATTATTGTCATAATGTCGTTCAAAAGTACATTTATGTTTTAAATGCAATTATTAATAGCATTTAATACAAGCATGTACTTTTGAACAACATTATGTCATTCTTATACGAATTATAAGAACACAAACATAAAGAAATGCAACATAATGATTAGCACTGAATACTATTATATGTCTAATATTATTATTGTCATAATGTCGTTCAAAAGTAAATTTTTGTTTTAAATGCAATTATTAATAGCATTTAATACAAACATCTAAGGATGTACTTTTGAACGACATTATGCCATTGTTATACAAATTTTAAGAACACAAACATAAAGAAAGGCAATATAATGAATAGCACTGAATACTTTTATGTGTCTAATATTATTATTGTCATAATGTCGTTAAAAAGTACATTTTTGTTTTAAATGCAATTATTAATAGCATTTAATAAAAGCATGTTCTTTTGAACGACATTCTGTATATAAATATATTTTTCTATTTAAGAACATAAAATAAAGAAAGGCAATACAACGAACATTACAGCATTTAAAATAAAAATCTATTTTTGAACGACATTACCTGGCGCACGAGGCTATTTTTATGTTTTAATATGGTTTTAAATTACACGGAAAATACGCATGCGTAAACATTTTCCAGGTCTGCGATTTGAGTTAGATCGGATTTGTACTTTTGAACGACAGGATAGGGCAAACTGACCTATTAGTGGCCACGTCCTATTAAGAGCCGCTTTTTTGAGGGCTCTTTTCAAAGATTTTTTAAACAGGTTGATCAAATATTTGGATTTTTTCTTCAGCTATTTGTACTATAAACAATATGCAATATATATATTTAAGCTACAGTTTATAAATAGAATATTTATATTATGTTAAAGATATCGCTTTTTTTGGGGAGAAAAGTAGCCGGTTTTGGATTTTTTAAACATATTTAAAATAGTTTTTATGATGCATTTTTTTAGTTCAGTTATTTAAGAACGTTTATTTTAAAATTTTAGTCATACATTTATCTTTTAAACACTTTGTTGAACTGCAAACAATAAGTTTTAGAATTTTGAAAGGCTTTGTATAGCACCACTCACATCGCCCAATTATTGGCCGTATAATGTACCAATTTGTAGCCATTACAATTTTTCAATATTACCTATATGTTATTTGTTTGTTTTTATTTTTTATTGTAAACTTAGTTATTTTTTGTGCTAATACAAACATAATATTAAGAAATTTATTTAATTTACTCACTTAGTTATTCAAATACCTATTTCTTTCATTTGTAAGGTAAAACAAGACTGTTACAAAACAATATAATAATAACAATATCTCTGAAAAACTCAGACTATTAAAGAAGCAAAGTATTTTAACCTAAGTACTAAGCTTACTTAAGGTAATTATGCTCTGTTCTTTAATGATTTAAATTATTATTGTTATTATTATTATCATATATATATATATATATATATATATATATATATATATATATATATATATATATATATATATATATATATATATATATATATATATATATATATATATACATATATACATATACATATTTATATATATATATATATATATAAATATGTATATATATATATACATATACATATATATATATATATATATATATATATATATATATATATATATATATATATATATATATATATATATACATATACATATTTATATATATATATATATATATATATATATATATATATATATATATATATATATATATATATAATATTCTTATATTTAATTCGATTAATGTATACATATTCTTCAATAGTCGAATTTGTTTTGGTATATTTTTTTTTAGCAATAACAAAATTATGAAGAAAATTAAACGTTTTCAATGGTCAAAAACTAACATGCAAAATGCCATTAATGCAGTTAAAAGTAGTTCATTATCACAAAGATCAGCAGCTATTGAATATAAAATTCCCAGAGCAACACTAGGAAAATATCTTCGAGGAGACTCCTTAATTGGAGTTAAACCTGGACCTCCACCAAAATTACCAAATCATATAGAAAAAAAGTTAGTTGATTATTCCACATCTAGAGCAAATCGTGGTATTGGGTTTGGGAAAAGACAATTTATGAAATATGTCTCACAGCTTAGTAAGAAACACCAGATAAATTTTAAACATGATACCCCATCAGAAAAATGGTGGCAGTTATTTAAACAACGACATAAGACTATGGTTTTAAGAAAACCTGAAGGAACATCATCTGTTCGACATCAATGCATGTCAGTCCAAAAAGTTTCTAAATATTTTTTAGCACTTCAACAAGTTTTTAATAAGTTGGGTACTCATGTTATGCCTTCTTCAATTTGGAATATGGATGAGACTGGACTTCAATTAGACTTTAAACCACCCAAAATTGTTGCAGCACGGGGTGCCAAGCATCTTCAGTCTCGTACTTCAGGAAAAAGGGAAACCATCACTGTAATTGCTGCTGTGAATGCAGCTGGTAAAACTATACCTCCACATCTAATACCAAAAGGTAAAACAATAAAATCACTTCAAGCTTTTAATACAAGTGATGCACCAGTTGGTTCAAAATGGAGTGTTAGTGAGACTGGATGGACAAAACAAGGAATAGCATACCTTTGGTTTACAAATACATTTTTGCCAAACATTGGAACTAACAGGCCCCAGGTATTATTAGTTGATGGTCATGATTCTCACAATTCAGTTGAGTTATTATCTGTTGCTATTGACAACAACATTGAAATTGTTGAGATGCCAGCACATTGTTCTCACTGGTTGCAGCCATTAGATCGTACTGTATTTGGTCCCTTGAAGACTTACTACAATACTTGTTGTCATGATTTAATGAATACATACTCTGTTACAATCAATAAGTCTAACTTCTGTGGATTGTTCAAGAAAGCTTGGGATCAAGCATTAACTGCCACTAACATTATTTCTGGTTTTCAATCATGTGGTATCTTTCCCTATAATCCTTCTGCAATTCCATATGAGGCCTACTTGCCCAATTCACTTTACTCTGACCAGTTATTAGGGAATGAGAATTTGATTAAATCAAGTTTTGATTCCTTCAAAAATGATACCATAAATTATCAATCTGGAATATCACTAAACAATGCTTTTGAAAAACAGGTGGATCCTAATTCAAATTGTACTTTTATTCATGATGTTGATACAACTGAAACTATAGGCATCTTGACTGGATCAGATATTCTGAATGTAGATTTAGCTCAGCTGGATAATGACACAGCATTAATGTTATGGAATAGTTGTTTAACTCCAGAGCATCTGACTGCTTTTAATTTCTGTTATCAAAATGGTTTTGATATTTCTGACAATTTGTATTTAGCATACAAAGACTTTCGTATAAACCAGAATGCAATCAGTGATGTTTCTTTTGATCTCTCATTAAGAGAAGCTGCTGAAACAATTGCTTTATCAGAAGAAACTGATATTCACTCTGTCTCTATACCAAATACTAGTGTTGATTATTCTAGTCCAATATCTATTAAAACAGATTCACTGAAAAGTACCATTGACAATGATCATGATGTTATCTCTTGCCCAAATTTTTATGTCAATAAGTCAAAAAACAATAGAAATACTAAACAAAAGTATTTTGTTCTAACTTCTCCTGAAGCTATGCAAGCCAAGTTAAATGATCTAAAAAAGAAAGAGGAAAAAGTTGAGGCTGCAAAAATAAAAAAATTGAAGCAACTTGATGCAAAAGAAAAGAGATTAAAACTGCAACAGGACAGAGAATTAAAAAGGCAACTGAAACATATTGATTTTGTTATTAATAAGTGAACAAGTTAATATTTTTTATCAAATTTTGTTAGTACTTTTTGATGTATTTCTTGAGTTTTGATTGTTAAAATTTCTTTGAATCAATATACAGTTTTACAAATAATTTATTTTGGCCATTGTTGAAGGGGTACTTATGTCTAAGCTAGTTTTTATTGAGTAATTATAACGTTTAAAAAATTATAAAAATTTGATGTGTAACAGTTAATAATCAATATTTAACTAGTTTATATTGATTATTTACATTTTATAGCCTTTTTTTTTTATTCATTATAAATCTTATTAAAATTAAATTATTTTCACAACATTTTAACCTGTGGCAAAGTTAGTAGAATCTAATATTTCAATAAAAAGTGAACTGGCTCATAATTAGTCAACCCGGCCATTAATTGGTGTTTATTCAAAATTTTAATTCAAATGAATTGTTTACATTGTTGTTTTTTTATATTTTGGTAACAATTACACAAAATAAATTAAAAGAATGTCTATTATTAAGTATAGCAAAAAAAAATTTAAATCTGACAATATTACTGTGTTCAGAGTGCCTTTAAAAAAAGATGTGGCCATTAATTGGTCAGTTTGCCCTATAGCACTAACCGATTGCATCAATGGAAATGTTATAATAATCTTGACTCCTTTGACGTTTTGAAAGATATACTCTTTAAAATTTGTAAAGCTATTATTGCTTAAAGATTGTTTCCAGACTCTCTAAAAGTAGCAAAAATTACTCCTAATTATACAGTGTCTCAAAAAATTATCCGACCAGACATTTTTTTAAATATTTTTTTTTAAACAAAATGCTGTATTTTTGTATATTTCGACTTTTTTGGTAAACTCAAGATTAATAAAAATAAATAACATGTTTTTAAGTAGATTTTATTTATTTTAGTGTAAAGTATGAATCACAAAGTTTTCAGTCTTAAAATAAAGGAACTTAGGTCGTTTTTTTATTGTCAAAAAAATATTCGCATACAATAATTTAATGCATACAAATCAAACTCTGAAAAAAATTAAAATAATAAAAATAATAATATATGTCCAGGCATAGTATACTATGTAATACAACACTATATATATATATATATATATATATATATATATATATATATATATATATATATATATATATATATATATATATATATATATATATATATATATATATATATATATATATATATATATATATATATATATATATATATATATATATATATATAGATATAGATATATATATATATATATATATACTATATATATATATATATATATATATATATATATATATATATATATATATATATATAATTATATTTTTAAAAATTTTTTTTGCTCGTCAAAAAAATTAATGCTTACTGCTTTATTTTTAAAATTAATTTAATATATTAATAATTTTTTTTTTATAATTTAATCTGATTATCATTAGCATTTATTAACTCTAAATTTCTAAT
>NC_061168.1:31195833-31383333 GCF_022113875.1 Hydra vulgaris
TTTGTTAAAATATTTTCATATTTTAATACATTCGAATTTTAAAAGTTTTTTTCCATTTCTAACTATTTATTGCTAAAATAATTAATAAAATACCTTATAATATTTTTTTAGTATTTAAATGAGCAAAGTTTGATCAAATCGAGGGGGCTGTTAATTTTATATGGTCATAACTTTTAGGCACAATAATACAAATAAATTAAATTGAAAAACTGAAGGTTTATTTAGTATTAGATAGAGAAACTAAGCATTTTATCAAGTCATTGTCATCATGTTTTGGCAGAGGTAGTTAGCTTGTAGGGGAATTTTTGTTAACAATTCATGAAATTTTTTGCAAAACATTTAGAATTGACCAAAGCATGACCATAATTAAATTTAGTTGAAAAAAAAAAAATTTTAATGTATCTTGAAATTTTTAAGACAACTTCATGTTATTAGAGTAATAACATTCTAATAATGTTATTACTCAAGATTGTGAAAATTTATAATGATATGACCTTGAGCTAATTTCATTATAAACTATTAATAAAAGCAAGTTGATTTGATTCAAATAAATAGATATTTTTTGAGTCAAGTCTTAAATCACTTATTTGATTTGATTCAAAATATTTGGGCTTAGCAGGGGCCTTAGCAGGGGCCTATCAACAGTTCATCTATCTGAAAAAGTTAAAATTTAAAAATTTCTACGCTCAAAATTTTTTTAAAAACAATTTGAAAACGATAAACAAAACACACTAAAAAAACTATTGCTGTAATTACATTTTATTCGTATATATATATATATATATATATATATATATATATATATATATATATATATATATATATATATATATATATATATCCACGACATGATATTAAATTAGTTTTTTGAGGTAGGTAAGATTTTTTAGGCCTTAAATTAGAGCACACATTGTTTTTGTCACGATTTTTTTTATAAAACATTAAATTCAAAATCAACTAAATCGAAAACTAAAATGCTTTTATTTTTATTTTTTTAATACAAGTAAAATCTATATGCATTATGAAAATCCAAAAAAAGATCTAAACATATTTAGATACCAAAAAAAATAATAATAATTAAACATTTTATCTTAATTTAAAAAAACAACTGGACTAAAGTTAAGTATATATTTCAAATAATATATTAAAACAATAATTTACCAAAGAAAAACCATAAAAAAAGCATTTCAATATTTTGCAGATCCACCTTTCTTAAATAAGGATTGAAAAAGGCAATTATCTAAAATTTCAATGTTTCTATCAGCATTAAGTCAACCTTCAAATAATTAATAGCATTTAAGTCCTGCATAATTCATGTAGGCCCTAAAGTCTACACTGCCATTACCTTGCTTGGTTGGTTTTCATGTACAATACAAATCAAATTACTCTTGAGGTGATCGCCATAGCAGAACACGAAGCAATAACATATTTTTGCATATCTACCTCAACATTCATTTTGTCTGAGAATATAACATTTCACCACTTGCTGTCGTGTTTCATCAAGCAAATTAATTTTATTAATTAAAAACGTTTATCTCATTGTGTTGCCCACCAGATTATCCAGATCCATAATGTCATCTGTTTCAGTATAAGGTTTTCAAATATGTGAATATTCAATATTTAACTTATTGGCTGTTTGACGAGGAGATAATTCTTGGTTTTAAATAAAAATAGATTTGTAACATGTTTTTTCAGAGAATCTCAACCATGATTTTGGAGTTTCATGCTGTATTACTTCACTCGTTATGAGGCTTTTTCAATATCTAATTTCTTTGTGTTTTCATCAGTACTATTTCAAAATTAGAAAATGCTAGTGAAAATCAAATTAAATTATTATGCTAATAAAAATCAAATTAAATTAATAAAAAAAACATTACATTAATTTTAAAAATAAAGCAGTAAGCATTAATTTTTAACAAACAAAAAAAATTTTAAAAAATATAGTAGATGTTATAAAGTTACATATAATTAGGGATACAAATGAAATTTTATGGTAACAACTTGTCCATTAAATAAAAAACACGATACTTATTAATTAGAAATAATAAAATATTTAAAAAGCTAACTAGTTTTTAAAGTAATTTTAAGCAAACAGGATATATAAGTAAGAATGCTCTAATTAATGGCCAATGGTGTATGTATCATATATTTATATATATATACATTTATATACATATATATATATATATATATATATATATATATATATATATATATATATATATATATATATATATATATATATATATATACTGTATTGTATTACATAGTATACTATGCTTGGACATATATTATTATTTTTAATATTTTATCATTTTTCAGAGTTTGATTTGTATGCATTAATTATGTTTGCATACAATTGTTGTAATCGTGTTGTAATATAATATGCACACAAATTTATTGGATACAAATTGTATATAATATATAGTTAAATGATTATGATATATTATAAAAACTATATTTTATAGTTTATATTACCTATATTATAAAAACAAATATAAATTAAATGCTATATAAACTATGTAACATAATACATTTATATTTAACTTATATATAAATATTTTATCTTACATACTTTATAAGTAACTTGTGAACTTTTTAGCCTTTTTTTTTTGCATTTGAATTCTATTTTTGTTCAGAAAAAAATTGAATACTCAGATCTGAAAACAATATCAAATCAAGATAAGATTATTCGAAATAAAAAAGTAAAAATTATTAATTTGTTTCGCTCAGATTTTTAGAAAAACAGTTTTGAAAATGTAAACAAATCACGTTTTTAACAGTCAGATAAATGTAGCAGAGAACCACAGTTTTTTATATATTTAAACATCTTTATATTGTTTTTATCATTTTTAAATCAACAATTTAATTATCTTTATTATTACTTCATTCTATCAAAAATATGCAAATAATAACTACTAAGTAAAACTTTAAAAATATTGTTGCTACTCAGAAAAAATTTTGGTATCTAAAAAAGCGGCTATTTCCTGAGATCAGATCCCTATTTTGATTGGACGAAAAATTTGACTAGCGCTAGGTCCGAAAAATTGTTTCTCGTTAGCCGGATATATTTTAACTTGCTTAATATAAAACATATATGCCTTTTATATATGTTCTATTTACGCAAATATTTACCAGCAGACCACGCTGCAATTTTTTTATATTGATTTTTCACAGAATCGTTGCTAAAGGTAAAAATTATATTATAAAAAGATTACGATGGTAAGTTTTGAGAATCATATTAGCATCTTTAATATTACTGCTGAACAAACACTAGAATTTTCATTATTTACATAATTAAAATTTCTTGTACATTATATAAAATTATATTAGCATATTTAATATTACTGTTTTACACATAACTTTAAAATTTAAAGTAGTCTTTAATTTCAAATTTAATAATATATGAAATTGTTGTGCATTTTATATTTGAGAAATGTAACATTACACAAGATGACTTTGTTTCATAGTTAGTTCAAATATAACACAATATTTTTTGTATTATTTTTATATATTTGTTATTACTTTATAAGTTTTACAAATTGGATTTGTGTAGGCATGAATGCATGTCAACCTGTCATACAAATATATTATGTATGTGATATATTTTCTAATCTTTAATCATAAATAGTTTATGATTAAAGATTAGAAAATATATTACATACAAACAACAATAACAATATATTTCGTGTTACAGATGTAACACGAAATATATTGCGCAATGACCTAAATAAAATAAAAAATAATAATAACAATAATAATAATATGTAATAAGTAAAACCACTTAAAAAAGTAGGTTATAAAAGGAAGTTAAGTTAAATAAGTAAACATAATATTAACTAATAAAAGTAAAATTGCATAAAAATTTATTAAATTATACCAAAAAAATCAGTTTTTTTATTATACATAACAATTAATATAAAGTACATATATATATGCACATATACTTAAACAAGAATTATAATAAAATAAGTAAGTTATAATAAAAATAATTATTAAAAATAAAATATTAAAAATTAAAATAAAATAATAAACTATAATAAAAATAAGTCAAAAGATAAAAAGTAAAAAATTCAAAAGTAAAGTTAAGCATAACCTTTTAGGTAGAAATGATGGAGTGATTTTAAGAACAGATTCTTGAACCTAAGGATGAGACCTGATTTTAGGGTGTTTTAGAAAAGTTAGTATTTCGAGTCTTAAATATAATTCTGATTTTTTTAGTATTCAATGAGATTTTATTTGCTCTAGACTGGCCATATCCTGATTAATAACAAGACTGACCATATCCTGATTAATATATTTATTAAGTTTTTTGAGAGAGTTTGTTATTAATTGAAGATTAGTATCATCAGCAAAATGATACGTTTTTGAATGTTTTATAGAAAGATTGAGATCATTAATATAGATAATAAAGAGAAGAGGACCTAATATGGATCCCTGAGGTATACCAATTGAAACATTTTTAATATCTGAGCTGGTTCCATTTATAGTTACAAATTGTTGACAATCAGAAAGGTATGATTTAAACCACTGGAAGGATATGTCACGTAAACCATAATAGTTAAGCTTTGAGAGAAGAATTTCGTGGTCTACGGTGTGCATACATACATAATATATTTGTATACATACATACATATTTGTGTACATACAATATATTTGTATGACAGGTTGGCATGCATTCATGCCTACACAAATCTAATTTGTAAACCTTATATTAAATGATTTATTAAATGATTATTTTTTATTTTTACAAACTTCTTTTACATAATGTCTAGTTTGTTTTTAAACTACTTTAGACTACTTGTATTATTATCGAAATAGATTATTATTTTATTTTAATAGTGAGCATTTATTATTGTAAGATTATTATTAATATTGTGAGATTATTATTAATAGTGAGAGTTTATTATTGTAATGAAATTTTCATGCAGTTGAAAAGTAGCCTAAATATATAATATCTTTGCAATGGAAAAAGTACTGTTAGACCAAAATTACTTGAGTAAAAGTATAGTTTAGTTGTTTTGAGAACATTTAAGTTTATGTGCGAAACAAAATATTTTTCTATTACGGATATACATGGAAACATAAAAAACTTGAATGTTCTCAAAACCTCTTTGTGCGAAAGAATAAAAAGAATATTCGCGAACACTAAAACCCCGTCAAATTAACGAACAAACTAATTCTATTGGTTCAAAAAATAGGCTGATTAAGCGAAATAAAGTTCTAGAGTATTCTTTTTTTGCTTTTTAAAATGTTCTTAAAGCGACTAAAAAATCTGGCTAGCTTTTCGCAACTAAATATTATTTACATGGTCAGCAATTGAGAGCGATCACTCCCGCTTCCCGACCAAGCCTGATTAAAGTGCTTTTATGTGTTGCTAAAGTAAATACATTCTTTGTTTAATAAGATAACATACATGAGAAGGAACTTTTAAATTATCGTTAAACAAAACAATTAAATCTATCAGCTTAAATATTATTGTTCTAATAAACTGGCGGGTTTAGAAAATTTTTCTATTAATGCACAATAGAAGCTCTTGTTTAAAATATTCATTTATCATTCTAGTTTTTTTCTTGCAAAAAATTGTTTAGTTTAGTTTAAGAAAACATTTATGTCTTGGTTTAGTTTAAGAAGGAATAAATTATATAATTCTATGTTTAGTTATGAAGACATTATTTGTAATTATTTAATTATAATTATTTGTAAACTGTTGCCTGTGTAATTAATTTCGTATTATTTGTATGCACCTATTTAAACATAAGTTATTATTTCTTTTGACTGTTTCACCTAAAAATCTAGCGTAAACTTTATAAGTAAATGTTAAAATACTTTTCTTTTTATTTAAAGAATACATGCCAAAACCTAAACCCTCAGTTTTGTATGTACTCTCTGCAACTACATTTATATCAGTCAGTTTATGTGTGCATTGATGAACTTATTTTATGAAACTTTTAAAAAGTTAAAATAATTAATAAACACTATAAATAAACAAAAATTATAACTAAAAGTATAAAGTTTACTTAGTTTTAAAGTTTTATTATTTTGTAATAAAATTTTAAAATTAAAATAAAGTTTCCTTATTAGAGTTCAAACCTGAAACTTTTCAGCTGCGACTCTTTTGTGCGACAATACTAAGAGCGCTACCTCAGCAAATTGCCTAAAATAAAATTTAAGTATTTAAAAAATTTTCAACAACTCGTATAATTTTCTGTTTACTTTGCAGTACTCATTTTAAGTATATCACATATTGCATTTTTATAAAAACTATTTCTTAAAAAATATTTCTTCAATTAGCTTTTGTTAAATAAAGTTAACATATCAATAAAAACATTTTTAAACAAATGAGATATTTTTATTTATAATATTTTATTATTTATATATATTTTACTATTTACACAAAATGCATTTATATTTATGTATTTTTTCCATATATTTCACAAAAATATGACCTGAATGATCACTACTTATAGTTGCAGGTATGATATGTAAATCTTTTGTTTCATACTGCTGGTATATATGCTGAACTAAAGGCTTCATAAAAGAGACATGCCATCTATGAAAATTTAAAATACATCTCATTTACCAGATACACAAAATAAAGCAAACTAATGGAGAAAACCAGTTTGCCAAACTTTATTGAATACTTTAGATATGTCTAGTGCAATAGCCCTTGCTTTGCTGTCACCATCTAATGCATAATAGAATTTACAGTCACAGCAATTTATGTTTATGTTTATATAATAGAATTTACTATATATAATAGAATTTTATATAATAGAATTTACAATTTATATTTTATATAATTTACAGTTTATATAATAGAATTTACATAATAGAATTTACAGTCACAGCAATTTATGTTTATGTTTATATAATAGAATTTACTATATATAATAGAATTTTATATAATAGAATTTACAATTTATATTTTATATAATTTACAGTTTATATAATAGAATTTACATAATAGAAATTACAGTCACAGCAATTTATGTTTATGTTTATGTTTATGTTTTTTATGTTTTTTTATGTATGTTTGTGTTCTGTCTGAACCTCTGGCGCGGTGTTCGCTCACCCGTAAGTTACTTTATGTTTATGTTTATGTTTTTTATGTTTTTTTATGTATGTTTGTGTTCTGTCTGAACCTCTGGCGCGGTGTTGACTCACCCGTAAGTTGATTTATGTTTGTTTGTGTTCTGTTTATACTCTAATGCAGCGTGAGCTCAGTAACTAACTACTTACTCCAACTACAAAACGTACACTCACCTTAGACTCCTGTATTTTGTTAGATGCAGTGTTTTTCCTAATGCACTTCCAAAATGTCATGCCTGGTTTTCTCAAAGTACTCTCTACTGTTTCTAACTATATCTAGCAACAAATTTTTGCTAGATACAGTTAATTCTATTTTTATTATTGTACCATTTTTATTATTGTACCACTACAAAACTCCATTTTAAACTTGTTAAGAGTTTTCTTTTTTTAACACTGTAGTGCTTCTTACTTTTAATTGCTTTAATAGCAAACCTTGACCTACTAATAATTTAAAGTTTATTATCTTTTTCATTTTTTTTTTAATAATAATATATTTTTTCTCTACTTGTGTTTATCATACCTTAATTAAAATTCTATTAAATATCTTACTATATATTTTTTATTATTTTTATCTCTATTTTTCCCAATTTAATTTTATTTTAGTTTGGATACTGTTGAGACATGGTTTTAATTTTGTAATTTTCATGAATTGAAATTTACTTTATTGATCATTAGCTAACAGTTGAGGAATAATAGATTGAATTTAACTTCAAGGTAAGGTAATAATTTTGTTTATTAATGACTTAAGAACTGATTTTTATGTTTAATTATGCAAATGTAAATTATCAACTTTGATCTTATTTTTAACAATTTCGGGCTATCAACTAAATAAGTGCTTAATACACAGAAGAGGAATTTTTATTAATTTCCCCCACCCACTGAGCTTATTAAGACCCTCCTTTTTATTTATTATAATGTCAAAAGAAAAAGAAAAAAAAAAATCAATGTAAACCAACATTAAAAATAAGAATTTTAAACTAACTGATAAAAATAAAAACAGTCTGTGTAATTAAGATTAACCAATTATTGGCCTTAAAAAAATTCTAATAAATCTCAAAACAAAAATATTTCTCTTAAAATTCAAAATTAATTAAATTTTAGCCACAAGCTGCAATAAAATAAATTGTTTTCCATGAGTTCTGTTTAAAGGGCTAATTTTTTTCTGAAAAATTCTGGAAAAGTCTTAAATTTTTCAAAATATATCAAGAAAAAATATTGTTATTTTTTGAAATAACAATGTTTTTCAATATTTCAACATTTCAAAATTTTTGCTTCAAAATTTTTTTAAATAACATTCGCAGTCAAAATTTTAAATTTTCAAAAAATAAAAAAATAAAGCATTGTTTCATTTTCACAAACGTAAAAAAAAATTTTCAAAATTTATAAAGTATAGTACACTGTTAAATAATTGGAATGGATTCTTTTTTTTTTTTATTTATTTATTACAATATTTACAAATATATCAATAAGAAAAATTACATGCAAAGAAATCGTTAAAAAATAAAGATAAAGAACGCAGCTACACAAAGAAGACCATACAGGTCTTGTCATCAAGAACCGCTGTTAAAGAACTTTGAACTTAATTTAGATTTTAGAAAAAACAAAAATAAATACAAATTTTAGACTTTTCTTTAGTTATGGTCTTTATGGCTTGAATACTAATTCTTCTAAACTGCACGACTCAAGCGAAAACAATAATATCATAATATTCTTGATAAACAAATATGTCTCACATCTATACAATCACTGAATCTTGTTACTCAAATGTATCTTACAATTACATTAATCTTAATTGTTAATTAATTAATAAATAAACGAAAATAATAAGAATATGATTGCACTAGGTACATCCAAATGCACTTTAAGGTTTTCCAAAAACAGAATTTAGAAAGCCAAATGATGGTGTCATTGTATGAAGCCAAAAATATCAAATGTTGGTGCGTTTACGTTTACGATTCCACCTACAAAAATGCTAAACCATAAAAATGCTACAAAAATTATGACTAAAAAAGCCAAAGATGGTTTGCAATGAGTTGAAATGTAATAAGTCTGGTAAGTTTGCCATTGTTGCAGAAAATAAAAGTGACTTAATGCTTTTAAAAAAGTCAAACAAAAAAGTTATGTAAAGCAAAACAGAAAGTAATTGATTAGTTAGATTTGATTGAAAAAATGCTTTAAAAAAACTAGACAGTAATTTAGATTTGATATTTTTCTTTGATGATATTTTATTGTCATTAATAAAGCCAAATGTTGCAGCTTTAATATTTAAAAAAACAAGTCTTATAATAATAATAATAATAATGTACACTGTGACAACTGATGAAATCAATTGTGGAGCACAACAACAGAAGATGTTGTGCTATAACAGCTATAAATGTTTTATAATAGCATTGTTTACTTTTTAATGTATATAGATATTATTTAGTATTTAATAAATAATTTTTGCAGTAATCTGATTTATCAAGTTTATTTTTGAATTGGTCAATTGTCATTGATTCGATAATATATGGTGGTAAACCATTCCAAGCATTTACGACTCTACAGGAAAAGAAATTATATCTATAATTGCTCTTACAATATGCCTTTGTTAACTTTTGGTTATGACTACGAAAATTGTAAGGTTTTAATTGAACTTGAGATGTCGAGTCGTTTATCCAATTTATTTTCTCATAACCGTTTTGTATTTTATATTGAAAAATAAGATCTCCTCTTAAACGGCGTTCTTCTAGAGTTGTTAATTTCATTAACTGTAATCTTTTTTCATATGGCATTTTTTTAAAAGCTGGTACGAGTTTTGTTGCCCTTCTCTGTACTTTTTCTAACTTTAAGATGTCTTGCTTCAGATAAGGGCACCATGCTTGGATTGCAAACTCAAGATGCGGTCTTACAAAAGTTGTATATAATTTTTTTGTCATATTTGAGTCGAAATATTTAAAAGTTCGTTTAATAAGATTTGATTTGATTTACCAACAGCTTTATCAATATGACTGGTCCATTTTAAATTAGATTGCATCATTACTCCTAAATCACGTTCTACTTTTGATGCTGCTAATATATTATTCTGTTGAGTTTCAGCGTCGAACATTGAATAAGTTATACAAGGATTTTTAAAACCAACGTGCATAATTTTACACTTTTCATAGTTAAATTTCATTAACCATAGTGACGACCATTTCATAATATTATCAATATCTAGTTGTAATTTGTTTATACGGATATCTTCATCTGATTTAAAAATATTTATAATTTTGCTATCATCTGCATACAATTTAATATTATTTTTTAATGTGTTTGGCAGATCGTTTATAAAAATAAGAAACAGAAGAGGCCCAAGGACAGAACCTTGTGGAACTCCACTCTCAACTGTTAGCCATTTTGATACACAATCCCCTAAAATTACTCGTTGCTTTCTATTATGTAAATAGGCTTCTATCCAATTTAGAATTACTCCAACTATACCATATGATATTAACTTTGACATCAATCGCCTATGAGGTACTTTATCAAAAGCTTTTGAGAAATCTGTATACAACACATCAGCACACCAGCCATTCTCAATAGCATCAAATAAAATATCTTGTGTTTCTAGTAGATTAGTAGTACAGCTTTTGTTCTTTTGAAAACCATGTTGGTTACTATTTAATAAATTGTTTGCTAACATGTAATCCATTATTTTGTTACCTAAGATTGACTCTAGAATTTTGCATGGTATTGACATTAATGAAATTGGTCTATAGTTTGCAGGATCGTTTTTATCTCCATTCTTGTGTAGTGGTGTTACATTAGCCATTTTCTATATGAGTGGAGTTTGTTCTTCTTGTAAGGATTTTTTGAATAGTAACTCTAGAGGTTTGCAAAAACTATTTTGACATTTTTTTAACACATATGAACTTACACCATCTGCTCCTAATGCTTTATTGACATTTAGTTCACTTAGTTTAATTCTAACGATGTCTTGAGTTATTATTGAGTCTATATCTAATTCTAAAGTCTTGGTTGTTTTTAATGCAATATTAGGAAAATTTGTTGGATCTTCTATAACAAATACTGAGTGAAAGTTTTCATTGAGGATATTAGCAATATCATCACGATTTGTTTGTAAAGAACCATTTTTATCTGTTATTATATTAATGCCTAATTTTATTTTTTTGTTTGAATTAACATATGCATAAAACAGTTTTGGATTTTCTTTCAATGAGTCAGCTATTTTTTTTTTCATAATTTATTCTTTTTGTTTTAATAAGATTTTTTATTGTTTTGTTGATTAAAATATATTGGACTTTCAGCTGGTCACATTTAAAACTATTAGATAATAGTTTGTGCCATAAACTTGTTTTGTTTCTTATTGCTTTTTTTGCTTCTCTATCAATCCAAGATTTGGGCTGTAGTTGTTTATTGAAGTATGTTTTTTTTTTAGGAATATATTTGTTGCATAATTTATCATAGATATTTAAGAATATTTCATAGCACTCATTAATACTATTTTTTCCAAAAAGACTTTCCCAATCATTTTCATTGATAGCTTTATTTATGACTGTGTAATTACCAAGTTAATAGTTAAATCCAGATTTCCCATAGTTTGACATTTCCTTTTTAGTAGTGTTTTTTAAAAAATATTTCCAGCTAAGTATTTGGTGTCCATTTCTAGTGTTGCCTAGAGTTGGGTTATGATGGATTTTATTTATACGTTCAGGTGTTTCTGTTAAAATTAAATCTAAGATATTACCATTAATTAAATCTGCATTATATGTAAGTGACATGTTTTAAAACTTTATTTTATTTCATAACTTCTGTTGTAAAGGATGAATCTTATGTTATTTTTGAATTAGTAAAGTAACTTTTAAAGTCAGGTAACTTATTTTATTTTTATTAAAATTAAAATTTATTTTTATTATAATTATTAATAATATAATTAAAAATTCAGTCATTTTCTTCAGGGATATTATGTTAGTACATGAGGAAAATTTATCTACCTCTTTATTAGTTTATAGACCATTTTTTAAATAGAAACCACTGCTTAATTACATCTGGAGACAAAGTCCCATTGCCATTATTACGAACCTTGCTCCTCAATTTGAAGAACAATTTCCATCAACTTTTTAAATAAGATTGCCCCCTTACCCTCTTTAAACTTGAACAATAACTCCCACCACCTCCTATCATTCCCATTCCACTTTGCATTAAAAACCTGGGAGTTCTATTGGTTATGACAGTTTAGATTAAAAAAAAAAAGAAATCACAAATACTATCTGAAATATTTTTTCAGAATAGGCATTACTATTTGAGTAAGTTTTATTTTTATTTGGAGTTGATATAAATTGGATGAACACATTCACTTATAATTAATATTAACTTTTTATTATTTTAGTAACAATTCTTTGGAACAATAAATCGTTGTTTGTTAAAACCAAAAAGTTTGATTGTTTATTTTTATTCAAATGAAAGTTAAGGTCATTTTTGACCTGACAATAAGGTCATGAGTCAAAACTCAATGCAGGGTAAAAATATAAATTTTCCAGAAATAATAAAACTTAAAATCCACTAATTCATAAGAGACAGAAAATTAATTACAAAATTTTCTTCACTTTTCATACTATGGCCAGATGACAGCAATTTTTCTCTGCGTTTCTCAGCACCAATTAAAATTTTTTGGTCTGTTGTATGAATGCCTAATAAAGTAATTATTAAAATTTAAAACTTCAAAAATATGTTAAATTAATTTATGGCACAAAATTTTACCAATATTCTATTTTATTCCTAATGTCTAATTGTTAAAGAAATTTTTTAGCTTATTTATAAATCTTTAAAGTTTGAAACTTAAAAAACAAATATAATCTTCGTATTAATAACAACCTTAATGTCGGTCAAAGAAAAGACTAGATTTGTTACTTAGCATGGTCCTTATCTCTGGAACAAATTAGTATTACCAAATTTTTTTTTTTTTTTTATCAACATATGCTTTATTAGGCTCATTGTAAAAAGACTTTTGGTAGGTCTAAGTTTTTTAACTATTAACTAATTATCATAGCATTGTCTTAAAACAATATATATGAATATTTAACAGTATTTTGATTTTAGTCATAAAAAATTAAATAAATCAAAAGTACGCTAATTATCCTTCATTTAAAATTATGACTTGACTATCAGCATAAAACAATTTGAATTATAACAATGTACAAAGAACATTTTAATACAAAAGTTATTTTATTATTTGTCCTTATTTGGAATAACTTTAAATGTTAAAGATTTTATAACTTAAATATTTTAAAATTAAATTACCTTTAACTGATTTTGTCAAGTTGACTTTTAATTTGAAGGTTTTCATGTCTGACCACTTAGTTAATGATTTAAAAGATAAACATCTGACAGATGTTTAACTAATAAAATCATTTCTAAAAGTACAGTGTAAGTAGCTAAGCTCAAAATCACTAAAAAGAAAAACAATTTTAACATATTAGTTTTCAACTTTAAAAAGAATGCAATTTTCCATTAGAAAAATTAGTTAAAACAATTATAAATTATGTTCAAGAACATCACTAAACCTAACTTTTTCAGTTAAATTTTCCTGCTTGAGCAGTTAACATACATTCTCAAACAGATTTAAATCCAGATGATTTCTAGGATAATCAAAGACATCAATCTTTTTTTCTTTTAAAAACTTTGTAATTGTTTTCACCTTGTGACATGATGTCCCATCATACATAAAAATGTATTTTTTTATATTTGGGAACCATTGTGCTATTAGTCCATCACTAATTATCTCTTGATCTTGTCTTATTGTCCCATTTTCTATATGCAGCCTTCCAGTACCTTGAAAATTAATTACAAATCACACCATGACATGTAGGATACTTTAACGTTGACTCATGACTTGAAAAATCATTACTTTTTTCCAGTCATCTGTGAAGTTTTTATATATTTTTGCTTCACCATAATGGGCAATAACTTTAGTTTATGTGCTGGTTAATGTGAAGTTAAAACAAATCCTTTAAGACGTCTCTGGACTGTTTCTTGGGAAATGTAGCAATGTAGCCTCTTCATTAACAATCTTGATCAATTGATCAGTTGAAAGTTTTCTTTGTTGAAGACAAATATTTATAATTTTTCTGTCAGTCCTAGATTTAATTCAAAATCAAGTTTTTGCTTCACTCTCTTTACTATGCTTTGAGAAATGTTGAGTACCTCAGCTATCTTACACTGTGACATTCTTGTATTTTTTAATAATCCATAAATTAAATATTTTTTGGGGGAAAAATATTACATGTCCTCACCATTGCTAATATTTAATAAAATTGTGAACTTATCCACAAAAAAATTTTTTTTATATATTTTTATTTAAAAAATGTGAGTATTTAAATATACATACCTTTGTAATTAATAAAATATTGTCACAAAATAATCTTCACAAGGTATTGCAATAATTTTTTAGAAAAAAACACTTCACACAACCATTCTAAGCAATGTTCTGTTTTAACTGACAACATAAGATAAGAATGAAAATTAAAGACATGAGCAATGTTGCCATTTATGAAATAATATCTTTGGCATTGTTGATAAAGATATTATTTTGTAACCCAAATCAATTCCACAAACAATTATAAAGCGCTTCTATAAAACTCCATTGTTTTTTTTATAAATCTTTATTTCACAACTTTTACTTTTTTCTCAGCGTGTGTTTTAGATACTGATTTTCTTTTTAAAAAAAATGTTTGTCACTTTTTGCATGCTTTAATTTTATGATAATTTTTATGATTACTAATTAATAACTCCTAAAACCTTAGTACAAAAACTATTTTATCTAATTTAAATTTTCATGATGTTTTCAAAACAAAGTTTTTCTAAACAATGATAAACTTGCTTTATTTGTTATTTTTCAGTTATACAAAGAAATGTTAATATTTCTAGTTGTTAATTCTTTTTATTTAAAGAACTCGCTTCATTTGTTTATAGTTAATTAATTGTAAATTAATCAAGCAAACTGAAGACAAAAACATTAGGGTTTTTTGCTAATTAAATATAAATTTTGCACTATTTCTCAATTACCTTTTTTATTATAAACATTCATAAAATATCATTATGGTAAAATAAAAAAAAAATATATATATACATATATAAACTATATATATATATATATATATATATATATATATATATATATATATATATATATATATATATATATATATATATATATATATATATATATATATATATTATATATATATATATATATATATATATATATATATATATATATATATATATATATATATATATATATATATATATATATATATATATATATATATATATATATATATATATATATATATATATATATATATATATATATATATATATATATATATATATATAGACACACAGAGAAAAAAAAAAGAGATAATTTTTATTTTGGCCATAGATTTTTAATAAACTTTTAATCTACTTATGACAAAGGCTATGTATAAGCTACTGTGGGTAAATAATTATGTTTATTAATATACACAATCTATACCAGCACAGAAAATTTTTGTTGACTAAAGCTGTAGGTCTTGTTAAATAAATGTATTCAAATAAACTTTATTGTTATATATAAACACTAAGTATTTAATTTGATTTTAAATATTTATTTACATTATATGTAAATACTAAAAAATTTATTTCTTCCAAGTGTTAAAATAAACAAATAAATTTAATACTGAACTAATTTGGCAAAAGATTAATACATCTGTCCAACTACACTTGTAGATTAGTCCAAGATCATCTGTACACTTTTATCCAAGATCATCTATATTTTTTTAGTTACATCTTTTCAATGACAGAACTGAAAAGATGTAACTAAATCTAAAGAATTCACAGATGTAGTTTTCTCAACATTATTGAAAAGATGTAACTACATCTGAAGTAATCATACTTTTTATACAGATGTTATTTGACCTCAACGAAATTCCAAATGTTGTTGGACAGATGTTATTATACCTCAGTGTATTAATAGATGTTGTTGGACAGATGTAGTTATACATTATTATAAATACAGATGTTGTTGGACAAATGTTAGCAGACGTAGCAAAAACTGATGTTGTATCATTGGTCCATTAATTTTATTAAATTAATAATAAAAACTTTAGTATTATATTTGTATTAATCTTAAAAATAAATTAAAACAAGTTATTTAGTCCAATCATACATTATATAAGATTAAGAATGCGCAACAAGCTCGTATAATTAATTAGTTATACGCAATGATATATTAAGAAAAATTTTTTATCCTTTAACTAATTTTATTATTTATCTAATAGTTATTCCTAATATATCATCGGTTATATGAGATCTGAGATAAGATCCCTGTTTTGATTGGACAAAAAACTAGTTTCAAACAGTCCTCAATTTAAAATATATATCTCCGCGCTTGACTAATATTTGCTTGACTAATATGCGCTTGACTAATATTTCATATACAACTCCTAAAATCCGGCTAACGATAAACATTTTGTCGGACCTAATGCAAGTTAAATTTTTCGTCCAATCAAAACAGGGATCTGATCTCAGGAAATAGCCGCTCGTGTATCTAAAGGCCGTCACCATCTTTAAAATTATAATATTTGAATTTGACACTGCGCTTGCGTATAATAACTTTCCACATCTAAACGAACTTTGTAAAATATTAAGTTTTTTGTTTATTTTCATAACCATATTATTTGATCCAAGTGGTCTTCCTCTTTTCTTTGCTCGAATATTGTCTTGACTTTTTTTTTTATTGTCTCTTTCCTTATAGTATGCTTCTACCTCTGTGGCTAATACACTTTTCCCTGCTGTTATTGGTAACTTAAATTCTTTGCTTACTTCATAATTAAGATGAACATCATCAACATAATTCCTAAACGATTCTCCATCATTGAGTTGAATATCTATATTTGTAAAACTGGGTAATTTGGAGAGAACATGTTCTGGTACAAATGGATATATGCCAGTAGCCTTAAATCCTGCTTGGAGATTATGTTCTAGATTTTCTTTACCAACATTAAGAGTAGATTTAATGAGCTGCGTAAACAAATTTTTTGGCAGGTTATTAACCTTTTTTCCTCTGGATGTTTTACGCCATTGATTAAGAACTGACCTCCAATCAGCTTTTAAACTCGAGAAATATCCAACATCTAAAGTTTGTAAAAGGCGTGTGGAATTGCATACCAAACATATAAATGTTATATAATGCTTTTCACATATATTTAAGGCTTTTAAAGATATATGAGCACTTAAATTATCACAAATCAGAATTTGTTTACCTTCCTTATTTATAATATTTAGAACAAAGTGATTTAACAGCCACTCTTCAAATATTTGAATTTCCATCCAGCCACTGCAAGAAGTTGCCATTCTTGATCCTTCTGGTGCGTTGAAAAGCCAGTTAGACCAACTGTGTTTTCCTTTAACAATAAAAAATGGTGGAATTAGTTTTCCTGAGGCATTTCCACAAAAAACAACAGTGTAACAAGTTTTTTTTGTGTTTCTTATAAGTTCTGGATGGCGAGAGGATCGACAAAAAATAAGTTTTTTTTTTCCAGGGTCATCATGAAACTCTGTTTCATCCATATTGCAAATGTTATCTGGCGTTACTCCATTTAATTCCTTCTCTAGATTTTGAAAAAATAATTTTATTTGACAATAATTAATCTGTGCACGTTTCCTTGAAATACAATGAGATACTTTTTCTTTTAATGATGGATGCCTGTCAAGATAAAGTTTACACCACTCCCAACCTGGTCGATTATCTTTAAACTATTGTATATTTTTTCTACTATCATCCAGATAGATTTTGACAATACTTTTAAAATCATTAAATCCAATTGGTATACCTTTGTCACTTAAATAAAGTAAGTGATTTTCAAAACAAAGTTCCTCATCAATGCTAAGGGCAATAGGGCGCCCTACTGATTTACAGTGTTTACTTTTTAGCTTATAAAATAATGTTGCTTTAGGTACTTTATAAATTTTAGAAGCTTCACCAATCGACATTTTTTCTAATTTAATTTTGGCTAAAGCCTCTTGAAGTGTAGAATTGGTGTAATTAGATTTAGTGCCATATTTTCTTGTGCCAGGATGAGTTGTCAAACATTTTCTTGGCATTTTATGAATGCTAAAAATATAAAGATGATTTATGTTATTAATGAAAATTATTTGATTAATTGCATATTTGCTATTAATAAAATATATTATTAAATCTATCAAGATAGCCATAAATATCAAAAATTAATATAATACAATAGTAATAGATACTATAATTTTTGATATTTATAATATCATATATCATTATATAATAAAAATACTGTAATAAAAGGATGCCTATTATTTAATATGTATTATTGCAATGTTTCTCAGACAGCAAAAAAAGCATTTTTGGAAAATATTGATTGTCTAAAGTTACCCTGAATTCGGTTATATTTTAGCTAAGTGGAAATAAATATCCTTTTTGTAGCAAAAAACATGTTAACTCCTATTATTTTGAGTTTGTATTAAAGTTCGAAAAATAATTCAATAAAATACTTAAAAATCTATTCAGATAATTACAATATAATACCAAATATTCTAAATTGAAAACACACGATGATATCACCACATTTGACTGTGCAACTGGAAATGGAGGAAAACATTATTTTTGAGAAATAAAATTTAATTTTCTTTGGTCAAACTTTTGTAAAAAAAGATAATTCATCATATTATTCTTTGTTTAAGCAACAGACAAAGAAAATACCAAAGAAAAAAAAATTCAAAAACATTTACACGTTTAATTCAAAGTTACCCAGAATGATTGTACTATTCCCAATAGAATTAAAATGACAGACAAAGTAAATATCGCTATTCATTGTTTTTAGTATAATTTAGAGCGTAAATATTTTTTTTTCTGAAAAACTTGTTTGGTCGGATAATTTTTTGAGACACTGTAAATCAGGTGACCATTGTAACATAACAAATTATCGTCCTAATTCAGTTCTTCCGGTTTTCTCTAAAATACTAGAAAAAATAATGTATAATAGAGTCTACAATTATTTTGTTGATACTAAACTTTTATATAATAATCAATTCGGCTTCCAGAGAAACTGTTCTACTAAACACGCCATACTTCAACTAACACGCAGCATTTCTGATTCTTTTAAAAATTCTCATTATACCCTAGGAGTATTCATCAATTTGTCTAAAGTTTTGATACTGTCGATCACGACATTCTCTTAAAAAAATTAGAACTCTGAGGAATTGAAGATAAATACCTAAGCTAGTTCAAAAGCTAGTAATCGTAAGCAGTTTGTTAATATTCAAGACTCTTCTTCACCTTGTTTAATGAATGTAACATGTGGTATCCCACAGGGATCCATAGCTGGGCCCCTATTATTTTTAATATAAATAAATGACCTCAACAAAGCCTCTAATTTAACCACTATAATTTTTGCTGATGGCAAAAACCTATTCCAATCTCATGAAAACATAAATACACTTTTTGATAATATGACACAAGAATTAAACAAAATCTCATATTGGTTTAAGAAAAACAAATGGTCCCTCAATATTGATAAAACAAAATGGACACTTTTTTAGCCAACATCCAGAAAAAAATGTTTACCGAATACACTGCCCAACCTCTTCATTGACAAAACAATACTAAAAAGGGAGAAAGTTACAAAACTTCTTGGAGTTTTTGTAGACGAAAACTTATCCTGGAAACAACAAATCGATAATATCTCCTTGAAAGTTGATAAAAGTATTGGAATTATATATAAAGTTCGACATATTTTAAATAAACAACAATTAACACAACTATATTAATCGTTTATCCACTGCCATTTAAATTATGCAAATATTGTACGAGGAAGCGCGCACAAAACTAAACTTAAATCTCTTTATCAGTATCAGAAACACGCAGCTCGCTTAATTAATTTTTTAAATCGTTTTTCAAACTCAAAACCACTTCTAAGAGAAATGAAAGCCTTAAATGTATACGAAGTAAATGTTTATAATATTTTATGTTTCATGTTTAAATGAAAAAAATCATTTATCTCCTGATGTATTTATAAACCTTTATAATGTAAAACCCATAAACAAATACAATCTTTGCAATGGAAAAAATCTACAACAACCTTTCTGCCAAACTAAATTTGAACAACTAATTATTTCTTATCGCGGTCTTTATTTATGGAATAAAATAGTTTTGCAAAATTTTGATTTGTCATTGAAATGGACTTTAACTTCTTTCAAACGAAAATTAAAAGAAGTTATCTTTTCAGCAGAAAATATTTTTTCTTGTTTTTAGTTTTTTTGCTTCACATATTTCATATAATTTATCCAGTATATTTATATTTTAAATGCACAGTTATATATAGTTTATGTTGATTTTTATTGCTTAATTTGATTTTATTGTTATTATTATTATATTTGATATTGTAAAGGGCTTCATGATAAGATCGTACGATCTTCTGGAAGTCCTGCCGGTTATATTTGTAATAAAGCTATTCTGTAATTTTAATTTCTTTTATCGAAGGCAATTAAATTTACAATATATATATACATATATATATATATATATATATATATATATATATATATATATATATATATATATATATATATATATATATATATATATATATATATATATATATATATATATATATATATATATATATATATATATATATATATATATATATATATATATATTGTTCTTATTACAATATATTCAAAAAAAAATTAATTAATTTACAAATGTTAGGAAAGAGGGATCCAAAATTTTATATTTTTTGTTTAACCAATCAATTTTTTGAGAAATGTTCAAAAAACAACTCAGTTTTGCTAATTTTTTAAGGTTGACCTTCTACTTCTATTTTAAAAATTTAAAGAAAAAAAATTAAATTCTTTGCAAAGGTTTCTTTGCTTATAAAGTTACGCAATTTTTCTTTCAAATTTATGTTATTCAAATTTTGATTGGATAAATTTGATTTTTAATCGTTGCGTTTAAGAAAAAAAAGTTTTATCAGAAGTTTTTTCTAAAAAAACCTTTTATTTAAGTAAAACGACAGATTGCTTCAATAAAAAAGTTTTATCTGAAGTCGCTTTCTAAACAAAACGTTTTAAGTAATCAAAAAGACAGATTGCTTCAAAATATCTTAATTTCCTTTTTTTTTATTTATTTTTAATCGTTATTCAAGCTATCAAGAAGGCTATTCAAGATTTTTTTTTTTTACTCTTTTTTTTAATGAAGTCAAGAAATAAATCTTCTTTTAAAGTTCCAGTCAGTAGAAGTTCAGTTAAATTCTAAAGGTTTAACAACTCTAAAGATAAACAGGCTAAAGGAATACCGCTACATAAAAGGTTTCATAAAAAACAAACTGGGTGATCAAATTTTGAAACTTTCTTGTTTACTCTAAAATGCTGTGAATAGCTAGTTAAAAAAATCTAGAAGCAGTTAATAAGTATACCTCAAAGAGGTTAAATGATTATATCGTTCTTGCTAGAGTATTTTGGCACAAGTTAGCTTCAGGACTTCAAAAAAGAGAAAAGTATTATGTGTTTGGTTGTTGATGGAATATGATTAGTATTAACTTTCTAATTAAGTTGTTGCAGTTTGAAAGCTTTGGATAAAACCCATTTAATTTCAACAATAGATGTATACTTAATTATTTAAACCATATAAAAAATCAAGGTTCACGTAGTTTAAAAATATTTTGCAAAATTATTGTTCAATTATTTGTCCAAAAAGTTGAAACTATGGAATATAGTTGAAACTAGCTACAAAAACAAATGAATAACAATAGAAGAGCAGCAAACTTTACATCAGGTGTGTAAGATGAGTTCTATTTTAGTTTGAATAAAGTTACAAGGCAGCCCATTTAACTGTGAACTAGACATTATTGAAGTAGATAAAGATATGTTAAAATAAAAAAAAAGTTCGAAAAATGAGGTTCTTTATTTTAGGGATACAATGTGTTGTCGCGGAGGTCTATTCTGTTTAAATACATGATTGTTGATACAAAAATACAAACTTCCATCTTATGTCTATCAAAGAACACGCTCATAACCTAGATGTTCTACATGGAAAGTTCCCGCAGCAATCTCTATCGCTTATGATGACTTTTATAGTTATTTTCCATTTTCAATAGTAAATAACAAACTGTATGAATTATTATTATATATAATGCTTAATTTTTTTTGTTACTTATAAATCAGAAGGTATATTATTGATAAATTAAACAGAAAAAGATTTCTACTTTTCTTATATTCAATGATAATAATAATTTAATCTATTTTTAACAATGCTTTTTTTTGTCAATATATTCACTTTTATTAAAATCGAAGTAGAAGGCTAAATAATTAAAATGAAAAAAAATGATTACAATTTTCAGAATCAGCATGAAAAACTAATTATGAAAAGTTGGTTAAACTATAAAAAATCTAAAAAAATATGATTATGTTTCACCCCCCCCCCCCTACAATTAGATCGTTAGAAAAAAATTACAATTAGATCGTTAAGAAAAATTTACAATTAGTTTGTTAAAAAGTTACTCAATTAGAAATGAAAGATAAAACTAAGACTTTTTTGTTAATATAAAAAGAACGCGGAGACTCGCAGAAGACCATTAGGTCTTGTCATCAAGTACCACTCGTAAATTAAAACTTCATAAAATTCAATATATATATATAGTCAAGTGCATATATAGTTAATCACATTGAGATGCATGTTTTTATAAACATTCAACTGAATAAACATAAACTAAAATAATACATCAAATTAATAACGTTTAAAAATATGACAATATATCATCATGAGACAAAATGATTTCATTAAGCTTATTTCTGAATGAAAAATAAATTGCTGAGAAAAAATTAAAATGTTTTAAAACTATTTTGTTCCAAAGAAAAGCTCTTCGAAAAGAAATACTAGATTTTCCAAATAGTCTGAAAAAATGGTTGACGAATTAAATTATCATTTCTTAAATTGTATTTATTTTTATATTTCAGCGTGTATAAATTATGGAAAGAAACTGGGTAAGAGTTAGTTTTACATTTATACATAAAACAAAGAATATTAAAAGCATTCAGCTGATATGTATTAAGAATTTTCATTTCAAATAAAAGAGGCTTGGCATAAGTAAATCTGTTTTTAAAATTAATAAGACGAGCAACATGCTTCTGTTGACGATAAAGAGGCTCCAGTTTACATTTATTGTCATTGCATTAAGCAATATTTGCATAGTTTAAATGACAATGGATAAAAGAGAAATATAATTGAATTAGACTACGTTTATTTAACACACCTCTAGCTTTATACAATATTCCTATTTTGTTACACAAGAATTCAATATGGTATTTCCAACTAAGGTTTTCATCTAATTACTCTTTTTATTTGGATTTTATCAATAAAAAGTTAAGGTAGTTCACAAGGAAGTAGTTTTTTTTTGGACGCTGGATGAGAAAGTGTCCATTTTGTTTTTTCAACATTTAGTGAAAGTTTATTCATTTTAAACCAATCAGATATTTTTGTTAATTCCATGTTCATATCTTGAAATAATGTAGTTATGCTATAATCAGACTGACTAACCCTAGCCCTGACCAAATACTCCTCCAGCGGAATTACTCGAATGCTTAGCCTCCGTCAATTTATTCAACCATCTATTACGAACTCTAGTCAATGCGTCAGCTAAGTTTTCTTTTTAAGGAACAAGTTTTACATTCACATTAACACTATATTCTTTTATACATTGTTGCGGAACGCTTAATTTTTTTTTTTTTTTTTTTTTTTTTTTGCTGTTTAACAAATATAATCAACACATATATATACAAGAAAGAAAGAAATATGTCCGTATAACAAAGAAGACAGTAAAATCTTGTCAACAAGCACCGTTTTTGTATATACAGTATATAAAATAAACTATACTTTTTTACAATGATCTTTATAAAATAAAGAGTTAAACAGACAGGGGCTCAAAGAAGATGAAGATGACAAAACGTCATCGCAATCTTATCATAGTGCCCCCTATATACATTTTCATTAGGCAACTTAAGAGGAAGGTTTTCTTCTTGCGCCTTTTTATGGAATAATATATATTTTGTTTTCTCTGAGTTAAGCGAGAGTTTGTTAGCTCTAAACCAATTATTTACTTTAATTAGTTCGATATTCATGTCTGCATATAGATTCTTGATATCACTGTTAGTAAGAAATAGATTTGTATCGTCAGCAAACATGACTGAATTTAGTTTTAAAGATGCATTGCAAAAATCATTTATAAAAATTAGAAACAGAAGTGGACCAAGGATAGATCCTTGAGGAACTCCACATAAAACATTTAATACTCCAGATTGTATATTGCACACATATTGTTTTCTATTGGTAAGATAATTTTTAATCCAATTGTAAGTTTTATTAATTATACCATAGTATTTTAGTTTATCTAATAGGATGCAGTGGTCAACTGTATCAAAAGCTTTTGATAAGTCAATAAAAACTCCTAAAGTAAATTTGTTTTGATTAAAACCATCGGTTATTTGATTAACTAATTCAATAATTCCATGCTCTGTTGAAAGGTTTTTTTGAAATCCAAACTGGTTTGGGTAAAATAATTTGTTTTTGGTAAAATGATTATAGATTCTATTATAAATTACACGTTCGAAGAGTTTTGAAAAAACAGAAAGTATTGATATAGGTCTAAAGTTGGTTATGTCCGAATGTTCATTTCATTTAAATATAGGGATTACTTTTGCTAATTTAAGTACATCAGGGAAAATCCCAGATGTTATTGAGAGCTTTAGTATATGGATCAGAGGTCTACTTAAACTGGTTTTATTAAAGATAACTAAATCACTAGTTGTTTCATCAAATCCAGGTGCTTTCTTTTTTTTTAAAGAGGAAAAGGCTTCTTCAAATTCTTTATATACAAATTCTTTATCGTACATGATTGCTTTATTTGTGGGTGTTAGATAATTTTTAAATGAATCAGTTGTTGGATCTTCTTCAAATCAACATTTCGTCCAGTGCTTTTGATTTCGATCTTGACTTATCAGTGAGAGCGTCAGAGACCCAGTGTAACACTGTCACGGAATCTGTGAAGATAGTTACTTTCTTTAATTTCCGCGTCAAAGCCACATTCATTCCTTGCATTACAGCATCTAGCTCCGCCATGTTTATGTGATTCTCAGACATTTCTTTTCGTTGCCATGTTGCATCTTACCAACTTAAATAACCGCATCACTTGCCAAAGAACTTACATCAACCCACACATTCCCCTCGCCACCATGTACAGCCCAATCACCATAAGCTGGATCGCACTTTGCAACCTCATCATAAACCTCTTGAAGTACACGCTTTAAATTTTCATCGCAAACTTCATCGTCCCAATCCTTCGTCAAATTAACCACTCTTCTTTTCAAAAGGTTACAAACTGCACGTAACCAACCACATACTGGTAAATGACCTACTAACTGCCCACAAACGGAAAAGACTACTCATCTACTTAACATTTTCGGCATTGCGTCGACTTGATTCTCCCTGGACCAGGTCAACTTGCCACCAACCTTGAACACACGTAATCCCAAAATACGAACCCCATTACATCCAATCTGCTCACCTTCTTTACTCTCTAAACCATATTTTTCAAAATGTCTTTTGATATAATCAAGACTCACTACATCCTCATTGACTAAAATATCGTCCACCTAAGCCGATGTTCCTCTCTTCACCTATTTATCTTGATCAATAATGGCACTCACATTAGATTTCATGATCATTCTAGCAACATTTAATCCGAAACCAAGCCGTGTCAAATAATACCTTTTGTTTTGAAAAACCACCGTTTGCAATGGCCAAAGAGATTCTTCAGTTTTTAATTAGAGATAAGCCTTGTGTAAATCAATAATTGCTGGTTTCTTTCCCATTCTTCTCCATTTCCTCAGCTTCTCAATATACACATCTGCATCTCTTGTATAGGTTTCAATAAAACTGTTAGCTTCTCTCCAGTCCAAGACGGGTCTGACTTTATTATCTTTATTTTGTTGGATAACAGCCATTAAGGAAATTTGCCCTCTCGGTGGTCCTATCTTATTTTTGTCTTATTCAATTAACCATTTACGATTGATCCAATCCCGTAGTTCGTTTTCATATTGTGCTCTTACATATTTTGGTATGATGTATTGGGCAAATTTGTTAACCAACTGGTTGGGGCCGTCTCAATCTCTCCATTTCCATTTAACTTCCCATTCGACATCATTAAATATTGCTTCATGATCTTGTTTTTTAATTTCAATTTTATTGACTTTATCTTTCTTTGTGACATGCTATTCCACACAAGCCGAACTCAAACTTTGCTATTCCAGACGGGGAAATAAAATCTCCTAGCAATTTAATGGAACTCATTTCCAGCATCATATCAACTCCAAACGGTTGAAAATCCGCTAAAATAACTTCGTCTTGTACTTGAATATCATCAACCTCAATAATGACAGCCGCTAATCCATTACATTGATGAAATTTGCCGCCAAAAGTTACTACCTTTAAAGGATTCTGGGATTTATTTTGATTCCTTAACAACAGTTTTTAATGTATAATTGTCTTTAAACAACCCGTATCTACCATAGCTGTCACTAACAAACCGTTAACTTTTAGATGAATAATAGATAACGCGCTAATTCCACTATTGTCCAGGAACGAGGAAGCGCACATTCCTTGCTACCGAACTCGTTTCCCTGCATCATTAAGCATTTATTACGCTGAAATATGTCGAAAAAAAAATGTTAACATTTCCAGAAAGATAAGCCATAATTAAAGGATTCCTTTTAGATTTACAATGATTTGCTAATAATTTATTGTTATTATAAGAATGATGATATATCTTTTTTTATAAATCAAAAAAGATTACGTGCATACGTAGTGTTAAATTGGATTATAAAAAAGTATTGGAATAAGCCAGCATAAAAAAAATTTATTAAAAAATTTTTTAACTCATTATTCAACAGATTGAAATCTGACGACTTATTTTATTAAGTAAAAATGAAACTTTTTTGTTTAACTTTTTTGGTATTAATGACAAGAACTCGTTCAGAATATATAGTAGAACGATCAACAGTTGACGACTCTTTGCTATTCAATAATGACTTCCAAAACTCTACTACATGTAATATTTATAATGCTGTGGTAAAATCTAACAACTCCTGCAGTTGTCCTTCAAAAACTACATTTTTTTCACTAAATGGAAAAGCTTCTTGCATGAGTGGATCGATGTTTACAGGTAACAATGCTTGAGGCTTTCATATTGTTGTCACATTGTTTACACTAAATTAAATACTATTTTAACTATAATTACTGTTATTATTATAAATTCTTTAAAGGTCATCTCTAATACATATAATGTATAAATATAATCAAACAAGACTAGGTTAACGAAGCACGTATTAATTTATTCTGTTAAAAATTGTTTCAAAAAATTATACAGTGGTATTTCAACTCCTTATTGTTGGAGCCATTTTTTGATTTTTTTCATTTATTAATTTTTAATTTTTATAATTAATTTCTTTTTAATGTTTTTGTTTTTATTCATATTATTGATTATATTTTTAAAGATTAAACGATTCCTTGTTCAAATTACACGATTCCTTGTCGATTCCTTGTTCAAATTATACGATTCCTTGTTCAAATTACACGATTCCTTGTCTAGAATATTGTTTTCATCAAAATAAATATATTGTTATATGATAAAAACAAGAAGCTGTCTTTAATAAAAAGGATTTTTTTCTAATAATAAACAGAATTTTCCTACTCGTGAAAGTTTTAAATGATTGCAAACAAGTTTTGCGATAAAAAGAAAATGTTTTGTAACCAAGTAAATAATCTCGTCATTTTGTAACCAAGTAAATAATTTCGTCATTTTTTAAAACTATTTAAAGAGTAATCCTAGGATACTAATACAATGAATATATTGATTTAGAGTTTTGAAAAACTTTTTTAAAAATAAAAAGCACAACGTGTTTCTTAATTTAACAATATACCGCATAGTAATAATCTATTTAAAGTTTTTTTTCAAAATTGTAGTTCGTCATCTAAAAACTAAGAAGTTTTGTCGAAGTTCAAAAACTAATACTAATTTTAATACAAAATAATTTTCTTAAATACAAAATTTTTTTTTTTTAAACCTGTATAGCACTATTAATCTATTTATTAACAGTATACACTTTGCGCAAAATTTAATTAATTTTGAAGAAAAAAAGGAACGTAAAAATTGTTACGCTAAATGTGAAAGGTCTCCGAAATGAGGCTAAACGAAATAAAATTTTTTAATGTTTAGTAAACTCGGACTATAACGTAAAATCTTAGAAAAAACGCTCAGTATCAACTAAAACATAGGCAAAAAAAAAAAAGAATGGGAATATAAAACTCAAGCAAAATCTCTTAGGAATAATTGTGACCAGAGAGTGCGAGGTGTTGCCTATTCTGACTAAAATGAAACTTTTTTTTAAGAAAATTTCTTAACATAATAACGGTTAAACCTTTACAAATTTCAAATGAAAAAGCAACATAAAGAAAATTTTTAAACAGATAAGAAAACATGCTCGTGGATATATAATCCTCAAAGGAAACTTCAAAATCGTTGAAAAATCAGGTCAGAGAGGAGTAAAATCCATTTAATAAAAATTAGTGCTGTTATCGACTTAGTTCTAATAGACTAAAAGTCGACTAGTCAAAAGTCAAAATTAGTCTGCTTTTCGATAAATTGAACAGTCGATTTAATCGACTATGGGTTTTCTACAAATTTTCTACAAAAACATATAAATGTTTTAAGATAATTATTCCACTAAATTGACTTTAGTAAAGTCGATTTAGTGGAATAATTACCTTAAAATATTTATATGTTTTTTTTCAATTTAATTTTTTGAATTTTTCAATATTGTTTGTTCATTTTATAACAGTACTATTATACTGTTTTTTGCAACTGTTTTTTGTGTACTCTCTTTTATTTTTATAAAATTCATAACATCTCATAACAATATTATAAAATTCATAACATAAAAATCATAACATTCATAACATCTTAACAATATTAAAAATATTTATACCTTTAAATATTTATACCTTAAAAATATTTATACCTTATTAAACTTTCGGGTTTTTTTTTAAGTTTAGTTTATTTTTGCCTTTTACTATAAATATAATTTTCATATACATAACCAAGTCCGGCGCAATGGTGTGTGTGGGGGGCGGTGTGACCTTTCCCCATCAATGATTTTTTCGTTCATTTAGTCGGCAAATTTGACCCTTTTTGACTATTTAGTCGGCAAATGTAGACCCTTTTGACAGGTTAGTCGGTAAATTTAGACAGTCAGTTGGCGAATGTCGTTATGGTAATCGGCAAATTTTAAAAAGCCGAGGACCTTTTTTTTTCTATCGGCAAAAGTTGTAATGGCACCCCCCACGTGACACCTACTCGCGCCGGCCCTGTACATAACATATACAATTTTGATATACATAACATATACATTTTCATATATGTAACATATACCATAAAAAAAATAGCTAGGGCAAGAAGAAGTCATAGTAGTTCATCACCGCGCACCATTTTTATAAAATCATAATTTACAAATATTTTATTATAAAAGCGTAAATATGTAAAGATATATCGTATTGTTTTATATAAGTTTTAATACATAAAAAAAGTATAGCAAAAAGTAATTGCTAACTGCTTACACTTTCTACAATTGCAAAAAACGAATAAATATTACACACATATAGAGGCAGAGCCGTTACGAAGAGATTTTAAAGAAGGTCGGGGGTAATGTATCTGTTTCTGCCAAGAAAAACTTTAATACCGACTAAGATCTTATTAAAAAAAATGCCCTCGTTAGCTGACATTTGTCGATTGCCACCTATAGATCTTCTCCTCGGGACCCCTCAGTATACATAGTATTCTGAGAGAGAGGTAATATTATTATTAAACTTTGTTATATGGATTTTGATAATTAATTTTTTTTTTTTCATTTTATCTTAATTTTTAAATTTGAGTTTAACTTTATTTAAATGAAACACTTAAAATCAAGCAAAGTATAATCCATAAATAAGAAGAACCGTTTAGATTCCTTTTTATATATATCTAGTGAGAGAATCTTTTTATTAGCTATGTCTGGGAACATTTCCCATAGATATGGCTTACGATACTTAATTGAGTATGAGCTCAGTTTCAAACTATATATTAGAACAACAAGTTGTTTTTGAATCTTGTTGTGTATTTATGACAGATTTCACTAAAATAGGATTCAAATATTTTTAGAGACAATCCTAACTTGGTTCTACACATCAAGCCTAAAATTTGATGTAAGTTTAATAAAATTTTTTTATTTAATTATCTAAGTAAACACAATAAAGGCTCACAGGGTTCGCAACGTTCTTCTCTCTTAGTACCAAATACAATTCGGCATGCATGCTTTTGCTTACTGTAAAGCTTTTTTAGCTTTAGATGATTGGTACTTGCCCAAGCGATGTATATCATCCCAACACTTTTTGAAAATTTTTTTCTAGAATGTTTATTTTCATTTCAAAGATTTCGTTTTAATAATAGTTTTGTTTGTAATAAAATTTAGTAATTTCAATGGGATGTTATCAATTTTACTTGATTTAGTTTAGAGCATTGTTTAGAGCGTCAGACGTCGGTTATTAATAGTTTTTTTGTTTTTTATTTTATGTTTACACTACGCTTGTGATTTACATAAATACTTTCATGCAAGGTTAACCCTAACAACCCTAACCCTAAAGCTTACGGCACAGTCAATCATCAAATCCTTCTTTTGAAACTCAATAGTTACTGTATAAAAAGTACTAACTTGTCCTGGTCCGAGAGCTATTTGACTAATAGGAAGCAGTATATAGTATATGATGAAGAAAAAACCAATTATAAGACAATTAAATGTAGTGTTCCTCAAGAATCAATTTTAGGAACACTTCTATTTCTCGTTTATATAAACGATTTAAATAAATTTTATAATATTTTAAATACAATTTTGTTTGCAGATGATACCAGCTTGTTTTATTCCAATAAAGATAACAATATATTATTTCAAACAGTAAATAAAGAACTCGACAAACTAACCCAATGGTTTAAATCAAACAAACTATCTTTAAATATTACTAAAACAAAATACACCTTATTCTGTCGTCTGCATAAAAAATTAGTAATTAGAACTTCCGAAACTTTTTAATGATAATAAGTTAATAAAGAGAGAGCAATTAATATAGTTTTTAGGCGTGTTTCTGGACAAAAATGTAACCTGGAAGGAAATATAGATGTAGTTGAAGATAAAATATCGAAAAATTTAGGTATAAAGTACAAAGCTCAGCAGTTATTAAATTAATTTTGTTTAAAAAACATTTACTTTTATTTTATTCATTGCTACTTAAGTTGTGCGATCATAGCTTGGCGTAGCACTAACACGACGAAAATAAAAAATTGCTAAACAAAATCAGATTGTAAAAATAGTTTCAAACGTAGATCGTTTCTCACACACACAAACACTATTTAACGAACTCAATATCCTAAATGTATATAGACTAAAACTCTATCATGTTCTTATTTTCATGTTCAAACTTGATAAAAATATATTACCAATCTATTCAATTTTGTTCAATTTTTGAAAAAATAAATTACATATACCCTACTAGATTTTCAAAATACAATTACATTCAGTCCAAAACATATTACATCGCTATTAAATTCTTTATTGTAAACCGAGGACCAAAGTTGTCGAACATATTATCAGGCACGCCGGAAGCGCCTAAGGGCAGGGGTGGAACCCAAAACACAAGGACAATTGCCCAAATATCAACACAATGTTTTACTATGTATAATATCTAATATTAGTAAACCTTTTAATTAACCCTACCGTTCTCCAAAAAATACGCAAAAAATATCACTGTGTCTACTACTTTTACTATTAAGAATCGCATGCACAGTGCAATTATCACTAAATGTTTTAACATGGAATTAAACAGTCAAATAAATAAATCAACTGTTTCTTAGCTACTTTCTAGATGTCAATAGTACATTTCATTTTATACCATTCTTAGCTTTACAAGGTGCTAGAACGATTTAAAGTGAATTTGCCGAAATAATTTATTCTACTGGCATTCATTTCATTGAGCTATTTGGCAATTTTTTTAATGTTAATTTTGCCGATTTATTTTTTGTGTATCTGAACAAACATGATGTTGTTCAGGTGATTGCCTCCAGTTTATGATCTAACCCATGTGTTTACTCTCCTTATTACACTAAAGTTTCTTTCACATGATGATGTCGATGGTAAAGTAAAGCTTCATTAATTTGTGTGTAACTCACTCAAACTGTTCTGAATAGCATAAATTACTTCAAAATAAGATTTCCTTTAATTTTGTTCTGATTTGACAGGGCCAGTCATTGAACCGCATAATGTAAGCTGCTCAATAATTACTGAATTGCGTAATATTTTAGGCATTACTCTTTGTCTCTGCGTAACTTCGGTTTCAGACTCATTGTCTTGCTTGATTCCAGGTATTTTTTTCGCCTTTAAAATTCTATTAAAATCCTTATCTGATCTAAGTTCTACAAATCTCTGAGACGCATTTCGAATGCAAAATACTGCTACATCACCTGTCAGATTAATTTCTTGTAACTGCTTTGACAGATATTCTAGAATAGCAAAAAAATTCAAAAGTACTTTGCAGTTCAAAAATTGTTTTTACTGATGAAAGCTGAGATAATAAACCTTTAATTTGCGCTCATGTTTCTGCAGCAATAATCCTGTCACTTTGAAGACTGTTTAATATTGTACGGAGTTCTGCAATCTTCTCCAACAGCACTTGTACTGCTTTTGTTCATGTTGTTCATCGAGTCATTGACATAGACATCAGTCACAATATTCTGTATTCATCTGATTTAGACTCATGCAATATATCCTATTAGATTTTTTAGAAAAAGGCAACATGCTTTGGATATGCTCCAACATTTGCATAAATTGACTGGACAATGCTGAGTCTAACAGTAGTGATGATATTGCATATTTATCCTTAACAATCAGCTCGCTGCAATATACCATGCAATGAAAATATTGAGCTTGCTGTTCGAAAATATTTTTCAGTTTTGCTGCCAAGCATTTCATTACTGATTCTCCATCAAAGCCAATTCCGGCAACTTTTGTATATTCAAAGTTGCTCCTCAAAAGGATATCTTCAATATATGTCACCAAGGCATCTGAAGAAAGCCCATTGACGCATTCATATACTCCGATAAAATCTTCATTCACTTCACAGTTGTCACTGCAAGTTCTAATATTAAACGAAATTTGTTCCTTCTTAATAATATCTGAGTATTCATCTGTAAGTACTGAATAGAAATGTTTACCTTTAATCAGTTCAACAATCTGCCTTTGTGCTTCTAAGGTGAGAAGTTGTTTTTACTCTTGCAAGATGTCGTAAGATAAAACATAATAGTTTTCATTCATTCATAATAGTTTTCATTCATTCATCATTCATCAATATTTCTAATCCCTTGTTACTTTTACTCTTATCCAAATTAAACTGGTAAATATCATTATCACCTCTTATAGTTACACCCTGTCGAAGCAAGATGTTTTCAATGGTCTGAAATGAGCTTGCAAGCCTTTTCTTCGAACTGCTTGCTTCTTCGTGTACATTTGGTCAATTTGCGCGTTAATTGTTGTAAACCTTATATTTTCTTTCTCAATCTTTAGATCATTTGCAGCCTTATGACCACTGAGTCCTCGTGATGTTTTAGTGCTGTTGCAGATTTGCTCCATGTTCTAAATCTTTTCCCGACTCCATGCTTGAACAGTCCACCAGAACATGAATCATATTTTATACAGGTTTCACAAAAGACAGCTTTAAGTGATCGATCGTGAAATAACCAACTAAACTCATTAAACCAAGTCTTAATACAAGTTTTTCCATTTTTGTCACTGTCTTTTTATCAATTTCACTTAAACCCTCCGCTTTTCTAACAATTTTTTCCGTTAGAATTTTTTTGTTTTATAACTGTACATTGTCTTTACTATGCGTTTCTTTTTTTTCTCTTTTTCTCGAAAATAAAAATACAAACTTTAAAAACTATTGCTTTTTTGCAAAACATCAACTAAAAAACATTTGGAATATATATAAAGAGTTAAAGCATAATAACAAAAACTTGTAACGTATGTCGATAGTTGTGACGTATGTCGATAGCAAGAAGAATAAAATTTTATATAACATATTTTATTTAATTTTAAAATGATCTTTGGAAACATATTAGTTCTAAACGTGATTGCGATTTTTTGATTGAGTTATTTTTGATTTTGATTGAGTTATTTTTGAGTTGCGCCGCTGCAGCTTTCTGATTCTAGGTCTTTTTTTTCTCTTCGAGAAAATTTTTTTAAAGTTTCGTTTTAATCAATTTTAAACTTTTTCATTTTAAAAAATTAAAAAAAAAATTAAACTATTACACCTATTCTATCTATTACCACTTCCAGTTAGTAGATATTGATCATAAAATATTGATAATGAAATGTTGGATAATGAAATGCTTTTAAAGCACAAAAATTTACCTTACATATTTTCTAAAAAGGGCACATTCATGCTACTTTTGCCTAGGGTAGCAGTTGCTACCAGCAAAAAATACGAACTCAAATTAACAAACTATTACACCTATTCTATCTATTACCACTTCCAGTTAGTAGATATTGATCATAAAATATTGATAATGAAATGTTGGATAATGAAATGCTTTTAAAGCACAAAAATTTACCTTACATATTTTCTAAAAAGGGCACATTCATGCTACTTTTGCCTAGGGTAGCAGTTGCGACCAGCAAAAAATACGAACTCAAATTATTACAACTAGACATCAAAGTGAAAAATATGTTGGGCACTACCTGTTAGTGGCCTCCAAACATATAAACAGATTATTCAATATGACTATAAAGTTGAAAAAGAAATGATTACAACTGAAAAAATCGATTCTTTTACCATAGTTTTAAAAGTAAGTAAAGAAATTTGAAAAACGTGAATCCGAATCTTCCTCTAATAAAGAAGAAACCTTTAAGAAATAAGTTACAAAGAATATTTCAAAAAGTAATTGCAGCTAAACGATTTAAAGCTTTAAGGCATAAAAACATTGTTTGTTGGAATAATACCCTTTAAAAGTTATTTGATATATAAGCTTGCAGAAGTGAATTTACTCTTTTAAATTGTGATTACAGGTTTGAAGTTAATAATACATTTTCAAAAAGCCACAATATTAAACAATATGTTTGTTTAAAGAAATTTGTGACTAATTTTAAAGTTGTACAGTTTTTTATTTCTTCCCCAAATTGTGGCATTATATTTTATTAAAGTTCCAAACAAGCACTATGTATGTCTCTGTGAAGAAAGCAAACAAGAAACATTTAATTTTTTTGGTATTATTTTTTTATTGCTCGTTATATTTTTAAATAATTTTTTTAAAGTTCTAGATCTGTAACGAGAGTATTTAAAGGGTTAGAAAATTAAGCGAGGACCCTTTGGTATGAATCCAAATTGATAAAGAGACAGTGAAAATTGCAGGAAAAAGAATTTTTTTTTTTGAGAAGGCTACTATAGACGAGGAGGCTTCTTAATTGTGGTCATAACCCTCTCTCAACTTTATAACTCTGAAACACGAACCTTGACGAACTTGGCCGCTGCGCAGAGAAACAAGTTGAGCGCGGTACCACCAGGAACGTGGTGGGGATCAAACTCAGAGCCTCTCACTCATGAAGTGAGCGCTCTATTACTAGAACACTACCGCATTTATTAAGTAAGGAGACTACCACTACCACATTTAATAAATAAGGAGAAAATTAATATAACAAGTGACAAGTGATACTCTTTTCAGATAATGATTGTATCAATAAAACTTATGATGTGCAAATAGATATCAATGATGATTATAAAAATTAGAATCATGAGTTTTTTGCAAAACCTCTGTGTAAAAAAAATTACACAGATTTAACTAACTAAAGCTGCTATTGAAGGTTCGAAGTGACGCTGCTATCAGGTTCGAAGTGACGCTGCTATCAGATTCGAAATTAGTGACACTGCAACATCTGCCATAGCAACTGCTACCTTGATAGAGCTTCAAATTATAAATCAGAATGACAGATCCTAAATTTCGCTGAAAAAAATAAATTTGACCCTAAAAAGCGTGTTTTGACCGTGATTAGCGAAAAACACAATTTTTTATTTGAAAGTTATTGGAGAAGATAGTAAAAAAGACAAAAATACATTAGCCCATACAGTGGCGAAGGAAGGTTTTAAAATGTTTGAAATAACCAACTTTTAAACAAAAAGAACATTCCAAATTTTTTACGTTATAAAAAAAATTACTGTGATAGGAGAATGAAAACAATTGAGGGGAGTTTAAACGCCCCCTAATTTTGAGGGGGTTGCAAATTTTGTATGGTTTTTTACTATTTTACTATGAAATTGAAAATTTATCGATGAATATAAGTCTAGTTCAAAATAGTGCAAAAAATATTTTATCAATTTGTTTTCACGTTTGGGGCAAGGAGGGGGGGGGGGTATGGTTTCTTGTTCCCATTCTTCTATCATAACTTTTTTTTTTAAGAATCTTTTCGTCATACATATAAATGTATAAAAATTTGGAATGTTTTTTTTGTTTAAAAGTTGTTTATTTCAAACATTTAAAAAACTTCCTACGCTACTGACCACATATACTAGGAAATGATCATTATGCTGAACCTATTATTATTAGAACACTAAAGGATGAACATTACTTAACTTTTATTGCAGAAAGTGGTCCTTTTTCTAAGAAATATTTAACTCATATTAAAATAAAAAATGGAACAGGAATAAAAATTACAACCGAGACACTGAAAATACTCAAAAAATACAACAGAATTAGTAGTTTGGAAGCCATTGTTCTTAATAATACTGGTATATATATATTTATATATATATATATATATATATATATATATATATATATATATATATATATATATATATATATATATATATATATATATATATATATATATATGATAATGGCTTAGTTGCGACATTAGAAAGGCTTATAAACCGACAAATCTATTTAATGGGATGTGTACTTTACCAAATTGAGTTACCACTTCGGCATGTTCTTGATGCTCCTAGACTTCTTTATAAGACAATAGAGCTAGTTAAAAATTAGACAGACAATAAACAACAATTTTTTTTTCAAAATCTTCAAGGAAACTCTTATTGCTGTCTTCAAAAAACTTTTTATGTTTTATGTAGCAAGATGATGAAAAAAATATAAGGGCTCAAGTTATTTAGCAAGTTTTGCACATAAGGCAATCAAGAGAAGTAAATCCTAAAGTCAAACCAAAGATTAAAGCAAAATTAATTATGTCTGTTAACTTTAACGCTGATACATTGATTGGTTTAGTTTATGTTTCGTTAGTTGAGGTCGAATCTCCAACTTTTATCCTAATTTCATCATTTGAGTTAAAGAATGCTTTGCAAACACCTAAAAAACTTTTTTTTACGGATTCACCCAACAATTCGCAATCAGTGGATTCGCATCAGGTCCGTGAATTTGCATCAGAGGCATCAAAGAAAGTTAATGGTCAAGTAAAAAGACACAACTTTATTCTAATTAAAAACCAAAGCAAGAGTAGAAAACAAATGTTATTCATCTAAAACTAATAACTTCATACCTTTTTCTCGAGAAAATGTTTTTTTTTCAATTTGAATTTGTTTCACATACCTCAGTCCGAGGGCATCCTTGACTTGAATACTATCAAGAATTATTTTGTTAAATTATTTTTTAAAAGTTTCTTAATACCGAAATCACTCTTGCGCAGAGAAACATGTTTAACGCAGCATTTCCAGATATAAACAGGGGCTAAGGCAGGCGGAATCAAAATTTGAATATAGAAGATTTAATTTAATTTATTTTTATTGCTTAATTTGATTTTATTGTTATTATTATTATATTTGATATTGTAAAGGGCTTCATGATAAGATTGTATGATCTTCAAAATATTAAAAAAGACTGAAAGTAATGGGTTTAACAACATTAGAGAAAAGACGAGCTAGAGGAGATCTTATACAACAATACAGATTCAAGCAAAATATAGACCAAATAAATTAGTACAAAAATCCAAAACCGGCATCATCGGTGACTAGTTCAGGCCCGGCTTTTTCTGTAAGGGGCAATAAATACAGGCTAGAAAGAGAATATGTACCATCATGTTTACTAAGGTATAATTTCTTTACCAATCGAGTTTGTAAAAGTTGGAACTTGTTACCAAATGAAATCATTGAAGCAACATCGTTGAATGTTTTCAAAGCGCGAATAGGTAAACATTTTTCATAACTTGTGTTTTTTAATTTGTGTGGGCTGTCTATAACCCGATGCTTGCATCGCGTTCCACAATTTATTTTATTTTTAAATATTTATATTTAAACAAATTTGTAATTGTTACAGCAATAAATATTACTTACTTCTGGAAGCCCTGCCAATTATATTTGTAATAAAGCTATTCTGTAATTGTAATTTCTTTTATTGAAGGCAAATAAATTTACAAAAAAAAAAAAACAGGTTTTAAATAACTTATGGGGAGAGAGAGGGGCCCATCTGCCCCCTGTTCCTACGCCAGTGTTAAAGATTATGTGGTAAATATTCATTGGTAATATTCAAATATTCTAATAGAAAAAATATTTGTATCAAAATTTGTACTAAAGTATAAAAATATTGAAAGTAGCATAAAAATGAATAATTCATGAAAAACAAGAAAATACTTAAAAACCATTTTCCAAAATTGCTCTTTCCCCATTCGGTCTAAAATTTTCAGGATTGTTTTAGACTAGTATGTACAACAAATCCAAAAGTAAGCAAATATTATCTGAGAAAAAAAGTATATTTTGGTAGTGACATATAATTGTATTATTTTAAAAAATTTTTCTTTTTGAGAAATTTATTTTTATTTTTGTTTATTAGTTCTTAACTCTTACATTTTACTGTTTATTTTTACTCTTTATTTTTACTTTTTACTGTTTATTTTTACTTTTTATTGTTTATTTGCATTTACAGAACTTGCAATAAAAAGTATTATAGATTTAATTAAATAAGTTAACCTAAAAATTGCTTTAACAATAAAATGTGTTTTATATAAAATCATATCTTCTTATCTTTTCAAATCAATTCTTAAATGTTTTTATTTTCATTTTAATATTTTATTAAATTGTTTTTCTTTTATTTTACAAAACGGTTCTTACATCTTATTCTTTAAAAAACTATAAGTTTTAAATGCTAAGCAATATAATTTCATTTTCTGGGGCTTGGTGAAAAGACTAAATTTGTTTTCTTCTTGACCCGGTCATGTAATTGTTTTTTATAAGTTACGACTGTAAATTTTTTTTTCTTATTAGCAAAAGTGTAAATAAAATAATAAAAAAGGCCATTTCAGGCTGGCTCGAGGACCTACGCCTAAATTAAACTGTAAAGCTTCAAAATCTAAATGTCATCTATAATATAACATTATAAATATGGTCGCATAGATTTTATAGGAGACGGTTCCTAAATCATTGGGCTATAGGAATAAATTGTCTCGTTGTCGGAACGGCCCTGCTGTTATTTCTTAAATTACTTGGTGTTAAAAAATGAAAAGCAAATATAAATTACTTTATTATTTTTATCGCAATTTATTTCGAAAACACAATTTTTTTAACACTTTCGCTTCCAACAAGGCTGCAAGCAACCACTATTAGAGTTGAAAGTTACTGAAAGAGAAAACATGAAGTTTATAGAGAAAAATAACAATTGACAGACGACTTAAAAGATTGCAAATTATGTGAAACAGGAAAGCAAGATGAAGGAAGCGACATCTAAAAAACTGATATTTGCGGCAAAAAACTAGATGAATAAGATATTTGTGGAACTTACGAATAGTCACAGTAAAAGGATAAGACTTAATTAAATGTCGAGTAACAAGAGAATTAATTTTTGTAGATGGCACAAGAGAAGCTCTTTAGAATACTGCACATTATAGTATTCGTAGAAGAGAGAAAGAGAAGCAACATTATGAAGATGTTATAATGGTTGGAGGTTGGCTGCAATAGCAGGTCCAACTATGTTTACGATGGATGTTTGTACCTTGTCTAAAAGAAAAAAGATATCATTGGAAGATCCACCCTAAATAGTATTCCATACAAGGTATTCCATACTAGGACAGATTTGAGATTTATAGAGATAAAGAACAGAACCCGAAGTAAGAAAGTGTCGAGCACGATAAAGAGGTGCAACCTTAGCAGATGCTAATTTTGCAATGGATTTGATATATGGTTTCCATGGTTTCCAAGAAAGATCAAAAATAAGAGTTAATCCTAGAAAATGAAGGGTAGATGACTCATCGAGTACATAACCGTTCGTAACACAAATTTATAACTAAATTTCGACCGAATTAACTTTTATTCGACTTAGTCAATTCTAAAAATTTATTAGTTGATTTTAGTTGACTTTAGAAAATATATTAGCCGATTTCGTCGATAGTCGAATTATTAAAAAGTTGTAACAACACTAACAGAAATATTACTCTAGGTAAAACCAAGTTATGTTATTTTTGCGAAAAGTTCGAGTTGGTTGACATTTATCTATATTATTTAATTCAAAAAAATTAAATTTTTCTAATGAAAAATTAGAAACTTAGAAAAAAAAACAAATAGTTGTGAATACCAAAAAATATATCTAAGATTCAAATACGTTTTTTAAAATAGCGTAACACTCTCTTCATGACACTCTGTAACGTAACACTCTCTTCATGAATATTTTTGTAAACAACAATCAAAATCTAACTCTTATAAAAAGCTCTTTAATCATTTTATTAAAAATAGAAACATGGTATTATATGTGGTGATGTTAAATAGTGTAATCACATTATTTGACACTACCTGGTATTGAAGGATGTGTTTAAATGATTTAATGATATGGTGTAGGCGTGTGGGTATCTGGTTTTTACGGTACCGACTTGATTATTAAAATGCATGAATCTTTTTTCAAATGTTTTGTACGAGGATATGTGAAATTATTTTTCTAACATTTTGATTTAATTTTCTACATCTATTTTAAAATTTTCACGCTCTCAAGCTCTATTTTCTTACGTAAGAGAAGCATTGTCGCTTTACCCACGCCCACTACGGGAATTTGCCAAGAGGCCACGAAAACGAAGTACCCATTTCAATAAAAAAAGGTTTTTAAAGTTGGAATAAAAATAAGTTCTATGGGAAATTTCTTTAACTAATAAAAGTTGTCAAAAGTCGCCAAAAATTAAAAAATGTAAACATAATTTTTTAATAAAACAGGCAATGATGCAATCATTGCTAACAGGTAAAAATAAAAATCTGAAAATACACGGGCAAAAAGTCAGCTAAGAAAAAAAACCTCAAATAAAAAAAGCCAAACGAGAAAATTGCGTAACTGGTTAGTGTTTTAAAAATTAAAAATTAGTATATATTGTTGTTTATATTTCCTTTTGTTATAGAAAAAGCATTTTGGCTCACTAAAATAGTTTTTGGAATTATAAACCCAAATCTAGATCAGCTCTTTCTGAACATGAACATATAACTTTATTAAGTAATGAGCTAAAAGCTATAGCTTTTAGTTCATTACTTAATAAAGTTATATGTTTATGTTCAGACCATGTTGTAGACTATGCACTTATATTTATCTGTAAATACTTAATTTTGAGCAAATTTAAAATTTATAATAAAATTTAAATATTTACTAATGATTAGTGATAAATGAAAGTAAGTTTTTTCAAAAACTTTTTAAATTAGTTCAAAATTAAGTATTTAGTCTACAAAAAATAGAAAAAAAGTGCATAGTCTACAAAAAATATAAAAAAATATAAATGCTAAATGTGTAAGCATAATTTGTGTAACGGGTAAGTAATAAAAATTTCCTCAGTGACAAACATCTCCTCAGAATCGCGTTTATTATTACTGGTGTTTTGATGAGAATCAACACAAACAGCAAGTTTATCCCGTCAGATAAACGTCATCGCCACTTATGATTTACATCACAACTTACGGCTTTTTCATATTGCAGTTTAAATGCAACCACTACAATTAGCCAAAATCCAAATGCACCAAAATTAGTGAAAGCATCAATATTTTTTGATGAAATGACATTGAAAGTGTAAATCCACTGCATAACCTTTTATATGTATAATATATATATAAAAAAAAAATATAATAAATAATAATAATTCCAATATAAATACAAAAATTAAAACTAAAACAACTCAAGTAAGTTCAGTTTTTATGACCATATAAAGTTTGTGGCTCCCTCAAATTCAGGAGGGGGAATTACTCTTTACATGGTCATAAAAACTGAACACTGAAAAATTTAAAAATAAAATTTGAAATCCGTCGATGAATACATAACTAGTTTATATTTATGAAAAAAATAAATAGTTCAACTTATTGCCCTCACGGTCAGGGTAGAGGGAGGTAAGATTTTAGGGTTTCTTGTTCCCATTCTCCTATCACAGTAAATTTTTTTGTGTAAAAAATCTTTTTGTCATACATATGAACGTAAAAAAATTTGGAATATTCTTTTTGTTTAAAAGTTAGTTATTTTAAACATTTAAAAACCTTCCTACGCCACTACAAGTAAGTATGAAAACAAAAAGTACTAACAAAGTTAGTTTTAAAACAATTAAAACCAAATTGCTACCTCTAGCATAAACAATCCTAAAACAATCAGAAAGCAATATACCTTAATTAAATTAAAAAAAGCAATAAAATAAATTAGAGTTTTTAATAAACCCTAAAGTTGTCGTAGATACCTCCTTCGAATTATGTTAACCAATCAAGTGTAGAAAAAAAATGAACAGCCCGTGCAACCTAAAGTCATCACAAAATTTAAACAATATATGATAATGGAAAAGACATCACACTAAAAGCATAAAAAGTGTTACAGGCAAGAATATAAATCTTTAAACGTGCAGTAAAGGATATAAGAAACTCTTTAGATTTTTAATTAAAATTAATTTTAATTATTAAAACAAAATGATTTAAAATTAAACTTTGTGTCTATAACTGTATTTTGATTGCTAACAAATCAACTTTATTTGCTTTTTCTTTGAGCCCCATGTGTGCTTGTGCGTACGCACGTATATGCTTTTATAGAACTAACTCCCTCTGCTTACATGCGCATTACAAAACCGAATCCCTCCTTCTCCATCGCATAAATTATTATAAAACGATAAAAACAAAAAAAGTTCGACAAATCTCTTCTACATAACATAAATTTGGTTTTTAAACTAATGAACTAAATGCTATATTAAAAAAAAAAAAAAAAATGGATTTTAGGAGAGATGGAAGACGGATGGTAATCAAACTGCATAAGTACTCGCTTTCTTTAACACATATCCCCCTCCCTAAACGCATTTGATATATTATATATATTCGGGGTAATACTCGCTTCCCCATATCTGCGCACGTACTTTACGGAAGACCCCTAAGTCAAAAACTCAGCGTTAAGGCTGTTGCTAGGGATTTGTTAATAACCCCGCATTAAAATACTAATTTAGGGACTTTTTTCTAATTTTCAAAGAAAAGTAAGTAATTCTAATCTAGGATGTTCAAGAAAAAAAAAGTACTACTACTTTTAATAATGTTGTAGTACCCATAAAAAAAACACAATAAATTAAAAAAAAACTGGAGTTTAATTGACCAAAACTGCCTCATAGATAAGCCAGTTCATTAAATTTATAAGGGACACCTCTCATAAAACAGGAGGGACACCTCTCATAAAACCTGCAACTTTATTCAAGTTGTCCGTTTTATAAGAGGTTTTTGAGATTTACGAGAGGTCTGTTATATGAGAGGTTTAAAGTTACTTAAAAGACTTATAACTTTTTAAAATATATTAATCAATTGTCTCATTTTTTAAAACTATATTGTGGATAGTTCTGTCTTTAAAATAGTGGTTTTATTAACTAGAAAAAAATTATAATCTCAGCTTCCGACAAATCTGAAAAGTACCAAATAAAGTTTAATTAAAGTTTAACTAAATTATAATTATTTTTTGTTTATCAACATGTTCTTACTAGTTAGTTTTCTGCTATAATTTTATGCAATATATTAGTCGCTTTTACGCAGTTTAGAACTCAAACGTATCTAAAAATATTTTATTCATTTGCCTAAAATGTTCAAACTTAAGCAATTTAAAAAAAGCGATTTTAAGATGATTGTAAATTTTTGTAACACTTGTATTGATCAAATCATAGCAGCATAGACCCAAAAAGCTAAAAGTATAAGCATAAAACTTTTTATATTTTTACAATAAAAGTCATCCTTTTCATACAAGTTTACACTAAAGAGACAACGTTGTGAAAAAGTAAAATAAGCAGTTCTGAAAATCATGTTTTCGACCGAAACCAAAAGACAAGAAGTTTCCAGTTTCAAAACACAGTAAATTTTGTTGAAAATTTACTGTGTTTTCAAACACAGTAAATTTTCAACAAAATTTACTGTGTTTCAAAACACAGTAAATTTTGTTAATTCACACACACAAACACACACACACACACACACACACACACACACACACACTAATAATTTTTTGTTGTTGATTTTTTAAAATGCATTCAAATTTTTCGACAGTAATCTCTAATATATTACTAATCTCTAATATATTAGAGATTAGTGCATTTTAATAATGCCTTCAAACCTTGATAATTGAAAAATTTAGTATTGAAGCATTATTAAAGGTCAGTGCTCCTCCAACCTGCTTATTGATGGTTGCACACAGAGGTTATTGCCTTTTCACACAGATATTATCTGATATTATCACACACATGACTCTAGATAGTAATTATCTAGATACTTCTGCTGCTATATAGCAGCAGAAATAACTAGATAATAATTATCTAGAGTCATGCATTACTGTTTATATTACCATATTCAGTACTTTAAACATAATATTTAGTCTTAAAATTAATTAATTGTATTCTAGTTTTTTATAGGTGATTAAATTGTTAGTAATTTAAATACAAATTAAATTAAAATAAGTATTATATAAAAATATTCTATAAGCAGAAGCAGGTAACTGTCATTTTGCATTAATGGCAACACAAAGTAGAACGAGATGAGTTAAACCGTTTTAAGTTAATTCATGTTTTGATCAATTCATTTATAGGAAATGTAAATGAATTTTATTTTCAAATTTTAGTTATAAATTTATAGGCTAATCATTTATTCAAAAATACTTTGATTTTATAATATACTTTTTTGAAAATTCATAAATTTATATTTGTTTAGAACTCAAAAAAAAAATATCCTGAAAGAATGTCACTCTTGAGAATAAACAACTAAATTTACACTGCTTTAATTCTTGCATAAAAAAAATGTTTTTGTTATGCACGAAAAATTAATATTGTTAAAGAAGTTGAAACAGACATGACCTAGATTTAGGGTGACCATTGTCCCGGATTTTACGTAAGAGAGTGCAGCACTAAACTATTTTTAATTAGTTTTGCGCTGCGCTCTCCTGTGTAAAAACTGGAACAATGGTCACCCTACCTAGATTACATATCACCTTTAAAATTACATATATAAAATAAAAAACAAATCGAAAGTATAAATCTTTGCCTTATCAAATTTGTCCTATCATTAAATATTATCTAGCATGAGTATGCTGTAAAGAGACAATAAGATTAAAAAGAATGCTTTGTTTAAAGTTTTTCATTAGTCATAAAAGGATAAAATTCAGTCATCATATCTAAAATTTGAGTGAACAAAAATATCCTTTGCTTCACTAACAATGAAAGACATCTTTTTAGTTACAAAGTAAAATTAAAAAGCAGTCAATTGTGCTACCATCTTCAGTGATAATTTCAAAAATTAAATTTTAGTTGCATGTATTGGCCATTAGAGACTTATAATAAGTTGTTCTACCACTGCTCAACACATGTTTTATTACAATAAAAATAAAGGTTTGTTTCCGGTACCAAAAAGTAATTTTTTTCAGAGATTTTTTTTCCCCCCTAAAAATAATTAAAGACTGATAAGAACATTTGCAGTTATGCTTTAAAAACTATGTTATCATTCCATTTCATGAAAAATTTATTGTACAGATGTTTAATAGTTTTTTATGTTTTTCATTTAATTTCAAAGGAACTAAAAATAAAACATTAACAAAATGCCTAGAAGTAAGAATGGATTTAAAAACTTATAGAAGATCTACACAAAAATAAGACATAAAAAGAGGTGTAAAATTTATAGTGAACAACGAAGTGTCTATCTACAGAGCTTCTATGGACTTTAAGATTCCTGAAGCAACTTTAAGAAGGTGCAGAAATCAATTTCTTGATTCAGGTTTAGATAGATTCTTTTACAAGAAAAACAATGTTAAGCAAGTCTTCCTGGTAGAAGATGAACTTCTAGTTAATTACATTTTAAAATCTTCAGTTTGGACTGACTTTGAAAGATGTTCAAAAATTGACAATGTGGAAAAGCAAAGAAAAAAAGAGACACTACAGTTTAGAAGGCTCATTTATTTTTGACTCATTCAATTTTATAATTTTTTTTTTCAAAGCTCTAAACTTTTAAACATAATCCTTGTTACCAGGCCACTGTACAGAAAAACAGGTTGAGCATTGTACTTTCAGAGGTGTAGAATAGATTTGAACTTGTGTACTGTATTCCCAATATCACATAATTCACTGCATATGTAAACAGTATCAGTAAAACTGTTTTTATTTATTGCTCAATGCTTCCTCTAGTTGTGCTAATTTCATAATAAATTTATTCTTGTAGCATGAAGAAATGCTACAATTGTAGAAAAAGTTAAGTAGTTTAAGTTATATTGTAATCTTTTCAATTGCATAAATTTTCAACAAAATTTACTGTGTTTTGAAACTGGAAACTTCTTGTCTTTTGGTTTTGGTCGAAAACATGATTTTCAGAACTGCTAATTACTTTTTCACAACGTTGTCTCTTTAGTGTAAACTTGGATGAAAAGGATGACTTTTATTGTAAAAATAGGACAACACTATTATCAACAGATGTTGAACTAATATAAACGAGTAAAAATTAGTGACAAATGGTAATTATATCATTAGTGTAGCTTTTTTTATGGCTTTTTTTTAAATTTAAAACATAAAGGTATAAAATAGAATAATAATATAAAAATATCAAGGCCTAATAATTTTGTTTTAAATTATATTTTCTTAATTTTCTTCCATTAAATTTTTATAATATAATCTATAGGATGCCTTGTAGTTGCAAAAAACAGCCCATTATTAATACCAGTTGTTCAATTAAATGTTACTCAGCAGTTAGATCTGCTAACTACTTTTCAATGCAATTATTATCCATCTCAAATATCTTTAAGAAGATGGAAAAATGGTGAAGGTTTTTATGATGTCTCTGGTGCGAGTTCTTTATTTATCAAGTTGACACATATTGGAACACAGTACCAATACACTTTGCTGGTAACTTTCTGTTGATTTTTTATTTTTAGTTATAGTTTTTACATTTCATTCTGTTGAGTTATAATATTTAATTTTCTTGCAAGTTTTATTAATTTTTTTAAGATTTTGTTTTTAATTTTGTTATTTTTAGTAATTATTTATATCATTTTTTTTCAGCAAATTAAAATTTAAAAACTATTTCAAACCATATAGATTTATTAAAAAAAAAGAATGAATTTTTAATAGATTCACTCAACTTCTTTTTCCCAAGAGTTTGCTGGGGCTTTGTTACAATTGAATATGAACCTTTGTGGACTATTAACATGTTTTATGTTTAAAATTGAAGGTGAAGATAAATGTAAGTGCTGTGACAATCTGAAAATATTACAGTTATATAATAATTTATATATTGCAATTAATTTGACTTTATTATATTGTAGACACGTTATGCAGAGAGTTTAAAAATAACTTGTTTTTTTTAATGTTTAATTTAATAACGTAATATAGTCATGAAGTTTAAATAAGATTAAGTCAGAACTTTAATGTTTATATATATATATATATATATATATATATATATATATATATATATATATATATATATATATATATATATATATAGCCTTATTTTTACCATATTTTGTACTTTGTCTGCAATCTGATTTATTTGGTAACAAAAAAGTAGGGAAGTTAAGAAAATGTGATTGAATTTGGTTGATTTTTATTGCTGTTTATTTCCAATTAAGTTAACAATACGTGTTGGCATATGTTGTACTCATTTTCATTAAATATTTGAATAAGGAAATTAATCTTATCTTGTAAATGTAAATTACTGCATTTAGAATAATCCCTGTAAACATTACATTTAAAAATTGTGTTTAGAATCTTGGGATCACGATTTGAGTGAGGTTTAATTTGAATATTTGTAATGGCTTCTTTTCTGTAAACTTTAAACTCACATTTTTGATGTTGTTTATAATGGTTTAATTGAGTAAGTTTAGAATTCTACTTTCACTTTCAATTTCGATTGTATATTTCAACTAATAAAAACTTGCATTGAATTGTATTGTGTTTAATGGATAAAATGAAATTTTTTTTGTGTTGAATGGATAAAATGAAAATGAGCAATCAAAACATGGGCAGATGGTTGAATATTTCTGAATTCTGAATTCTACAATAATAAAACACTACTTATCAACAAAGTGGTAAGGTTTAATGTCTTGTTTAACTAAGAAAACTTATAAATTAACTAAGAAATTAAAGTAAGAATAAAATTTAGAAAAATCAAATTAGTTATATAGTTAATGACTGGTTAAGTATCTTTTCTCTGATAAATTAAAGTTTATGCTATTCAGCAGTGACATGATATCTCAGACATTCAATAGGTAAGAGACTTGATCTAAAATATCAATTAACTACCTCTATATCTGTTAAGAATTATATTTTGATAACAAAAAAGTTTTTGAATGGCTTTATCAGTGCCCATATCTCAATTCTATTGAGCATTTTCAAGATTACATTAATTCCCAATTAATGCAGTAGAGGTGTAGGGGTAGAAGGCTTGCTTTTTAATCAAGAAGTTTGGAGTTTAATCCCCACCATGTACCTGGTAGTACTACACTCAACTTGTTTCTCTTCGAAGTTCTCTTGTTTTTCAAGGATTTAAAGGATTGTAGAAAAGGTTTTTGGATTTAAAGATTGTAGAAAAGGTTGTAACTACATGGTAGCTACATTGCAGCTACAATGGAAAAAATAGTAGCCTTCTTGACTGTAGTGATTAAAAAATATTGGTATAAAATTCCTTAGGATGTTTTTATTTCAATAAGCTACTGGTAGCATAGAAATATTGGAGACATGTGCAGGGATTATCTTTTTTAGATATTTCCAGAATTCTGGATATTTTTTTCAATTTTTAGTCTTTTCAGATATTCAAAATGTTTTCCATACATACAAGTTCAAATAAATTTTTTTAAATATATTTGTTTTCCAAGCTTTTTTACTCATCACTTATACAAAAGTTAAAAAAAGTTTGAGAAAATAAAAATCAGCTAAAAGCAAAATTAAGAGGAAAATATATTCCAGGTTTGTTCTGGATATTTTACTTTGTAATTTTTTTACTCAAAATAAAACTTTAATTACATCCAAATAACTTATTTTTCTTAACCTGAATTCAACCCATCTTACAAAAGTTTTACATCCATTTATATAAAATGTCTACCCACAAAATCAACATTACGAAAACCGCCTAATGCATAACTACAACTAAAATAATTAAAAACTATTAGTAAAAATAAACCACATAATTGCCGTAGAACGTTCTAGAACTTTCTGCACTTTATTTACACTCCTACTTGGTCCTTACGGATCATACAAATAATAGTCGTCGTATTTTTGGGGCATACGTCGTTGTCAAGTACTTTGTGGCAACGGTACTGTTTCTTGGAATCCATTTTCAGCTTCACAATTTGATATTAACTCGTCTTTTTTGCTTGTCTCCAACTCATATTTAATTTTCTCAACATGTTTTTCGGCGTTATCTCGACGTTCACTTTAGGAATATTGCATGGTTGAGTGTTATTTTGATATTGGATATATTTTATGTGACGCAGAACGCCATTAACATCGACAATTTGTTTCAAAATATTTCCCGTTAGTTTTTCTGGCTGCCACTTAGTATGGCACTTTGCATTTGGCGGTTTCAACCAAACATTATCACCATTTTTTAACACTTCATTTGTGTCAGCTTTTGTCAGAAGATTATCTTTTCTCAATCCTTTCACATCACTTCGATAACTGTGTATTTTCTCCATCAGGCTTGCATTGTTATTGTTTGGCTTCACTAAAGTACCGAAGATCTTATTAAATGAACTTTTATGAATTAATATTAAAGAACTGGGGTAAATATTGCAAACGAAATTTGAAAATTCGTTCTTAATCTATACATTTGCCTTGTCTTGGGAATGCTGTTTTAAAAAAAAATGCCACCAAATACTGTCTTAATAAAAATATTGTATCAAAAAATTAATATTTTAATGATTTTTGAAGTAAAATTTTATCAAAATTCATTTGCAGAAGCTTTTTAAAAATAAAAATAATTTTTAATTAACATTAGTAATTTGTTATTTTTTGATTTGTATTATGAATTAAATACTACTATATAGTATATAGATCAGCTTACTTTATTTCATAAATATATTTTGCTTTTCCTAAAAAAGAAAAAAAAATTGAAGAATAATGAAAAAAAAAATTGCTGCTTTAGCCCAAACCTATAGACAATATAGCAGGACTCTCTTGCATGTTCTACCTTTTTGTCAGTAGATGTATGTACTGAAACCCCCAGCAACATGCTATTTTAGTATGGCATCAGATTGTTAACCTAAACACACATTTATAATTAATCAAGTAATTTGAAATTTAATTGTTTATATATAAAAACCTATTGTTAAATTTATTTCTCTGGCATTATTTTATGAGAAATTATTTTAAAGAAAAACAACTAATTAATGAATTAGTAACCAACTACAATAATATTTTAAATGATATTTCAAACAACATGGATCTAGATAAGTGGAAAAGAATCTAATATGCATATTAAAACTATTTTGATTTGAAGCACTATCTGGAGTTAAGTTAGATTAGAATCAGAATCATGATGACCCTGATTCTGATCATCTAATTACAAATATTATGTAATCCAATAAAACCTTCACATATCTCACTGCTTTATAGAACTGTCTTTTCTAGACAAAGACTAGCAGAAGTTAATTCTGACTTAAAACACCCTTAAGTTGCCACCTTGGTGCTCTTGGTTGAGTAAAAGCTAAAATTGGTATCTTTATAAAAATACTCATCTTGTGAAGATATTAACTGCATCAAACTACTGTTTAGACATAATCTTTAGAGGTAAGCATAAGTGTTCTGTTGACCAGCCTTAACTCTTCTCATGAATAATTGCTTATGTCTCCTTGAGAGTGGCAATGCAACTCTTTCTGTTGTATCCTAATTAGGGTACAGCTCTAAAACTCAGATTATGCTTCTAACATCAACTGGTAGTTAAGTTTTCCAAACCATGTCTCCGAGAGGCTTATTTCATCAACAGCTTTGAAATATCAGAGTATTAGTATTGCCTTGTTGTGTATGGATGGTGTCCCTGTTAGGGTTTTTAGTGTTCATCGCTGGCAGTTTATTGCAACTAGCAGCACAGAGACAACTACTTAACTCACTGATTAGGATGCCATGCTCCATTTTTGATTAGAGTCAAGCTCTCTAATAATTTTAAACTTTACTAAAGTACTTAAACATATTAAACACAAAAAATCCATACACATTACCACCACCACCACCTAATTTTTTTAATCTGTTAGAAGACTCCAAAAGCCATATACTTAGCCTGGAATATATTTATTAATTTACTTTTTTTGTTGTGAAATTAGGTTTGAATCGCCTGACCATTTTTTTATGTGCTTCTGTTTAGCATTTCATGACTCAATAATCTTTCTTTTTGTTCTTTATTGTTCTCTTTTTTCTCAATACTGCACTCATTTTGATATTATTTAACATCAAATTGACCAAGCCCTTTTGTTTTTATCCATCAGCCAATAATGTTGTGACTTTACATGGTTATCAAACTAAAAACTGCTAGGCTATTGTATTGCTGAACCTTCTGACTCCAAAGCTTAAACTTTTATCTTTCTTTATTTCTTACTTAAGTTGTTAAGGTTGCGACTTGTTTTCCAGACAACCATAATTGCTTACACTTACTTCTTTATTTGTTTCTTTGCTATGACTTTAGCTTATGCTCAGTTTCTCTTTGTTCTCTTGAAAATTAAGACAATGAAATGATATCACTTTTATCTCGTTTTTCTTTTTCAAACTCATATCATTCAGAATCTATAATTGCACTTTTTACTTCTGCCTCAAAGCTGAATGAGAATTTTTTTGCAATTTTTTTAATGACAGTCCTAGAGCTTATTTTTTTTTTGTCTCTCCTCTGACAATTGTGCCTCTCATATAATCTCCTGGATACATGCTCTCCTGGATATTCCTGTGGTTTTCACTTTCTTGTGCAGCTGCTTTTACAAATCATTTCATTGTTTTTTTTAACAAAAACAAATTTTCTTAACTATTTTAAGAATAAATATTTTGGTAAAAAAGTTGCGAAGTCTTTTTAAAGATTTCAATTGCAAGGGATCAAGGTAAAAACATAAATATAATGAGGTATAATAACATCTGTCCAACAACTTCAGTAAATACATTGATGTCCAATAAAATCTGAAACTTTATTGGTGTCTAATAACATCTGTGGAAAAATTACAGATGTAGGTATATCTTTTAAATTAACAAAGTGTAATAACATCTGTACAACATTATCTTTGGATTTTGCAGATGTAGTTATGTTTAAGATCAATTAATTAATAACACATTATTTTGACCAGATTTAGTTACATATAGGATTTATTTCAAATTATAATTTACTCAATCAACAACATTACAGTCACAGAATTAAAAAATAGCATTTATGGTTCAAATGTTTCAAAACTTTCTTAAGAACCCTTTGATTTCTGTATTTATTGTCTAATCTTCTCTCTATTATTAGCTAGGTCTTTGAACTTTTAATTACCAAACTTCTAATATCTCATCTTGACAATTTACTTTTAAAATCTGTAGAAATTTTGTTTTTTTTGTTCTACAGCTGATTTATCAAATGTTTTAACAGAAAAGTTCTATCATGCATTAGGTGGAGGTAGTGATGATTAAAAGCTTTTGATGAAATCTAGTGTGCTGGACTTTTTTATAAACTTCATATTGTGTATTTGGAAAATTTATTAAAGGTTATTGAATAACTTTTATCCTTAAAAGCCAAGAATCTTCTTTATTTCAAGTAAATCCTTGCATAACAACAATGTACCATGTTTTGTTTTGCTTCTCATCTATATTAATGATTTTTGGATTAGAACAGGCAACTGATCTTGAATGCGTCCTTTCTTCTGCAAATAATTGGGGTTTGAAATGACTGGTGAATTTTTATCCAAACAAAAATCAATTGTTTACTAATTATTGGAGTGTTGTTGATGTTAATGAATGGCGACACTCTTACAAAGTTCTCTATTTATAATTCGCAACTAACTTCTTATTGAAACCATAAATCCAATTCAAAATTAGCAACTCTATGGTTGCCTTTTTTATTTTGCTTGCCATTTCTTTATTATTCTAATCTCTAATTTTAATCTTCTAATCTCTCACAAGCTTGACCCTTTGTCCAGTTATTGTACAGCTACGTTTTTTTTCTTTTTTCTACAAATACTACCATGGTCGCTACTTAAGTGACTATGATAGTATTACTCTCGTGTGACTTGTCATTTAGCAAAGTTGTATTATTTTTTTGTATCTGTTCCTTCTTTCTTAAAAAACTTTCATTTTTTTCCTTGCACATCCATGTATTATGATATTGCATATTTAATTTTCCTTGAACGTTTGTATTAAATTTACTGTAACATTTCCAGATATTTTAACCTCTTAAATTTGTTAAAGATCTTTACACCTCTTGATTAGAAAGTGAGTTCTAGTACTCGCTTTACCATTTCATAAGAAACTTATCAATTATTGCAATAATGATTTAAAAATAACTAAAACTTTTTAGAATATTATTTAAATAAATTCAGTTTATTATTCAAATATTGCTTTTTTTTTTAAAACTGAAGTTTTTTTTTTTTACACTTGATTGTCAACTTCTGTTAACTTCAGATTAGTTTGTACTATTTATAAATGACCTTGAAATGTAGTTTTTTTTCTGAAGATATAAATTCATATTGGTTGGTTGACAAAATGCATTAGTTTCATTTTTTAATCAAATTGGCGCTTCAACTGTTCTTTTCTCTGTTTTAAAACAGCTAAGCAAGAGTTTAAAGATAATATGTGAAAATAAAAATGATTATATAATGCTTTATAAAACATATATATCAACATTAGTTTTACCCCACCCCACAATTTTGTAGACAATGCAGGTAGGCAAGAGGGAAGATGCAGGGGAGAAACTTAACAAAATTTGTTTGCATTTCTATTTTTCTTATTAGTTCTGGACCTGGCTCAATATACTTTTCTCTAATTTCAAGTCTTAAGTTTATAAATCATTTCTATTATATGAGTTCTATTATATGCAACTTTCTGTAAAAGGCATTTCCATTTCTTTGTATATTCTGTGTATGAAATATATGTGTTTCATATATATATATATATATATATATATATATATATATATATATATATATATATATATATATATATATATATATATATATATATATATATATATACATATATATATATATATATATATATATATATATATATATATATATATATATATATATATATATATATATATGTATATATATATATATTTATATATATATATTTATTTATTTATATATAATATATATATATATATATATATATATATATATATATATATATATATATATATATATATATATATATATATATATATATTAATATTTATCTGTGTTTGTTTTTTTGTGTGCAGTTTTACAATAATCATATTTTCAGAGTTAATTTTTTTAACTGTAAAAAAATATTTTTAGGGTCATTGAGTGAAAAACTAGTCTATTCAAGTTCTATAACAACTACTGCACAGACCTCTAAACTTCCTAGTGTGTTCACATCTATAAATATATATACCAGTTTATTATCTGGCTTGTCATCGATATCTCAGTTTCCATCTATAGGTAACTTGTGTTTTTTTTTTTTTAGGTTTAAAAATGATAGATTTAAGAGCTTTTTTTTCCTCGTTTTTACTCTTTAGAAAATTGGTTTGCTGTTTCGCTTCTTTTTCCTCTTAGTAACACTTTTTTGAATAAAAATATTTTGTAAAAATATAATTTTTACAATAAATACAATAGTATTTTCACATATTTGTTTTTATTTTATATTCATATATTGTTATGTGTTTAGTTTTTTGTTTGATTGTTTGAATGTGCAAAACATTGATTGCCGTATTTTATAGGTGACATTAATATATAACATTAAAATATAAAGTATGATTAAAATGCATTAAAATATACTGTATAAATCAAAATCCAAATTTTTAAAAATCAAAAATATAATAACAAGCACATTAAGGACAAAAAAATAAAAATAAAAAGTCTTTTATTAATGTTCTGGATTTTAGGTTTACATTAAAAATGCAGCAGTTTTGTAAAATGAACTGAATGAACTTTTTTAGATGTAGCTTTGTACTACAGTACAGCTTTTAGAACTCAAGAAGATACTTTATTATAATGTCATGATCATCAGAAGATTATTAGTAACTGACAGAATTTTTTTTTAATATTCAAGTTTAAATTGAGTTGTATAAGTTAGAAGTACAAAAAAAATTAAAACAGAAAATGAGTAAGAAAACCGAAACTTTAAAAATCAAATTGTACAAATCAAGAAAACAAGAGGTAAGTTTCAGAAGCACTGGTATCAGCTGAAAAATATTAGTTTAAAGTTATATAAATATTAGTTTTTTTTATACAATTAATCCTTGTAAATGGAAAAAAGTCTCACAAATGAATTATGACTGATCGTGCAAGATATGATTGCTTATTTGAGAAGCCATCATGCTTCTAGTTATTAAAAGAATAAGCGTTCCAATCTTACTACGATGAAGTAGATTTTTATGTTTGGTTGTTGCTGCTAAAGCAGGTAAGGTTTTTTTTTGGTCAGGTTCCTAGAGTGACTGATCATTAATAACAAGAGGTGAACCAGATATTTTTGCCGGATATGCCGAATATTGAACTCTTCTAAAGTTCTATAAGTGTTTTTAAAGAAAAAACAAGTCTTGCTATTCTACATTAAATAGTGTTCAAGGTTTGAAAAAATAAAGTTAAGTAAAAATTGGCATAACACAAGTATATGCGTTAATAATGTATACGGAAAAACCGTTTTTAAAGCCAAGTTTTTTTTAATTACTATTTTCTATACTTCGTCAGCACATATCCCATGTCATACAGTTTTTCTCTTAATATTTTAAAGTAAGATCTTGAATACTATTTATTGTAAACTAGAAAGACTTGTTTTTTTTTCATAAACACTTATAGAACTTTAGAAAAGTTCAATATCCGGCATATCCAGCAAAAATATCCGGTACACCTCTAATAATAAAACATAAAACCTGTTTGCATTTGTGTTAAAATCAAATTATTATTACCAACAAAAAAATAATTAATAAATTGATGAAGTTTTCACAAAATTGAAACACACTAGGTCCTGGTGCTGACATTGGGCTCTCAATAATAACTATTTTAAATGTTAACTTCTCTAACTGATTTTGGAAAATCGCCTATTAAAATGTTTCCAGATAGTGGTAATTCAAGTATGTTTCAATTTAAATCATTTAAGACTAGCTATGTTACTACATATTGACTTGCTCTCTATTGTTGAAATAAATTACTATTGTCACCCACTAATTTTTGTTATTATGCTGTTTCATTTGGCAAGTTTATTAACTCAATTTTTCAGACAAGTCTAATATTTTTTTATGTTAATTTATGGTTTTTTTATGTTAAATTATGATAATGATGCTTGATTCTGGGATGGTTAGAACTTATAATAAATTAAAGTTAGCAGAAATTCCAACTGCCTTCATGCATTTCTTTGCTTTGATTCTGATATTGATTATTCAAAGATTCTGCGTCGTCAGATAGATGAAGTGTAAATTTTTTTATAGATCAGAGTTTTTATACAGAGCTGGAGGGAGAAGAATATTAAATCTCCCTCCAGGTTTGATTTATTGAAGTCTTTCTCCAATAGATATTGAAATTCAGTGTTTTAAAATGTAAAAATTCATTTATCAGAATTGTACTAAACTGCAAAAATACATATACTAAAGTTATAATAAACTGTAAACATACATGTATCAAAGTTGTAATAAAGTGTAAACATATATGTATCAAAAAATTCAGCTGTAATTATTAATGCACTTTTTAAACAGGAGCAGAAAAAAATGGAAAAAACTTAATTATTTCTTAAAGTAATAATCCTAAAATCATCTCAATGAGCTACTTTTTGCACAACTTATAGACAAACTTTAAAAGCATTAATGAAACATGTAATGCAATTATTTTAAGTAATTTAGTGAATGGTTTTACTCTAGTTTCAACATCTTCAAACAAATTAACTTGTAAAAATAACAAAACTCAGAAGAGAAATTGGTCTTGCATACTAGTTAAAAATTGGCCATGCAGGAGATGCAAAAATTATTTTTCACTTAAGTCAGTCGAGTTCACAAAGATTTTAAATAGTTAAAATTATTTATAAATTTTAAAAATAAAAGTTAGCTAAATTTTCTCAGACTTATTGTGACAAATAAAGCTTAAAATATTAAAACGTCCAGAATGTGGCTTTAGCGTTTATTAATAAAGAATCTAAAAAGAAAAATCTATTTATTATTTGTTATTTATTACTATTATGCATTGGTATTATATTATTGTTTATTATTATTACAGAGCCGATGACACTGGGGGGGAGGGTAATTAGGTGGCAGGGGAGGAGGGTCACATGCCTTCCTTTTTTTTTCTAAAGGATCTTTTTTTTTTTTTAAGGAAAATTCTACATATAAAGTACTTTTTTTAAAATTTGACGATTGTACCCCTCCACTTGAAACTTGTGCCGTTGGCCCTGTATTATACATTATTATTTGTTAAAGATGACTTGTTGTTTTAAAAAACTTTTGAGAATGATAAATTTAAAAATATGCTAAACATTTGCAAAGAGCAAGCAGGTAATATAAACAATATTTACAATTGCTATTGAAACATTTAAAAAAAGCAACCAGTTGATATAAACAGTATTTAAAAAAATATATAAAACAATATTTAAAAAGAGAAATCTGTTGATATAAATAATATTTAAAAAGAGCAATTTATTACACTTAAAATTGTTTTGTTTTTTTGCTATCTTATGCTAAAGTGCTTATTATTTGTAATAATGTCATTATATGCGGCTACTACCTAAGTGGTATAAATGCCATAGTTCTTGCGGCTCACATTTATACGGCTATCATCTAATGATAGCCATATTGGATTTATAGGTAGGTATAAATGCAAAAAGTAATAGATAAAAAGTCCTTTTTATCTATTATTTTTTTAAATACACCAAAAATTTAATTTTTGATTTTCTTTTATAGAAGCTGCAGTTTCCACTCAACTTCCAGATACATTTTCTCTATCGATGAAAACAGGTAGTCCTCCAATGACCAGCTTTTTTTCAAAATCTCTGTCATTTATTGGTAGTTATTATCCCTGTAGTAATATTTTCTTTGATTACACATAAGTAATTTTAAAATTTTTATTTAAACAATATTTAGCATTTTTATTATTTTTTAAAAAAACTGTCTGATCATTAAAAAAAAATTATAAAAACAAAAAATTATTTTATATATTTATACATAGTTATTCTATGTAAATATGTACAGAATTGGCCATTAATAACAATCACCATTAATAACAATCACCATTAATAACAATCCATCGTGATATTTTAGTATGACTGCAAGTTTGAAATTGAATATTGTAAAAACTAAAAAAGAGATTTTTTTTCAATTTTTTTTTTTTATTGAAACCAAATAATCACAATACAAATTTATTATAAAATAATGAAAGCTAAAATATTGAAAATAAAACAAGTGCTCATTTGTTAAAAAATTGTGGCCAAAATAAACAAACCACAAAACAAAATTAACAAACCTTAATAAAAATTTTTTTTACAAAATATTAAAAAAAAAAAGAATTAATATTTTGCTAACAATCCTTTTGCTTTTAAGCATGCATTGATATGTTTCGGCATGGAATTCACTAAGTTCTAAGTAATATCTTATGGAACACTATTCAGTAATTTTATACTAACTCTTTCAGCTGGTCCAGATCTTTTATTTCCATTTTAGCAAGATTGTGGTATAAGACTACAAATTCCCTATGTAATTGAGATCTGGACTATTGGCAGAACAAAAATTTTTTAATGTTGTTCCCTTCAAACAACTGCTTGCAAATCTTAGGAGTATAGGGCATTATCTTGTTGAATGATAGTTCTCATGCCTTTTAGGAAAATTTTAATAGAAGACATTAAACAATTATCCAATATGTCTAAATATCTTTGAGAATCAAGCCTTTCATCAAATAGTTTAAAACAACTGACACCTTCATAGTTCATGCAGGCCTAGATGCCTATACTACCAAAACCATATTTTGTTCTATACGTAGAACTCTTTGGTTCCGATTTTTAATGTGGTTTTCATTGTTCCGTTTTTTAATGTGGTTTTTCATTGTGTTTTTTTCTTTGAATCAACTTTGTTTTTTATTGAATCAACCTCAACTTATTTCACTTTTGTTTTTTCTCGAATCAACCTCAATTTATGTCATCTCTGAAAACGTTGTGCCACTTGCTCATAGACCAAATTTTATGAGCTAAACACCAATTTTTTATTGCTTTCTGATGCTTTATCAATAGAAATGGTTTTTTGAAAGCAGCTTGCCACATGTAAATGTGTTTTTGTAGTACTCTTCTAATTGTTCGAGCACTAGCAACAACACCAGAAGCTTCTTGCCTTTTTTTTGACTGAGATCAGTAGATGATAAATTTCTTTTTTTTTTCACTATGTGAATAAGTGAAACAATGTAATGAAAACCACCTATTCTCTAGTTTTCCATTCAATTTGATTGTTTTATTGCTGAAATATTGTAGTTAATTGGACTCTTTTTTTATTTTTTAATTTTTCTATTTCATTTTACAAATAATTTCAAATTTTTATAACAATTTAAATGAAAAATCTCAAATAATTATAAATAATTCACAAATAAGTGCAAACTTTTAATCAAAGGCAAATGAAATTTTGAAGGAAGTTTGAAATCATAGAGTGGATTGTTAATTTTTTCTGTTGTAACTATTTTAGATTATGAGATGAGAAATGTAAAAAAAAAGCAATATATTTAGCACTTAAAATAATATTTTAATGAATATCTATATTTATTTAAAGATGCTCATTCACTTCATTCATTCACTTTTTATATTTAAGAATTTTAACTTTTTATAGTTAAGCAATCATTGATTTGATATCAATCAGTCTAATGATATAAAAAACAACATGCTAGATTGTTATTAATGGCCAATACTGCATATCCTATATATTAAATTTTCATTTTTTATTTTGACATTTTACTATAGAAGCTGCAGTTTCTGCTCAACTTCCAGATACATTTTTTTTATCGATGAAAACAGATAGTACTCCAATGACCAGCTTCTTTTCAAAATCTGTGTCATTTATTGGTAATTATTGTGCCTGTCGTAATATTTTCTTTGATTGCACAAAAATAATTCTGAAATCTTTATTTAAACATTTTTTGGCATTTTTATTATTTTTAGGAGTCTCCAGTCAGTACCCATATATTTCAAAGCAAGCTTCTGAAGAGTTTGGTAACACATTTTCATTAAGTGGTATTTCATTTTTTTAGTCTGTTTATCTTCATTTTAATGTATCAAAAATATATTGAAATATGAATCTTTTTATCAAGTATGAAATATATGTTATTTTGGATAAATATTGACAACATAAACTTCAGATTTTGTAATGTAAATAAACATATTTCACAACATTAGATGTTTTATAAATCTCCATTATCTAAAATAAATGCCTTATAAGACTAAATAGCAGTTTATTAGTTTTTTTGAATTATTAGTCAGATATTAGCTTATCTCCCTCATTTCATAACAGTGAAACACTGTTGTGAAATAGTAGTAAAATAGTTTGTTCCAGTAATTTGTTAAAGTTATTCGTTCCAGCAATAAGTTCCAATACACATCTAAAATACTTTTTTAACAATGTCTCCCTACTGTTATGATTATTTTTTTGGTTATTGTTCTCACATTCATCCCTTTAACTCCGAAACGCAAACTTAACAAATAAGTTGAGCTAAATTGAGATATGGTAGGGATCAACCTTGAAAATTCTCAATTGCAACGCTAGCACTCTACCGTTACTCCATTCTGATTACATTCATTACACCAAAAACTTAGAGTTAACTCAAGAGTAGTAACCACTTCATAAGATTAAGAATTACAAATTGGTTGCAACTCTTTATTTAAATTTGATTTAGAAGTATTTTTAATTAAAATCTTTTATAAATGGTTCGTTTCAATTTTAATTTCTACACATTTTCTTAATTATTATTTATTCTAGGTGTTCTAAAAGTGATACTAAAAGTGTACTAGATATTGAACAGGTTCTTTTTTAAATATAAGGAGAAACAATTTATGTTTTCATTAGTTTTAAGCCCTTGAAAAATTGGCAATCATATTTACAGTGATTAAATTGAGAATGCAGTAAGATAAGAAATTAGCTCATTTTGATGTCCAAATATTATTCCCTAAAAAAGACTGTATTTTATGTGAATTATATGTATTTAGTTATATTCAGTCCATTGTTTATTATGCATTTCTTTCTCTGAATTACAATTTGCTCACAATCTTTGAAATTGTTTATTGGAGTTTAGTTTCAACTTGTTTCTCTGCGCAGTGGCCTTGTTTGTAAAGGTTTGTTTTACAGAGTTATAGAGTTAAGAGAGGGTTAAAATCACAATTAAGTAGCCTCCTTGTCTGCAGTGTCTTATTGGTCTTAGGGAGGTAAATTTACATGAAAAAAAAAATTTACAAATAACTATATTTAAGTTTAAAAAATTTTTTAATACAAGTATTTACATGTATTTAACATCTAAATTTCATTCACTTATCTTAAGTTGAATAACTCTGCTGTATTATTTTTTTTTAATTTGGTCTTTCATATATGCTTTCAATTCAACAATATCGAATTCATTTTATCAATTATATTTGGAATAAGTTTATTTGGTTTCAAATTTTCTATTTTATCAATTTTTCATTTTATTTATTTTATCAAATTTACTATTTTATCAATTTCAAAAGTATTTAAAGTTTTTCGAAAATTATTTTTACTTACAAAATGAGTTTGCTGAAATAATCTTTCAAAGAGTAGAAATCTCACTAGAAGAATTTTTTAATAAACATCAAAATTTGAAGATTAAATTAATTTGAAGATAGAAATAAGGTAGAAAATTTAGTAAAAAGTTCTATAGTGTTAATAGAAATCCAGTAAAAACTTTCAGTTTAGATTTTTAAATTAAAAAATAAATTAAATAAATAAATCTAACTTGTTTGATATTATTAGTACAATGTAGTAAATAACAAAGGTTGAAATTTGACTGGGGCCGGAGTTTGTGATAAGGGCTGCATAAACAATTATACATCCGAAAGTATATATTTTTGATTCAAGTTTCATGTTACATTTTGTATATATGCATATATGAACCTCATTATGATCAGCATGATCATCATCATTAAACATCATCACCATTATTTTCATTGTCATCATCTAGCTTTAGCCTTCCTCTTTTATGCTGTTTCTCTAATAAAAACATTCTTAAGCATCTTTTTTCCTTAACTTATGCTCATTCGTACAATATGTAAGGCACTCTCTACTAGTTTTCTACCACTACCATTTTCTCCTGAAGCTGCTACCTCTATACATTCTGATACCTAAATCACTTCAATATTTTCTGACAAATGTTGTTCAATATAATGTTTTTTTTTTCTTTATCTTAGATTGTTTCTTTTCTCGTCTCGTTAGTCATACCACTCATCCATCTGATAATCTTCTCATTTGGCACCATATAAATACTAAAATTTATATAAATATGTTAGGATATTGTATGCCAGCATATAAATAAATAAAAAAATATTTCACCATCTTGAGCAGTTGCTTTAATAAACCATAATCATTTTTTAAATCTTTTTTATAAGAACAAGAACAACAAGAAGGCAAATTATCTTTATTATTGCAAGCCAACATAAAAAGGTCGAATGGCGAGCTCTGTTGTTTTTTATTATTGCAAGCCAACATAAAAAGGTCGAATGGCGAGCTCTGTTTTTCTTTATTATTGCAAGCCAACATAAAAAGGTCGAATGGCGAGCTCTGTTTTTCTTTATTATTGCAAGCCAACATAAAAAGGTCGAATGGCGAGCTCTGTTGTTCTTTATTATTGCAAGCCAACATAAAAAGGTCGAATGGCGAGCTCTGTTGTTCTTTATTATTGCAAGCCAACATAAAAAGGTCGAATGGCGAGCTCTGTTTTTCTTTATTATTGCAAGCCAACATAAAAAGGTCAAATGGCGAGCTCTGTTGTTCTTTATTATTGCAAGCCAACATAAAAAGGTCGAATGGCGAGCTCTGTTGTTCTTTATTATTGCAAGCCAACATAAAAAGGTCGAATGGCGAGCTCTGTTGTTCTTTATTATTGCAAGCCAACATAAAAAGTTTATAATGTATAAAGTATTATAAATTTTTTTAATAATAATATAAATATTTTCCTTAAACATAATATAAATATCTATCTTAAACATAATATAAATATCTATCTTAAAAATAATATAAATAAATATCTGAAGATGTTTATATAAACTATGATTTAACACCAACTCAAACCTAAACTGTTTTCATCCTAATCTCATGTTTAAATAAATGAATTATGTTTAAGGCATGTTTTCTAAATTTTACTGGAAATTAGTTTACTTCGTTATCAAATTAGTTTATTTCATTACTGAAATTTAGTTTAATGAACTTTCAAATACACCTATAGAAAAATTATTCTTTATATCGTTCAAATGAAAATAATAATAACCTAATAACATCATAAATGCTACCAAATTGATTAAATAGTCTTTAGATAATTGATTTTAATTACTACACAATTAAATGATTCTCAAATGACTTTAACAACAGAAGCCAGAGTGGTTTAAATGTCTTACAACCAAACCACTCTGGCTTCTTAGCGGTTAACTTATTTAACTAGAATAGTAGGAAAATATATCCATTACATTCAAGAGTTAAAAATTAAAGAAAAAGTTTTTTGCAAATAGTTCTGTCTTATCTTTTAATGAGGTAATGAGATCAGACCTAATAATTAAAGAGGGAATGTTTGACTTTTTTAATCACATTGTTGAAGTGACATAGTAACACAGCACATTTATCAGCAGAGAAAGAAAGTCGTCAGCCTATGGACGTCAAAAAGAAAATCATAAAATGAATTTCAATCAGCTTTAGGATAGTAGTAAGTAGTGCGATGATAGAGTGAGTCCATAGAGGAAGCACCAGATGAAAGATTTATAAAGATCATTGCATGGTCGGAATCACCTAAAAAAAAACAAGGAGAAACTGAACACATGAGCATAGTCATATTCAGAGACAAGAAACAAATCGAGGAGTGAAGATAAGTGATTAAGGTTGTCTGAAAAATGAGTCACAAGGTTAACTGAGTAAGAAAATAAGAAATCCAGAATTTATGTACTTTAGTGCCAGCAGGGTCAGTGGTTTTAAAGCAAAAATTCAGGAATATATTACAAATCGAAATAATAGAAGTTAAAAATATTGACTTATTTGAAGTTAAACTTAAAAGATTTTCAGATTTATTTAATTTTTCTCATTTTGTCTGTAAAAGATTTAACATGGCATTATTTCTCAACAGAATTCTATTATTATTGATAAATGAAAATTTTAAAAGAATAGCAATAGTTTTTTATTAAGTCTTTTAAATTTGCAATTTTTTTTTCTTCTTTATTTTTGTAGTACATTTTTTGTCTCTTACATTTATATTAAACATTATAGAGCATAGTACGACCTGTATATTTAAAAAGGTGGAAATAGCGGTAAAAAAGCAGAAACAGATCTTAGGCTGCATGATGCTTTTTTCAATATAACCAATTTTAATTATATCAATTTTCAATCCTTCAGATATTTTATGCAAGAAAATTTCTATTTGACTGACAATATACTTCTTGCATCATTTAAAACAAACTGAAGGTAATAACTTAAACGATGGCAAACTATTACGGTAGAAATGTTTAGTAGAAATCTTGTAGTATCCCCTGGCTTTTGGCTGAGCATAGTTTTTGCACCGTGAGAACAAAATCCAGTCAGATTTTTTTCAAAAAATCTTTGGAAAACCTATTTAGTTTTAATGTTTCCAGCAATTATGTTTAACGGTTTGTAATTCCAAATGTACTAAATTTAAAAATTTTTTTTTTGTTCATTCCCCATTTCAACCTTCAAAAAAAATTACTTGCACATATTTACTTATTTTAATGGAGGCTTTATCAATGATAACAAAAAATTTTAAATTAGGTATATTGCTTTCATTTGTTTTGCAATTTAACTACTCTAACTCTAGCAAGATTAAAAACTCGAAGGTCCATTTTTAATCTGAAATTCAACTTATGATATAAATATTCATTTAAGAATATTTTTATCAAAAGTTTATCTAGTATAAATTCATTTCTCACTCGTTCTATCATAAACTAATGATCTCAAAGTTTTAGCTTATAGATTGATAGTTGGGCATAAAAGTGCCATAAAAATGAGTGACCTCCAATTATAAATAAGAGGGCTATACACCTTAAAAGAGCTAAATGGTGACCACTAGCAAGAAACATGTGCTTGCCATCTGTTTTACCTTTAGGTAGTGTTCACGCTTTTTGATTTTTTTTAATAATTATTTAATCATTAGCTCTAGGTTATTTTTTAGGGATCAAAGTTTTATATACATAAATATACACAAATATATTACAAATTATATACATAATAAATTATTTATATAATAAATTAATTATAAACTATATATATACACACATAAATTGTATACATACATAAACACAAAGTTTTGAACACATACATTTTTTTACATTTTTCTAATCATAATGTTATTGCATGCGGTACACTAGAAATCATCGTTCCATGACTGCGTGCATGATTAAAAAAATTAAGAGAAAACGATATTAATAGAGTGTCTATAAAATCACCGTTTCATGACTGTATGGATGATTAAAATGAAGATAAAACGATATTAATAGTGTATAAAAGGCATGTTTCACTATGATGTCGTCATTAATGTTTCATGCATATCAAAATCTTTATTTATTGATATGTGTGTGAATGAGTGGGGAATAAGAGGAGGCTATCATAATCTAATCATACATAGTTTACAAATAATCTTTAAACTTTATTTAGTGATAAGCGTTGACGATTATGTTGATTTTAAGTGCATTTTTAATTAATGAGTGGTTTTTATTAAAATGATGTTTTGTCATTACTTATATATTTTTGCTTTTAGAAACCAGAAGCATTGCTAGCAATGATCCATCTTTAATTAATTATTCAACCCCAACGCCTTCAGAAATATTGACTTCGTTGTATATTACAAAATCAATCACTAAATCGCCTATAATAATGCCATCATCAAAAAATATTTGGAATTTTTCAATTAGCAGTTTAAATGTTTTAAACTCAGATTTGAACATTTTTTCTATTTTGAATTCTACTTCCATTAAAGTATCAACAGTAGAAACAATGAGTGTTACTATGGTAATAATTTTCTCCTTTTTTTTTTCTCCTTTTTTTTTTTTTTAATTCTTTAAATATTTTGTGCTTTAAAGTCTACTTTTAAAGCACAAAATTTTTAAAGAATTTTTTTTTATTAAATTTCTTTTTAGGAATTATTAAATTCAAATGGAAGAAAAAAACGTAATGCAATTGGTATTCCAGTTGGTATTGCAGTTGGTGTGTTTGTTATTGGTTCATTTGTAGTTTTAATTGCAATTTTGTTGAGAAGAAGACATTACAAGTAAAAAATATATTTTATATTTGTTTATGAAATAAATATGTTAAATAATATTTTCAAATAAAATTTTTTTTGTTTAGATCAAGTGGTAAATTACAGATAGCGGTAAATCTTTGTTGTATTTTTAAAAAATTAATTTATATATATATATATATATATAAATATATATATATATATATTTAAATAAATATAATTATATATATATAATCATATATATATATATATAATATATATATATATATATATATATATATATATATATATATATATATATATATATATATATATATATATATATATATATATATATATATATATAAATATAATTATATATATATAACCATATATATATATATATATATATATATATATATATATATATATATATATATATATATATAGATAGATAGATAGATAGATATATATATATATATATATATATATATATATATATATATATATATATGTGTATGTATATATATAACCATATATGTATATATATATATATATATATATATATATATATATATATATATATATATATATATATATATATATATATATATATATATATATATAAATATAAATATATATATATATATATATATATAAATATATATATATATATATATATATATATATATATATATATATAAATATATATATATATATATATATACATATATATAAATATATATATATATATATATATATATATATATATATATATATATATATATATATATATATATATATATATATATATATATATATATATATATATATATATATATATATATATATATATATATATATATATATATATATATATATACATAATTCACATTAAACGTATAAGACATTTTAATATTTTATATTTTCAAAATATTTTGATATTAATAAAAATATTTTTTTTAGTAAGTTTTTTCACTTATTAAATCAATGAGCTTGAAGAGCATAGTTAAAAAGACGAGGTTATAGAGACGAGGTTATAGAAAACGACATAGTATCGGTATACGCAATAAATTTTAAACGATATAAATTAGTTATGGAATGAAAAACTTCAACAAGCAAGCAAAGTTTATTTCTTTTAATATTTATAAATGTAAATATTCTGTTCTGTGAAATAAACAGCTTGTGCTTTTTTTGTTTCTTAAAATGATAAAAATGTTTTTGAGTAATCTTCAACGAGAAAATATAGTCTACCAATACATGACATATTGGCTTGATAAATCACGATAATCTAACGGTTTTTGCTTTTTCACTTCACTAGCTATTCAACATGATTTACCAAAATAAAATCGAACAAAGCATTTACCAGGTATACCGGTATGAAATGAGCGTTTTTTGTGAAAATAAAACACTAATTATTAATGGGAAAGTATAAAACATTTTATTCAAAGTATTGGCCATTGTTTTCTACACATTTTGACCAACTTTCTGGCAATTTGTGGATACCACGCCAATAAAATTGTTCATTTTTTAAAGCAAACCAACCAGACACCCAATTTTCGACCTCCTCGTAGGAATCAAAGTGCTGCTCAGCCAATGCGTGTCCCATCGATGAAAACAAATGGTAGTCGGAAGGAGCCAAGTCTGGTGGATACGGCGGGTGGGGTAGCAGCTCCCAGCCAAGTGTTTTGATTGTATCCTGAACCGGTTTTGCTTTGTGTGCAGGTGCATTGTCATGGAGCAAAATTACCTTGCCGTGTCTTCTGGCCCATTCTGGTCGTTTCTTGATCAATGCATGGTTCAAATTGATCATTTGTTGTCGGTAACGATCAGTATTGACGGTTTCACCAGGTTTTAGGAGCTCGTGGAACACCACACTTTTCTGGTCCCACCAAACACACAGCATTGTCTTCTTGCCGAATCGATCTGGTTTTGCAGTCGATGTTGATGGTTGTCCCGGATTAACCCATGACTTTTTCCGTTTAGGATTCATAAAATAAATCCATTTTTCATCGCCAGTAACAATCCGATGCAAAACCGATTTTCTTTCGTGTCTTCGAAGCAAAATTTCACAAGTGTTTTTTCGGTTTCCCATCTGTCTTTCATTCAATTCATGTGGCACCCATTTTCCACACTTTTGGATCTTTCCCATAGCTTCTAAACGGTAAGAAATTGTTTGTTGTGCAACATTTAACATTTCTGCCATTTGCTTTTGACTCAAAGTGTCATCTCCATCCAATATCGTTTGCAATTCGGCGTCTTCAAACTTTTTTGGTGGTCTTCCACGTTCTTCATTTCTCACATCAAAATCATTATTTCTGAACCGTTGAAACCATCTTTTGCATGTTGCTTCTGATAGAGCATGATCACCATATGCCTCGACAAGCATTCGATGCGACTCTGCAGCACATTTCTTCAAATGAAAACAAAAAATTAATGCTTTCCGCAAAGCATCACTTTCCGGTACAAAATTCGACATTTTTAACACGATGAAAAAATATGATGTTGTCGGTTCAATGACTTGATGTATACTAAATATGTTTCACAGATGTCATAGCAAACAAACAAAAAAAAATAAAGGCTCGTTCACAACAAATGTTCTCTATCGAGACATTTGTATCTTGACGCTCACTTCATACCGGCATACCTGGTATTTCATAACTTTTTTGCTTTTCTAAAATATTTAACATAATTAGCATAGTAAAATCGAATAATTTTATCAGGCTGTTGTGTAGATATTTTAAAAATATATATTATGCAAAATCGGCACACTTTTCGTACCCTCCGAAATGTAAACACATTGACTAACAGATAATTTTTACTGCATAAACATAATAGAAGGTATTAGAGCAGATAAATTTGTTTTCCTAAAAAGCATCTTTATTCAGACAGTGCAAATTGCAGTAAGAGATTAACATTAAAGGTATAACACGCGGCTATTATTTCTGATGCAATTGCTCAATCAGGTCAAGATAACTATGAGTTGGTTTTCTCCTAGTTAATTCTTTATTAATCCTTGGTGAAGGTTGTAAAATTTAGAGCATATAAAATGGAAAACAATTTTTTTTATCTTTTCATAAAAATTATAATTCGAATTTTTTTTATAACAATATATTTTCCAGTCTTTTTTCAATAGTTTTAAGAACTAGATATACAAAAAAACATTTGCATTAAAATCTTTACATTTGTTAGCTTTTTTATTATAAATTTTATATACTATTGTGTTATAACACAATAGAAATATAAATAAATATTTACAATAACCTGATATATAAATAAATATTTGTATAGACAGTAAGCTGTTAAAATTAGTCGAAACAATAAGGTACCAAAGTTTGTCTTATTACTAAGCCCTTAAAGTTTTTTAGCTTTAAAAATACATGTCTTACAAAACAAAAGATAAAACACAAATCATTGCTTTTATTATCTTTAAAATTTAATTAAAATGTAACTAAAATAAACAACAACAAAAGTTAAAAAAAGAGTCAAGCTATGTTACAAAGAAAATCTGGCCACTTTAAAGCATTTTCTAAACGGACATTCAAAGGTAACTAACTCACACACACAAAAAACATGAGAAGAACCAGCTGAGATTCCTCCTTCTAACCCACCTATTTTTTCAAATAAATCTGTCATATTTATCATGAGGCACATCATTACCTTCTAAAATCACTAATGAAGCCAGGTCAACAAACTTTGCATCATCTTCATTCACCAATGACACCAGTTTGTTTCCTTGTTTAAATTCTTCTAACCCAACTCTATATTATTAGTTTTTTATACTTTTTTCTATTAACATTTTTATGGAAATTATTAATTTAGTTGCAACATGCCCTGAATGTGACAAAAAGACTATGAGTCGAACATTTAACGTCTTGAGAAAGCAAGGCTTGTCTATACCATTATTGTTACAATATTCAAGTTGTTGTTGGTGTGCAACTTTTCAATCAAGTAAAGAATGTAAATGCAAAAGCAGTCGTGGTAGACCTGTTTGAGGTTTATATACGTTTTGTTATTGCTATGACGGAAATTGGAAAAAGTTATACCAGTTTAGAAAAACTCTGTGGATGAAAAAAGTATTTGGAACAGTGCTTTTCCATTGCCCTTAAGCAAAAGATATTATAAAAATATAGATGGCATCAAATGTGCCCATGTACTCCTGATAGTTGCTGTAAATATCAGGCTGACAAAATAAATGGCATAGCAACATACAAACATAAGGAAGGAATTACCAATTGTTGTTCTTGAAGAAATAAAACCTGTTTTTTTTAGGTTTGAGTGATGACAATTTATAAAAAAAATATCTTTATGGCAAAACTCAAAATAACTAATAAATAAATGAGTCACTAAATGGAATGATTTGGAAAGGGTTTCAAAAAGATATCTACGTTTGTAAAACCACTGTTGAGCTAGGTGTAGCTTCTGCAGTTATAAATGTTAATGATAGTTCAAATAGAACTCAAAAGGTTTTAAAGGGTATAGGTATTCCAGGATTTTATGCAAATTAGTTCTGTGTTTCAAATAACAACCAAAGAGTAATGTCAATGAAAAGGAAATCGAAAAAAGTTTATTCAAAGAGTTCATAAAAAGTTTCACAAATACTAATCAATCAGAAGAAATGAAGTATGGTTATGGTTTATATTAGAGATTTTTATTATTTTTTATTTACGGTGATCAATCATGAAAATCTTTTTTTTTTTTTAATCTTTAAAAGAAATTTAGTGATATTTTAGTATATTATTAAATATACTTAAATTGCATTTATCTCAAAATTGAATTTTTTGAACGGTGCGTCATATAACTTTTGATCAATTTGAGCTTTACTCTTGAAATTTTATATGGTGGTTATTTTTTTTATAAGATACAGGTTTAGAACCAACATTTTTTGAAAATTTTTTTTTCGGTCTAGAGTTACCCAAGCCCAAAGTTTTATTTTTAAGCTTTTTTATAAGCAAGGTATTTGAATTTTATTTACCTTAGATCTAGTAATGCAATCAGGCTAATTCTGCTCCCATACCTGTAAAATTATACTATAAACAAACTGTTAAAATTTTATTATCATTCTACTGGTGGTTTTTTCTGAATTTGATGCACCGCAAAGTGACCATTTTGAGACCTTTGGACCCAAAAAAGGGTTTTCTGTAAATTTTTTTCTTTTTTTTTTTTAAAAAAAGGCATAGTTACCTGCATATATTTATTGTACCAAAATATCAAATTTAAATAGTAAGAAATAAAGAATTTGGATTTTTCACCCAAGTACCACCTTAACTCTTAAATAAGTTAAAAATCTTTGCCATTGTTTTATGTTAAAAAATAATAAAACGAAGTAAATTATGCTTACAGAAGATAAAATTGGGCAGTTTTAATATCTTTAACACTAATCCCTCTTCTCCCTAAACATTTTTTTGACAGATTCGTTTGATGTGAATATGATCAGATAGTGTGCTAATGCTAATGAAGCCAAGGCTGATTATTGGAAAAGAGCATGTCAACTAAAAAAAATGATTTTTTTCAAGAAAAACTTGTTAAAAATAATCTAAAATAAATCAAAAATAAATCAAATCATCGAAGAACACTACCAACTAGTTGTAAAGGTTTAAATAAAATTATTTTTAGTCACTGTGTGTAGACAATTGTAACATGTAGCCAAATAGCAAAAAACGGACAAAAACACCCTGTTTTTTTTTTTTAATTTAAAAAAAAAAAACAGGGTGGGATAAGACATAGCCTGACGAATAGAATAGCATGACCCCTAGCGGAGTGCTGATATATACTGAGAATTTGGCATGGGGAAGCAATCCTTTCATTCATTATTCTTTTTTTTTTCCTGAAAATTCATATTTAATTGATGTTGTAAAAATATAGTAACAATTTGTTACATAAATATGCTATAGTAGATATACTATATACTACAATCTAATCATAGATACAATATACAACAATCTAATCAGAAACTAATTGTAACTGTAAAAAATTTATCAGTTTTAATAAACTATTAGCAACTGTGTGAGGTGAGCCATAAATAATCCGTAAATTTTCACAGTTTTTTAGGTAGTGTTAATCTTTGCATCGGAAAATATGCCCGGTTCAGTTCAATGAATTAGATTTCATATTTCAACTGTTCTCCTCATATTACAACACTTTGTCCTTCAACTTTGTCCTAACAACTTTGTCTTTCGCTATAACTCCCGCTGCCATGAAATCTTTACTGCTACACGATTTTGTATTTTTGAGTAGAAATCCATCGGGTATACCTAATGTAAAAACAGGTTTCTGGCTCTTTTTATAACAAGCTTCTCCTTCTTTCGACAACAATACTTTCACCATCAGGATTGAAGAAGCTAAACATGATCAGGTCTTTTAACAGATACCATATGTGACCTGCAGTCTTGCATGATGTTGCGGCAACGATCACTTTATGCGCAAGATTACGTTATGCGCTTAGTTGTTAAAGCTCTTTCAGATCATTTCTTGCGGCTTCAAATTTCAGCGATAAATGCCAAAGATTGAAATATACTTTTGAAAGAAATATATTGTAGAAGACCATGAGTTTCTTGTTTGGTGAGTTTAAACTGTGAACTAAAGAGCAAACTTCAATACCGTATGACGACAACAAAAATAAAGAAATGGCCTACCTAGTAGATGCTCAAGAATGATGCAAGCACTTGACAACTGGCTAGTATTTGAGCTGATGATATCAGAACACAAGCCTCGGACCAAGTTTTCCAGCTACCATATCTAAATAGAATTATAAAAACTAGTTAAAAATACTGGTTAAGTGGACGCTTTTTCTAAAAAGAAAATGCGTCTACTTAACCAGCACCTGTATTAATATTTAGAATTTTCAAAAGCTTTTTCTTATCCATTGTTGTAACTAAAATTGGCAGCCTGTCAACTTTCTCTGTGCTGGTCAACTCCAGCATCAGTTTACCATCCCAATGGACTGTAAATCGATTTAGCCGAAATTTGGAAACCTTTCTTTTTTGAAATAAAGTGTAATAAAAATACTGAAATTATGTTTGTTTTCTATTTTTTAACATCGTATTATTTAAAAATTAATGGAGCGAAACAATATGAGAAAAGGGCTTCTCCGACATCAGGAGACTGTCTTAGGTACTTGCTGTATATCAAAGCAGACGCGAATGCAACATTTTTTAATGTTTGAAGAAACTCCGAAGAGCCAAGGAGTAAAAAAACTTTAAAATATTAGCTACATCTACCCTAGACGTGAAGACAACAAGTTGATAAAATATTTTTTTTTATTATTCTCAACTAAATTTCTGGTCATCGACAAATTTCAAAAATCACGCAATAATTTCTTAGCGCTCAAAAACTGTGACCATAAAAATTTGGACCACCTCAATTTCAAGGGTTCAAATTTTATAAGGCCAAAATCGTTGAACGCAAAGAGATTATTGTGTGAGCTTTAAAATTTATTGATGAATGTATTATTGATGAAAAACTTGGTTGAGAATAGTAAAAAAAACATTTTATCAACTTGCTGCTCTCACATTTGGGGCAGGTGTGGCTAAAATTTCAGGGCTTTTTTGTTCCCAGGCTCCAATCATAGCAATTTTTTGCAAAGCATCTTTTTGATAAAACTATATTCATATAAATATTTGGAATTTTTTCGATGTTTAGAAGTTATCTACTTCAAACATCAAAAAATGGTGGATTAGCCCCTGCAAAGTCTTTAAAATCATATCTACAATGCGATTGTATAGATGACATTTAGATTATGAAGCTTCTCAGCTTAATTTTGCTTCAGGGTCCCGTGCCAACTTGGAGCAGCCCTGTATGAAAGTATTTATGAAAATAAAAAGCATCGAGTAAACAAAAGATGAAAAAAAAATTTTATAAAACACATAACCGAAAGTTTCATTAGAAATAATTTTTTTATTTTTTTGTAGTTATTAAGGTGCTTCTAGAAGTCTTTACGTACGGTTTGTACGGTCTTCTCACAGAGCACCGCGGAAGAGCATAATTAATGCTAACATGCATTTAGATAAAACTTTTAGAGAATAAACAAAAAAGTAGGTAATTGTTACAATAGTACATGCTTTTGTTACTAAACGAACAAACAAAATTTAAAGTTTGAAAAGTTAAATCGAATAAACAGATAAAAAATTTTAAGATTTTTACTCGACTAAATCGACTTTTAGTCAATTTAGTCGAGGACGATTAAATCGACTATTCAATTTTTCAAAGTCGACTAATTTCGACTTTCTATTATTCAACATTTAGTCGATTTTGTTGAAGTCGATAACAACACTAGCTTTTTCTCTGTGCTTCCAACGTAATCTCTAGAAAGTTGACCTGTTCAAAACAAGTTTTAGAGTCATGTCCTAGAACCTATGAAACCTCGAAGACGACCATCATAGCAGCCCGGTCACTCAGTCTATTTTGATCAAATATAGCTGTCAGTTCAGGTGATACGACACAAACAGTTCCTCAATTATGGCTAAAAATGACATTTGCTTGTTGAATTTAAATTTTTCGGCCTTGTTTATATTGTTCAATCTTTTTGATGGAATTCTGAAATTACTTAGAACAAAATTTTGCCTAAAGCCGGATATTAGTCAAGACGTTGTGATAATGATTTTAATAAGGCACACAAATTGAATTATATAAAAAAATAAAAATATATATCTTATTATTTCAAATCTTAAATAGTGAGCTTTCATCCGACTTTAACTTTAATTTGCCAATAATTCCATTTTAATAAAAGTTTTATTTATAAATTAAAACTTGGTAATTTTAAGGAAATGTTATCAGTTTTAATTAACTTACAGAGCAAGATAACTTTAGTTTTATCTACATTAAATAAATGTTTTTTACTTATAAACCCCTCGTTAACTTAATATAATTTTTCATATATATATATATATATATATATATATATATATATATATATATATATATATATATATATATATATATATATATATATATATATATATATATATATATATATATATATATATATATATATATACATATATATATATATATATATATATATATATATATATATATATATATATATATATATATATATATATATATATATATATATATATATATATATATATATATATATATATATTAGTGTATATAATAGATATATATATAATAATTCATAAACGATTTTAAACTTTTTTCAATGATTTTTTTTTTAACGCATTAAAATTTATAAGGTTTAGTAATATATAATGATAAATTTACAATAATGACTTAAATAAAGTCCTGGAAATAAGACAAGTTATCGAGCGCTTAAGTGTTTTTGTTTAATGTTTCTTTTAAATGGTAGCAATTGTTTCTTATATTGGCATATGCTTTCTGTTTAACAAATGTTTTTTAACCAAAGTAAATATTTGTTTCTAATTCCATAAAGTTTAATGTACCTTATATTATAGTTTACGGTATTAACGGCTTTAAACAGTTGAAAACTCTCTAAATGTAAAACCATTTTTAATAGCCTCGGATGTGCCCTTGACTAAATTAGCTGCTACAGTTCAGTTGAACACATTTCAGTTAAATACATTTTTTAAAACCAAACTGTTTTCTTTACAACAAGTTAAACTTAGCAAGATAGTTATAGAGTTCCCTCTTTTAATTATGCCCTCAAATAGTTTCGAGAAACGAGGCAAAACTCAAATTAAAAAATTTAAGAAAATAAAAAGAAACAAAAAAAGTAGAAACACTTTTTAGTAAAACGGCAAATTTATGCATTTTTATTCAAATCAATTTTTCTGATTTTTACAAAGTTTTTTTTGTAAGTTTGTTTTCTTTCTAAACCTTAATTTTTAAGTAAATATCACGAATAATCTTTCTATGGATTATATAAATTGACAGTAACCGATTAACGTTACTTTTTTAAGAAGACAGTTTTGAAAATGTTTCTGGCGCTCAAAGACATCGCATATGTTGATTAAAACTTTATAGTTAGTTTCCGTATTTTTTGTATTATGTTTTATTTTATTTACGGATGACTGTCCTGCCTTTTAAGGTAAATTTTAATATAGTTTATAATATAAATACATTAAATTGTAATTGAACATAAAAAATTATAGAAAAGGAGTTTTGTTGAGTGGTATTGAACCGCTACATTTTAATCACTGTATTCTTTTATTATAGAAATTGTTTAAAAGGCCGTTAAGTGAAGTAGAAACTTTGTTTTCTATAAAAATGTTTGTCATTACGTGTGAGAAATATTTTCATAAATTCTATTCTCGAGTTATTGAAAAAAATTGGAATATATGGTATTGTTTTTCATAAATGTCAAACGTAAAAATAATTTTTTAAAAATGTCAATGTTATTGGTAACTAAAAACAGACAAACGAATGCATCCTTATCAACAAGCTATATATCAATAGACAAACCAAAGAAAATTCTTATTAAGATATTATTTTAAATGAGAACGCAACTAAAATTTGTACATCAGTTTTATAATAAAAACTTAAAAGATACAAATACAGAAATTAAAATTAAAATTTTAAAAACTATTTTACAATCGTCATTTTTTTCGTGTTATCGCAATGTCAAGGTGATTGTTGTTATTTTATTGTGGTTTTATAAAACAGATTTCCTTTTATCATGTTATCTATTATTCATTTTTTTTCTTGAGTACTTTATAGATAATGCTATAGACAAACATATTCTCAAAAGCTAAACATTATAAAAAAACGGTAACGCCTGAGTCTTTACTAATTATATTGGAAAGTTGCAACAGTTGATAGAATTCAAAAAAATCAGGTATACTTTTTATTAGCTACTACGAGTTTACACAAATTTATCACAACTATCTCTATAATAGGACCACCAATCAAATTGTGCAGTGTGGGCTAGACGTGTTTATTTTTTAAAGTCATTTAGGGAACTCAATCCTAGGACAAAAATTCACATCGTTTTAATTATACTCTTGAGTAAAGGTGTCCTATTTTTTAAATTATGGTGTTTTTAGGGACGCTGAGATTTTTTGCTACTGGCTAAAATTAGTTTGAAACTGATTCGAATTTCACAAATTTCACATTTGACCAGTTTCAAATTTCCGAAAAAGTTATGATTATGTAAAATTAACAACCACTTAAAAAAAGTATTTTTAAGAAGAAGAAGAATAAAAGGAATTAATTTAACAAGGAAAAAAAAATGTTTGTATGTATGTACCCAATGGGCACGGAACCAGAAAAAGACGATTTTTGAACGTTTAAAAGACGTCTAAAACGTTCATGTATGTATGTATGTATGTATGTATGTATGTATGTATGTATGTATGTATGTATGTATGTATGTATGTATGTATGTATGTATGTATGTATGTATGTATGTATGTATGTATGTATGTATGTATGTATGTATGTATGTATGTATGTATGTATGTATGTATGTATGTATGTATGTATGTATGTATGTATGTATGTATGTATGTATGTATGTATGTATGTATGTATGTATGTATGTATGTATGTATGTATGTATGTATGTATGTATGTATGTATGTATGTATGTATCTATGTATGTGTGTATGTATGTATGTATGTATGTATGTATGTATGCATGTATGTATAATCCTACAATGGACTAAAGTACTGGTTTGAAATAAAGATAAGCAAATTCTTTATGGTTTAATGACTTGAACAAGTGAATTAAGTCTCCCCGTTTTTTTTTTAAGACTTAAAGTCCCTTAGAGCCATTTTAACATTGACATAACTAAAATTAATCGATATTTAGTGAATCTTATTATTCTGACTTAGATAACTAGACAGTTTGTCTAATGTCCTAGGATTGGCTGTAAAACAAATAAACTAATAAATGCGTAAATATTTTTATTTATTAGGTTGAATAAAACAAAAACTTTAAAGCCAAAGGAAATAAATTTTTATGGTTAAAACAACTCATCTTTGTGTTTATAAAGGAGAACATTTTGATTTAGAGTATCAATTGTTTCAAAGGCAAAAAATTAATTATTAAACATTAAAAAACATGAATGTATTAATATTTTAAAACGAATGTTAAATCAAATATCTTTAAAGTTCCTTCAAAAAAGTAAATTTAAATTACGTCTCAAAGTAGATAGATGAGCACTACTCTAGGCTATAACACAAAAAATAAAAATAAAAACTTAATAATAATATAACAAATGATAACGACAACTACTAAATTACTTAGGAAAAGTAAAAAAGTATTAAACGAGGAAGGATGGCAGGAGTATAAATAGATCTAATAACTTTTTCTGTGTTAATCTGCGAGATTTAAATCATCTTAATCAAATTAATCTTTTGAGATAACTATTGATTTAAAAAGTTTTGGCGACGGCGTTATTGTGATATGGGGAGGGGGTCGAAAATGGTCAAACAATGCTTGACGTTATTTATGGCGATCCCAAAGGAAATAATTGTTATTACTTTTGTTTTCCAAGCAACTTTTTTATTTATAAAGGTTTCAATTAAATAGAAAAACATTATTCTGAGGTAACTAATACAATCAACTTAAATTTTTTTTAAAGTGGAGATAGAACAAGATCGTCATAAAACTAAAATATTTATTACTATTTATAAATTTATAATTAATAATATTACTTGAATATGTATTTTTGTTAACTTATTTTTATATTTTTTAACTTATTTTTTTGAAATAGATTCTTTATTTGAAATTGTTCAAATGCTTTTTGACGAATTGGGATAACATTTGATGACAAGTCAAAATATGTATCGTTATAGTCTTCTAAATATTTTCAATGACTTCTAAAAATCATAAATTTGTCTTGATAAAAGACAATAAAAAAGATTCATTTAAACGAAGGTTAAAATGAATTTTTTTTATTGTCTTATTTTTTTTGTTTATATGAATCTTTTTTATTTTAAAAGAAGACAGCTATAAAAGTTTATAGCTAGGAAACTTTATTTTTAGTTAAGAGAAAACAGTTTAGACCTTGAAATATCAGCATTTTTTTCTATGTTTAACTAAATATTGTCTTGGAAAGAAGAAGAGACTATAAGCTTTTTGAAAAAAAACAAATGTTTATTACAAATACTTCAAGTAGTATGTTAACATACCGTTTAATAGGTTGGAGAATATCTTCCGACCCAACTTGTCAGTTAATTCAAACCTCCACATTAAATGCAAAAAAATTAGAACGTTGGCAATAAAATATAAGTAGAAAGAACAAGATTTAAGAAAAAACCATTACATCATTTTGCTGATTAAAAAACAAAAACAAATAAACAAAAGAAAAAAAATCTATCATTTCGAGATAATTCCCAAAAGGCATTTATTTTAAATGTTACGTTCTAAACGTCTTCTAAACGTTAGTTTTTTAAAAGTACAAAATATTTTTTTGAAAATATCTCTACTTCAAGTTGGTTCTAGCTTATCTCAGTAAGGTATATTAACTATATAACTTTAAATTTGCTATAAGTATAACTTGGTGATAATTTCTATAATACTATATGTTAAGAGTATTTTTATAAAAGGAACCATACACCTTGCTCTGAGTTTTTTGTTTGGCTAATGTTGTAAAAATTTTTTTGAATCTTTACAACAAAAAGACTTTAGAAGCAGTTGGAGCAGACTGCTTCTGACGCAAGAATTTAGATGACGTAAAATTAGAATGGGAAAAAAAGATAAAGAATTTTTTCTTAGGTTTTATGTTAGTTTTCTAATGAAAAAAAAAACTATTAACAAATTAGTAAAATACAGCGTTTTTTTCAAAGAAATTTTGGAGAAAAGAAAGATGTAATAGCAGAAGAAAAGCAGACTGAAACAGTTTTTTTTTCTATAAACTTTGAAAAGATATATAAACACAATTTGAGGTCATTATTAGTTACGCAAAAGATAGCCATAAGCAATAAAGGTAATTTCCCCTCCTTTGGATTACTTAATTAAATTTAAGATGATATATGCTTTACATATTTATCAACTTTAACCACTCTCTTTGACAGCGTTTTAAAACCTCTTACGCTCTATCTATATTGGGTAATCTAATACCACATACCATGCCGCAAAGGTTTAACTGTTGAAACAGAAAAAAAAAAAAAGATGAAATCCGGCAACTTTAAGGACGAAACTAACAACTAAACAAATCTTTACTTGATAAATTTGTAAATTTATTTACATACTTTTAAAATACTTCTTTTAGGTATAAGATGCTTGAAAAATATCATTTTATATGGATTTTGTTCATTGTCAACTTATATAGGGTATCTTTGCAAGGTAAATACTTAAAAATGTTGTACAAAGTTTTAACTTATAAAAAATCAAACCGATTGTCTTGCTTTTAAATAAACAAATTTGCATAATTAACAAACAAATTTTTTATTTTTTTTTTTGTAAATAATAATGATTTTTGTTAGAATGCATGGACAAGAACTCAAATTGCTTGAATATGAAGAAAAAAGGGTGGTGCGACTACAGAAAAGATTTTGCGAAAATAAACTGCAAGAAGACATGCGGATTTTGCGGTATTTAAAAAAAATATATATAAACCTTATTTTCTTTAACCCCAGCAAACATTTAGTTTTAAAAAAAACCTTTTTAATATGAGTTTTAAACGTATTAGACGTTTTTTATACGCATAAAAGACGTATTTTTTAGACCAAATGCTTGCTGGGATTTTATTAAAAATTATTAAATTGCAAAGAAATAAAAACTTCTTGAAATGACAGTGACAGCTGTTTTGTGTTTATATTAAGAAAAAACTTTTAAGATGCTTCTGATTTTAGTTAATATAAAGTTTTATTAAAAATTTTATTTATTCTAAAAATCCTAATTTAAATATCTATGATTTTTACATTGTTTTTGTAAAACAAATTCGCTGTAAGCAGGAGCGCCCCTGGCTATCGGCGCCCACTGGCTGTAAAATTATGAAATAATATATAAAATTATATATTTTCATGGCAAATAAGTATTTAAATATAATGTAAATATATATAGATGAAAATAAAGCATCGTAAAAAAACTGTCTGTTAGAAACTTCAAATGTTTCTGGATAAAGGAATTATGCGAATCAAGTCAACTTTTATTTGTTTGATTAAATTTTTTTTAATAAATAATATTTTTAATAAATAATGATATTTATGACAACAATCAATTTTGGTGTCGTTATAAAACTTTTTAAATTTGCAGATTTTACTAAAAATGTAATAAAGTTTACGAAATGTAACACAATATGTTTTTTTCATTTTATCATTTTCTTTAAAAACCTAAAGCATAAGTTATACAGTTTGCATTTTTTGATTATTTTCCTTTATAATAATGCATTATGTATCCTATTACAAATACATTTATAGTTATTAAAAACAAATACTTACTATAAACACATTTTTAAAGTTTTATAATAAGACATCTATGTAACCTTTAATTTTTTTTTTTTTTTGTAGCCATGAAAAGATTTAAAACACTCTCATGAAATAGAAGTTTGAAAAAAGCCATTATTTCTATCAAAAATTGCTTTAAAAGATTGCATAGTAAATGTAATTTACGGTTATTAAAATGCAAAAACATTCAAATTTTAATATTATTATCTAAGCTACGAAAGCAAATCTTTTACAATATAGCTCACATTTTCTGGTTAATCTTTTTACATTTATAGTTTACATTTTCTGGTCACTTCTAGTTACTCTACATGCAAAAAACTAAGAAAACGCAAACATTTCCCAGAAACAAAACAAAAAAAAAAACAAATTGTGTTATCAACTAAGATAATTTTTATTTAATTTTTTTACTTAATTAAAGTTTGTTTTAAATTATTTTTTATGATTAACTTTATACACTCAATTAAAAGATTTTAAAATGTTTACACTGATGACGTAATATTAATCAAGCTAATTTTAGTCACATTTTCCAATTTTAATAAAACTATTATTAAAGATAAAATTCTCTTACCTCATTTGTAGAAAAAATCTATAAAAAACTAAATTGTGTAACATAATTACATTGAGGTTAACATCTATCTATGGACCCTAGAAATCCATTTTAGGTATGAATTTTAGATTTTCTTTAAATTATCGATGCGACATCGTTTTACATCAAAAAAGTTCAAACCAATGATTTTTGTTATGGGTTTTTGGAATAAAAGAGTAGCAAGTACGGTCTCAGGGCCCATCAGAACCCAGACTTCACTTTGTTTATAATGCTTTTTAAGTGCTCATTTGTTCGCATTCAGTTCTTCTGAATTTTCATTCTAGCTAAATTTCAATTAATTTTTTAAAAGTAGAGTTTTTACCGTAATTGGCAGCAGCTTTAAGACAGTTTTTTTATAGAGATAAGTTGTCTATTTTAGTTTAGTCGTATGTTTTATATTCACAAAATTTCAATGTCTGATAATTATTTACAATTTATTTGGTTTAAACTAAGCTTAAATCAAAGTTTAGTTTTCAAAATTTCAAAACATGTTATAAACAAAATATGTTCATTATCTCATATAAGGTAAAAGGGTGTAACGTTGACACATCTTTAGAAAAAATTTTATTTTTCTAGCATGCAACAAAAAAATTTGGTATCCAATATTTCTAAGTGTTTACCAATGATATTGCTACCATAAATTCTTAAAATTTAAGTTTTTTGTGTTAGAGAAAACATTTGAAATATATACTAGCACCAACTTACAGTTTCTTTTTTAAAAATTACCACTTTAAAAAAAGTAAAGTAGCGCTGAAAACATAACAAAAAATTTTATTTAAAAGATATCAATTAGATTCAGTTCTGATATTGTCTACTATATAAAAAAGAAAGCTATTTTTTTTTAGGTTTTGCTTTTTTTTGCTGATTCTATTTCATTTAAATTTGCACAAGATTCATCACATGTTAGACATTCCGCCAATGTTCTCTTGATTCTTGTTCTTTTTTTGTCGCTTTTCACACGATGTTTCAAAGTTACCTTCTTTTCTAGTTCTAATTCTAGATTTTTTCTTGAAGTCAGTACTTCCTGAATTTCATCTAAGCATGTGACTGACATTGGTACGGAGCTTGTATTTATGTCATTTAATAATTGTAATCCGATTTTGATTTCCGATATTACTTGCGCTAATAATTACACCCGACGTCTGAGGTTCTGCCGTTGAAAGTTTCTCACTTGTGGAAAAGTTGCTTTATTAACATTTTTGTATGTGTTGAATCATAAAAGATTTTCAAACAATTCCTCCAAGATGATTTGAATATATTGAAAACATCTGCATTTAAAGGATGTAAAATACAACTTGTATGGGCAGATTAACAAAGTAGGTCAATTTTGTATGCAATAGCTAAGTCTACAAAAGTAAAGTAAATAATGTGGGATCATTGATGAATGTATTGGGTGGATTCATTGAATGCAATGTTGCATTCAATGAACAACACTGCATGCATACACACGTTAGCAGGAAGAGAATATCCAATCCGATGGGTAAGTTTTTTTTTTCCATTTCTCTTCAAAACCACGCATCTAATCAATTCTAGGCTTGCCATTCTTAAAGGTATTAGCTCTACCAGTACTGTTTATGTAATCTTGCATAATACTCGCAGCATTGCAACAATCTATCCCAAAGCCCCAGTGTCTAAGTTTCTGAATTGTATGAACAATCAACATTTCTTCTTCTCTTGTCAAAATTGTTGGGCGTCTAACTTGTTTACAATACATTTTCTTGATACGATTAGTTAATGTTGTTCTATTGATATTGCACATGAATGCCGCTTTACTTATTAAGGTAGGGCTGTCTTTATGGCTTCCCATCATATAATCATATAATCCGTATGCTGAACTTAGTTTTTTTATGTAGTTGCAAGGCATAATATAACGTAATCATTGACTCTAAAAAAAATCAATCATTTATTTATTTAGACTTTTTCGCTTTATACTTATATTGAAAACAAATATTTGTAAGCTAGCTATACTCTTGTGCATAAAATTTCAATATCTGATAATTATTTACAAAATTTGATTTAAATTAAGCTTATAAAACTCTTCAAAATAAAACATTTTTATAATGTAAAACGTAATGTTTTACATTAAAGGTTTATTTCTAGATCAATCTACTCCCACTGTTAGCAAAAATCTAAGATTACTGAGTTGTCAGTTCCAGAGAAAACTACAATATACCTGTAAAAGATAAATGACAATGGGATTCTAAAAGTGTAAAAACTTAAACCATCTAACTAATGGTGAGGTTAAAACTTTCAAAATAGATATTAAAAGTTTCCTGAAGTTCGACTAACCCTACCCTTCCCTGCCCGCCCCTACAAAAATTAGATCCTAATCCAATACCCAGTTAAACACAAAACGTTCAAGTACGTTCGACAAACGTTGTAAACGTTCGAGCACGTTCTATAAACGTTCGAGCACGTTCTATAAACGTTCGTAGAACGTTCTTGAACGTTCGCAACGTTTGTTGAACGTTCTTAAACGTTTTGTGTTAGCTGGGTAGCTTTTAAATGCGCTATAAAGAGTTACAGCATGGTTACATTAAATGAATAATTACATTTGATATTGAGATTTTTTTATTAATGAGATATATTTATAAATATATAGGTTAAGGTCATTTGAATTTATATAATAATCGTGGCTAATGTAGTTTTTACTTAATTTATAGTTGAAGTTCTTTCTTTGTCATCGGAAGTTGATTCACACAGTAAGATGCTTTGATTCACTAAGTATTTTTATTTGTCATATTTTTTAACTTTTTAAGTTGACTTTTTCAGAGAAATTTTTTTAAATTTTTCTATAAATGTTTCTAATACGTTATTTATTTCAAAAAGTTCTAAATAATTTTAAATAAATTAATTAAAAAAATTAAGTTTGTTTAGTGTAATCTGTGGTGCAGTGTAAACTACAGAGTGGGCATGCGTTGTCCGGGCGAATTTACTGTTTTTAACAATACAAATAAGTTGCATCCATTTTAAGTTTCTATCAATTCAAAGTTTTGAATAGTTTAAAAGAACAGTTTTTTTAAACAAAGAGCTAGGTTGTTTCTGCTTTAACCAAAATATTTTTTTTTTTTGTAATATGTTTATAATTTTAAACATTAAAAATATTATAATACTTTTAATAGAAACCGAAGGAGCGATTGTTTCACAAACAAGTATTGATTCAAATGTTGGCTCAAAAGGTTATTTTTACTTATTTTAAATAAATGATAAGATTTAAAAAAATTAAAATTTTATTACCTTTAAAATTTTAATTTTTAGTTAGCAATAAAGGTAAATATTTTTAAATATTAAATAGATATTAAAAATATTTAATTACCTTTTAATTAAATATCTACTGCAATAACTTTAGTTAAATATTTTAATAATAACTTTAATTAAATATTTTAATAACAATATTAATACTTTAATAACAATAACTTTAATTAAATATTTACTGCAATAGCAAAAACTATTTACTACTAACTGTTCATTTTTCTTTCTTGCTCTCAATACATCAAAAACGTTTTGAAATAAAAATAGGTAGTAATAATAAGATTATTTGCAAACTAATGCATGAGGTGGCTGCAAAAATAAGTTTTAAGGTCCCACCTCTCTGCAAGGTAATTTATTGAGAGAGAAGAGATATTTGTATAGCATGTGCACAAGGGGACTAATTGCAGTAAATTATTTGCAGTTATATAATTTTTTTTATTCAACTAGCTCAAGACTGTAAGAATGTTTACGATTACAAAAAGTGTTCGTACTTCAAACATATGGGATGGTGCGAACGCAACGTACTTATTAAAGTAAACTGTAAAAAATCATGTGATTGTGAATCCAAATTGTTTGAAAGTTCTTGCGATAACTCAAAACACGGGTGTTGTAACGATAAAAAAACTGTAAAGACTAATGAATTAGGAAGTGAATGCCCAGGTTTGATTGTTTATTTTATATATATTTGTGAATTCATTTTTTTTAAACTTCAAAATACTTTTTTTTTTAAAGCACATTTATTAAATAGTTTATTTATTAAAATATTTAAAATATACTTAAAATTTTAATATAAAATTAGTAAAAAGTATTTTAGGTTGATATTTTTGTTGTCTTTTTTAGAAATATTTTTTTTTTTACCGCTAAACACAGTACCCTAAATATTAAAAAACAAAGAAGCCTTTTGACCAGGATCAAAAGCTTCCTTTGCATTTTGGTATTTTTAAAATCAGGTCACTTTAATATTATTTCTATGGAAGGTCTAATAACTTCAAAAAAAAAAGGTGCAATATAAAGTGTTTTTTATTTTACAAAAATTAAAGTAGTTAAATGTTATACAGACGTTGTACTGAAGTTGTAAAAAATGCAGAAATTGTAAAAAAATAACTTTTATAGTAAATACTAAAAATTTGATCAGATTTATATAAATGATGCACTTCCAAATTTTATTGTATATTATTTGTTTAGGATAAACAATCCATTAAACTTAATATTATTCCATATTTTTACAAGTTAAAAAAAAACAACAACAAGAAAGAATTTGACCACACTAAAGCTGCTATCTAAACAACTGTTGCAATCTAAATTTAAAAACTTAACTAGTGGGTCATTTTTCACATATAAAATAATATTATACTTAAATCAAAATCAATGAAACCTTCAAATGACCTTTATAACAGAAAACTTTAAGTTGTAAAATATCTGTGTATATTATGTAAAGTAACTTGAAAAAACAAATGGTTTAAGAGTATACTTTGTTTAAATTTTACCACAGTAAAATATAGCGTAGTTTGTTTGAACAGTAAAGTAAAAAAAATAAAAAATAAAAAAAGTAGTAATAAAAGAAGATAAAAAAATGGATAATTTAAATCTGAAAGAAATTTAAAAACATTTGTAGTAGTGTGCGAATTAACGTGAACACGGGTTTGCAAAACAGAAAAAATACATTAAAAAAAAAAAAAACATTTTATTATAAAAAAGTATTAGCTAATATAACTATTTATTAATGCGTGTATCCACCCTTATTTTCTATTTTTTTGTATATTTTTCTCGGCATTGGTTCTATATTTTTATTTTACAGTTTTATTTGATTTAGTTGTTTCGAAACCAGAACTGAATCAATGCCTCTATCATACTTATTTTGTTCTTTTAGCCAATTTTTCTTTTCCGGTGTATCCATACGTCCCATTGGATTAAGATCAGGGGAACTCCCTGGCAACTCAATTGTCTTGAGTTATTTTCTTGGAAATAATTTTTCACTTTCTTAAAACTGTGGCAAGGCGGAGCCACATCTCATTGAATCCGCTTTTTTTCAGTTCCAGTTTTTTATCTTAAAAATCAAAGTAATCTTAAAGAATCAGTGACCATAGTAATCTCGGATCACGGTGTGAAAAACAGCGCCAAAACTTTACTTTTTGAGGATGTTTTAAAGTTTTTTCAATGTAAGCAATACTTAATTGATCATTACTGTTTTTTCTTAGATCTCTTCTTCTTCTTCTTCTTCTTCTTCTTCTTTTTCTTCTTCTTCTTCTCCTTCTTCTTCTTCTTTTTCTTTTTCTACTTCTTAATAACTGCTTCTTCTGTGGTCTAACTTCCTTTTTTCCAGATTTGATAAGCCCTTTTTTTTTAATAGATGTTTATTTTACAACTACAAAGTATTTACAAGTAACCAATCACAAATTGTCGGTAAAGATATACAAATATAAATATTATAAACATAAAGTTCGAAATATATGAAGTATATAAAAATAAAGTTGCGTACAACTCCAAGACATCATTAAAATAAATACCTATTACAATAATATAATATATATAAAAAAATAAAAATAAATCTGCTGATTTTTCGGAATGTTTAGACGTTTCACTATAAGTTTGATTACCACAATTCAAAATAATATTTGTGTATAAATATGATAAAAACGAAATTTATGTAAGATTGATAAAAAGAATTACTTGTTTGTAGTAATAGGAAGCTCGCAGAAGACTTAAGTCAGTCTTGTAATTGAGTACCTTTTTTTAAACGCGTAATACACATAAAAATCAGTTGCATACGTGGTATATATGTATGTGCATACGTGGTATATATATATATATATATATATATATATATATATATATATATATATATATATATATATATATATATATATATATATTTACTTAAGGTGATACTCTTTATTCATTTTTGAGTAGTGATATCCATCGTGAAGTATGTTTATTTTAGATGATATTATTTATTCATTTTCGAGGAGTAATATTTATCGTTAAAAAAATAATGGCTTAGCAAGCATTATTTTTCAAAACACGGAAATAGCTAGAAATTGTTTTAGAAAATCTCAAAATTAACTTTAAATGCACGAAACACAACCAAAAGATAAATAACAATCCACAAAACTCAGTAGAATGGCCGCCAAATGCAAGATACCATCAAATACAAAAAATACTTTTGCACACGTTCACATTAATTCACATACTACTGTATTTACTTATGGTGATTTAATATCGTACAAGCAAAACTATTTGATTTTCATTAAATCTAAAGTGTTTAATTGTGAAGTTCCACTATTTTTATATTCACTATTTCTGCTAATGATAAGGTAACATTTTGCTGTTCAAAGTATTTCATTTTTTTTCAAGTTAACCTTTTAAACCTTTGTCAAATAACAAAATAACTTGCCTTAGTATAAAATCAGCTTTAAACAAAGCCCGTTTCTAAAAATTAAATCTGGAGCTTGCGAAGCTCAAATCACATTTAAGCATCAATATTTATTAGGAAATCATTTAGATGGTTGTGCTGTTTGTTTTGCTGATATAATAACTCGAGATTTTAAAGAATGTGCTACAAACCTTTCCTATTACCATCAATTATATAGAGACTATCAGTTGCCAAGTACCAACAACAATTACCAACTTTGACACGTACAAATCAAAAAATAATTTCAGTTATTAATATTGTTTTTTAACCTGTACGTTTCAAAGTTATTTAATTATTTTAAACAAAATAATTAAACAAGACTTTTTAGTTCTTTACTATTAAACCCCGACGAAAAGAAAAAAAAAAAAAAAAAAAAATTGTGTTTACTAATGAATAAAATTTATGTAAAAGCTACACTACTATATCAAAGTGAAAATATTTAAGAAAAAGCTTTTAGTTATACAGAGAAACTATTTTACATTCATTTATGATCCAAGTTCTTTATGCAATCTTTACCAAATGTTTTACCTGTTAGTAGTCTAACACCAGATTTCCATCTAAAACAATCCAAATTAGTTTGACAATGAAAGTTTTACATGTTTTAAGTAACAATAGAAATAAAATTTCCCTAAGTTTTTTTTATAAATTCAAAAGAATAGATATATAATTTTAGTTATGACAAAATGATTTATATTTTATTCGACTGTCCTTTCTTTTTTTCACGTGGGTAAGGTAGAGCGGGCCAATTTCTACTAAATCTAATAGATCTCATATTTGAATGTTAATTTAACCTGCTAAAAAATTGTTAAGAAAAAACTATAGTTTTTGATTTTTTTGAGAAGATATTGCCTAAAGCTTGCGGAGCTGATCAACTTGCCGCAGCGGGGTAATTTGAGCAATAGTGTGTGGTAAGTTGAGCAATCAACAAATAAATGAAAATGCAGGGTACAAAACTTGGGTGAGTCATTAATAAAACTTTTTTTTTTTTTTGAAGCTGCATTATTTTAAAAACCTACTAGACAAGGTGTCACATTAACTAGGTTTTAAAGAGTACAGTAAGACTTTAGAAAAAAGCGGCTCATTTTAATGTTAAGTCCGATAAATTGATAAAATATCATCACTAAAGTGATGACAGAAATAATTTATAAACATCCAAAAGAAAATTAGTGGAAGTTCTTTTTGTCCTTTTTTCGTCCAAAATTGAAAAATTGCCCGTGTATCATACTCAACTGCTTTTCAGCAAATTTTTGTTGCGCATTGTGTTAACATTCTAATTCCCTTTTTCATGTGATGCGTAATTTTAGAGATATTTGAATTACTTTACTTATGCTCATGCTCAACTAGCCCCACTCTACCCTTCTTAAATACTGCCTCAGTTCGGCTTGTAACAACGGAGAAATAAAGGCCCACTATCAAAACGGCTTCTTGGTTTTTTTAAATTGTTTTAAAAGATTTAACTGTAATCATGGTTGAATTTTTGCAATCAATTATGATCTAGAAGCTTTTTGAAAACACGGTTGAAAATGGCTAACGATGATACTCTATTGTTTACAAATATTGATAAGCAATCATTGTAAACACTCGCATGTTCTTGTTAACCGTTGTAAGACAAAGTTTAGTTAAAAACATTGAGAAAGTTCTTTTTTCAAAAAAATTCAACAAAAAAAGTGTTTTTCAAAATAATAAAATTTATAAAATACTTTTTATCTGCTTTTCTTGTGTAGGATAAAAACCTATTTAAATTTAATTCAATAATAGATATCAACTGTCAATTTAAAATTTATTTGTAAAAGTGATGAAGAAGTAAAATATCTTAAAATCAGCGCATCGAATAACAAAACATCTATTGGGTTAAAAACGATAAAGATTAAAGATGGTAAGAAATGTAATAAAATGCGCAACAAAAGGTTATTAGACGACGGTTGAGTGGCATTCTTAGATACTTTGGGCATTCAATGATTTTTGAATATTGAGAGCTCATTGAATGAGGTTCTTTTAAAATTGATTTAAAAATTAATTTGATTGTCATTTTAATAGATAGTCTCACGTATAGGTCAGGCGGATCTAGTTGAGCAAAGGGTCTAGGGTCTAGTTAAGTAAAATCACTAAATTTAATAGATATTCTAAACGGTGCTTCGGATTAATTTTTTTAAACATAAGAGGTTTTATTTGTTGTAGTATTATTGTTGTAGTTTCAAAAATTGTTTAAGAAAAAATACTTTTAACTTGATTTGTTTAAAAAATCTGAGTTTTATGCGTCTCAATGTGCTCCGGCGAAAAGTTGAGCGATAAACAAAGTAATGAATTTGTATAATAGAAAATTCTGTGAAAAATTATACCTGAAATTCCCTCTAAAGAAGTTATTTTATAAAAATACTTTTCTGACAAGAGTATGCTTTATATAATTGACTATAAGTTTGTTTTCATCAGTAAACACAGCAAATTTTTTTTGGACCTTTATTGCCAATAAGTTACCAAACTCCATTATTAAAAGTTTCAAGATAAAAACTATTTTTTTTTGTCAAAAAAAATTAACTTTATACCATTAACTTTGTATCTCTTGATATGTTATAGTAGTTTACATTTTCTACTCAGTTACTTGTAGACACCGCTTGAGCCGCTATGCAAGGTTGTTGTACAGTATAACTTTATTGCATGCGCAATATAAAGTTGTTTAAATAATTTTATGTATATTACAAATAAAACTAACTCATTATTTATTTCACATTATTTAGAGACATGTAAAGATGATGCAGCTTACGCAGTAATTTGCAAAAGATTTTCAGCTGAGTGTAATGGTCAACCTGGTGCTCTCACAACTTCTGTAAAACGTTATTGCCATAAAACGTGCAATCTGTGTTAACATTTATAAATTATATATGTATGTATGTATGTATGTATGTATGTATGTATGTATGTATGTATGTATGTATGTATGTATGTATGTATGTATGTATGTATGTATGTATGTATGTATGTATGTATGTATGTATGTATGTATGTATGTATGTATGTATGTATGTATGTATGTATGCATGAATGTATGTATGTATGTATGTATGTATGTATGTATGTATGTATGTATGTATGTATGTATGTATGTATGTATGTATGTATGTATGTATGTATGTATGTATGTATGTATGTATGTATGTATGTATGTATGTATGTATGTATGTATGTATGTATGTATGTATGTATGTATGTATGTATGTATGTATGTATGTATGTATGTATGTATGTATGTATGTATTTATGTATGTATGTATGTATGTATGTATGTATGTATGTATGTATGTATGTATGTATGTATGTATGTATGTATGTATGTATGTATGTATGTATGTATGTATGTATGTATGTATGTATGTATGTATTTATGTATGTATTTATGTATGTATGTATGTATGTATGTATGTATGTATGTATGTATGTATGTATGTATGTATGTATGTATGTATGTATGTATGTATGTATGTATGTATGTATGTATGTATGTATGTATGTATGTATGTATGTATGTATGTATGTATGTATGTATGTATGTATGTATGTATGTATGTATGTATGTATGTATGTATGTAGATACGTATGTGCATGCGTATGAATGTATATATTCATGTATCTATGTAATATATTATAAGTATAATTTTTCTTTGTATATCACTATTTAAAATCTATTTGTATTTTATGAATGCACTATTCTCATGACGCAATGTAACTTCTGAAGACATATTTGATTAAGAAACTTTGGATAAAGAGTAATCTCTAATACTCTGTTTGCATTATTTCATCAGCTTTTTAAAGTGTTAAATATGTAGAGAACATTTAACTAAGCATTAATAATGAAAATTAAAAAAAAGACTCTTCACTTTGTTTATCATACATTAATAAAGATATAACTATGACTGTTTTTAATACAATAAACGTGCATTTAAAACAGTGGCAGAACTTCAAATTTTGGGCTCCCTCGCAAAATATTTTTTAGGTCCCCAGTTAGGTTAGGCTTTTTTACATTTTTGTAGTTACTGTTTTTCATCAGTTTGTTGTTGTTTTGTATTTTATTTCTTTCGATTTTGTCAGACGTTACTTTAATACGGGATTAAAGTTTTTGAACATGATAATAATTTTTAAACACTATAGTTCCTTTATATAATATAGGCCCCTTACATGTCTGGCCCCTCCCTCTCTCGCATTGCGGGGTTTTGCGGTATGGTAGTTCCGCCACTGATCTGAAAGGTTTCCAATTTTTTGAAACTCACACAGTGCATGAATGTGAACTAGTTTTTTTAGGTTTTCTGCCGTGGCGCAGTGGTTAGAATTCTGGCTCAGAACCCAAAGGTCCGAGGTTCGACGCCATCTCTAGCCCAACAAGCGACATTGGTACGGAAGGAGGCGTGAACTTCCTGTTAAATGCTCTCCCGCGGTGCTCTATGATAGACTTCTGGGAGCACCTAAATATATACAAAAAAAAAAAAAAAAAAAAAGAAAAAAAAAAGAAAAACATCTAAATTGTTTCGAAAATTTTAGTTAAAATTATAATAAAAATTTTTCATTAAATTTTTTTTACAAATGATTTCTCTCTTTTCTTTTTTGCGATACAAAATTTACAATAAGATTGTTTTTTGGTTCTATCATTTACTTTAAGGTAGGTAATATAATCAAAAATCTATTCCAACGTTTAAAGTTTTGTGTAAAATTTATGACCGGAATATAACAAAATAAATGTTTGCCTTGATTATTAAAACACTTTTAAATCACAATGCTTACTTATTAAAACGTTAATTATAAATGTATACTTGTTTCTTACCTTACGCAGTTTTTCAAAATAATGATTTATTATCAGGTCACCCATTTACACAAAATTTCAAACGTCGGAAAAGGTTTTTGATTCTATCATTTTCCTTACTTAAATAATAACTGGTTGGAATATGAAGAGATAGTATTATCAACGAATTTACATTGTCGCCGTATATTCAAAAGAAAAGATGAAATACAGCATTACTAAATGTAGATATTACAAATGTTAAATAAATTAAGATGTGAATAAATAATAATATAAGATGTTATAAGATAAATAAAATCAAAGCATAAATCAGTGATTAATGACCATTTTTTTATTTTATTAATGTTGTATTCAGCTCTCTTATTTATAAATTTTGTTTATAAATAAGAGAGCTGAAGCAAGCAGAAGACATAAATTGTCTTATCATCATGCCCCATCATAAAATTTACATTAAAAAATCGTCAAATAATATACAAAAATGAAGAGTAGCTAAGTATATAAAAAGAATTTTAAACACGTTAGTTACAAATAACTAATAATATAATATAAATATTAATGTTGAAATACAACGCATTATATCAAAGATTAACAATAATTTAAAAGTATTAAAGTTTTTCAACAAAAAATTAAATTATATTAAAACTGCAATAAAAGAGAAGTAGTTTCAATAACTTTTTTTATATTATTTAATGTATTTATTTTAAAAAAGAGATAATTTAGATCAAAGTTTTTTTGTAGTAAGAGATTCTTAAATGCTTAGATTTATAGATGCTTTTTTGAATTTTTCCAATGAGATGTTTTAAACATTATCATTTTTTATAATAAATTTTGAAAAATGTTTCCATAGAAACGGTCCGCGGTGTTAGATTTTGTAAGAATTTAGTTAGGAATTAGTTTTTGGAACAATAAAGTTATTAATTGAAAATTTGGTAGAATACTTGTGCAATATTTCACTCAAGTAAGACTAAAAAACAATTTGAGAGAGTCCATGTTTAGTTTTAAACATGAATTGTAGAAGTTGGTGTATATAAAGTTTATAGAAACTTAGGGCACCGAGCTTCCTTAAAAAAGGGTCAAATTTTCATATTTTATTACTCCTAGAAAATTAACGATTGGTTCCCTTTTAATGAATATTATATTGACTAGGAGATTGGGTAATCATCATCATCATCTTTACTAGGTTTGGAAAATAAAATAAATTTAGTTTTTTCTACATTTAATGAAAGCCTATTACTTGTAAACCACTCGTTTATTTTGAATTGTTCTTCATTAAGTATAATAAAGAGAGCTTTTATGTCTTTGTTGGAATGAAAAAGATTGGAGTTGTCTGCAAACAATATAACATTTAAAATCTTTGATGCTAAGTATAAATCATTTATATACAATAATAATAAGTTAATAATAATAATAAATCATTTATATACAATAATAATACAATAATGGTCTTAAGATTGAAGCTTGGGAACACAACATGTAATGTGTTTTTATTTTACTTTTTTTTTTATAAATAATACATTGTGACATGTTCACTAGGTAGTCTTCAAACCAAAGTAAATTTTTATTTTTTACTCCATAGAGTGTCAAAAGCTTTCAACAGATCAATAATAAAATCAATAACAGAACAACAATTAAAAATATAAATAAAATACAACTAAAAAGAATTAAAATTATAATTAAAAAAAAAAAAAAAACAATTAAAAAAATCAATAACAGGTCAATAATAAAACTCCTAGAGTAAAATAGTCATTATTGAATGCATCTGATACATGATTAATTAGTTCGATTACACCATGGTTAGTTCAACTATCTTTTTGAAAACCAATTTGTTTACTGTACAGCAAACTGTTTAACATCAAATAGTTGTAAAGTCTGTTGTACATAATTCGTTCCAATAATTCTGAGAAGCAGGGTAAAACGGAAATAGGTCTGTAGTTGTTAATATTAATTTCATCACCAGATTTAAAAAAAGAATGATTATGGAAACTTTAAGTTTTTTCGGCACAACACCTAGTTTTAATGAAAAATCAAAAGTATGAAATAATGACGATTCAATGATACCGAAGACTAACTTAACAACATTATTTATTAACAATTCCTTATCTCGCTTAGATTTAAATTAGATTCTTCCATAATAGAACTACATGATTTAATCTAAGATTCAAAATTAAAAGCTTTTGTGGAAGATTAGTTTTTTTAGTGTCACCGTTGGGTTTTTCCAACAACTTTGCATAATAAATTTTTTCAGAGTGTTTTTTATTTTTTTCAAAAAAGTTTTTATAGTTTTTGTAGTTTATTTCATTTTTATATGTTTTATGTCTTAAATATTTAACATAAAGTTTTTGTTTTTTCTTTGATGATTTTATTAATTCCTTTTAAACCCCGGTAGTTTAAAAGAGACTTGGATTTTATAATTATTTTTTTAATAGGAAATACTGTCCTACTGTTTACAGAATTGCGCTAAAAAATAGTTCAAATGCAGTATTGAATTCATGGGATTGTAAAACAAAATTCAAATTGATATTTTCTATTAAAAGAGTTCGAAAAGTTAATAAGGAGTTTTTATTGATCTGTCGTGTTAAGATTGTAGTGTATGAAGGGACTTTATTTAGGGTTATGTTATAAGTAATTATATGAATATTGGAAAGTGATCAGTTAAATCAGTTTTATACCTGTTCCTAAACGGTAGTTTTGAAAACTGTTAGTAATTGTATTATCAAGTAGTGACAATGAGGTCTTAGTTATTCTCTTAAATGCATTGTTTTGTTAACTATAGATTTTTGTAGCTTACTAAAATTGAAATTTCCACATGGAATACCGCAATAGATAAAACAACTATTAATAAAGGAAAAGTAAATAATTTTTAAAGATTCAGTTTTAAGAAATAATTTCACATTTTTGGGCATACAAATAAAATTGAGATTTTATTTTTAAAAAAGTTAGCATGATTTATTTTCATCTAAATCACTCCAAGAATTTTAATGGTTGATTTCTTTTAATGACTTACTTAAAAAAAGAATTTTTTAAAGCATGATTTCTCTATTTAGGTTTGTGCAACAACATAAATTTAGATATTTCTACATTTAATGTAAATCTGTTACTTTTTAAAAAAATTTTATTTAAGTGCCCCAAAAAGTCTTTATGGTCTTATCACAGGCTACCGCGGATAAGCATTTAATCGGAAGTTCACGCCTCCTTTCAAACCGATGTCGCAAAACTTGCCCCGAGGTGGGATTTGAACCACGGATCTTTTGTTTCTGAGGCAAGCTACCATCTATTTAAAGTTGATAAGTGGATTCCTAGTAATCCACTCATTAGTTTTTAATAATTTTTTATTAAATATCAACAAAAAAAAATTATTTTCTTACTTGAATAAAATAAATTAGTTTTGTCAGCAAACGATATAACAACTAAAGTTTTGGAAGCTAAATATGAATATAAATATAAAATAAAAATATAAAATATAAATATAAAATATAAATATAAAATATAAATATAAAATATAAATATAAAATATAAATATAAAATATAAATATAAAATATAAATATAAAATATAAATATAAAATATAAATATAAAATATAAATATAAAATATAAATATAAAATATAAATATAAAATATAAATATAAAATATAAATATAAAATATAAATATAAAATATAAATATAAAATATAAATATAAAATATATATATAAAATATAAATATAAAATATAAATATAAAATATAAATATAAAATATAAATATAAAATATAAATATAAAATATAAATATAAAATATAAATATAAAATATAAATATAAAATATAAATATAAAATATAAATATAAAATATAAATATAAAATATAAATATAAAATATAAATATAAAATATAAATATAAAATATAAATATAAAATATAAATATAAAATATAAATATAAAATATAAATATAAAATATAAATATAAAATATAAATATAAAATATAAATATAAAATATAAATATAAAATATAAATATAAAATATAAATATAAAATATAAATATAAAATATAAATATAAAATATAAATATAAAATATAAATATAAAATATAAATATAAAATATAAATATAAAATATAAATATAAAATATAAATATAAAATATAAATATAAAATATAAATATAAAATATAAATATAAAATATAAATATAAAATATAAATATAAAATATAAATATAAAATATAAATATAAAATATAAATATAAAATATAAATATAAAATATAAATATAAAATATAAATATAAAATATAAATATAAAATATAAATATAAAATATAAATATAAAATATAAATATAAAATATAAATATAAAATATAAATATAAAATATAAATATAAAATATAAATATAAAATATAAATATAAAATATAAATATAAATATAAAATATAAATATAAATGTAAATATAAACAATTTTTATAAAAAAAAAAAAATAATTTTATTTGGATTCCTGAGGAACATCAGAAGTTATAATGTGCTTTTCTGTTTCGTTTGTTTTATATATATTGTGTAATGTTCTCTGATTTACAGGTACCGTAGAACGGGGTGACTTTGATAGGCGGGGTGGCTTTGATAATTTCGTCTGTTAGTTACAAAAATAATGATTTGAATGTGAAATTGCACAATTAGAGACTATTTTTTTTTTATTCTTGTACATAATTATATTTTGCTAATATTTTTGAAATTTTAATGATTGTGAAGTGATTCTAAATTGTGCAAATGTGTTAGGAATAACATGACTATAACAAAAAAATAACAATTTTTACACGTACCAAAAAATGCCAAAAAATCTTGTGATTTTAATTTTTTTGAAATTTTTTTTTTCTAAAAATCTATACTTTAGATGTTCAAGTGGTATTTTCCAGTTATAATACCACTGGAATATACCACTCGTTTTTGGTTACTCTCAATCACATTTGCAGAAAAATCAAAACAATTTTGTTTTTCAGTTTTTCAAATGATTTTTAGTATTATATATTTCAGTCCTATTGTAATTTTTTAATGTTTCAAACGATTATTTCTAGTTAAAAAAAACGTTAAAACAAAAAATATCACAAGGAGAATTGCAAGGATTATGAGAACTTATAAACGTAAACCAGGTAATCGATCCTATGCATCTTACACAGCAGAAGACTTGCAAGATGCCTTGGTAAATATCTCAACTAACAGAATATTGATTTTCAAGGCATCTAAGATATATGCTATACCATATAGTACTCTGTACAACAAGAGTAAGCTAAGCCATATGAAAAACCCTGGAGGACAGACTAGATTACAGCCCCATACAGAAGAAAAGATTTTACAAATTATTAGCATTCTGACAGATTGGAAGTTACCTTTAGATAAGTTAGATATACGTCTGCTAGTAAAAAACTATTTAGACAGAATGGATTTTAGACAGAATTTTATAACTGCTAATTACTATAACAATGTTATTGATATATTATTTTTCTGTGTTTAGCATATTAACATATATAATCAATAAGCCATTAAGAAATAATAGACTATCAAAGTCACCCCAAACGACGGGGTGAGATTGATAACATTTTGGATTAAAAATATATATATTAAGACAAAAAAAAAAAATAAAAATATATAATGGAATTATATAAAGGAAAGGTATAATGTTATAACGGGAAAAAAAAAATCAGAAAAAATTGTAATGAACCAGATTTATTTTGCAAAAATGCTCAAAATCCTAACAAAGTCACCCCGTTCTACGGTAACCTTTAATCCACTGTAATTAATTGCCTAATTTATCTCATTTATCTGCTGCCATATTTTTTGTGTGTTTCTATGAGTTTTTCAAACAAATAAAGAAATAATGAAAAAAAAAACTAAAATAAAAAGTAACTAGTCACCGGCTAGTTACTAAAGTTAGTTACTAAAAAAACTAAAGAAAATAAATTTTTTATCTTGCAATAATATAAAAAGATTTTGAGTTAAAAAAATTTTAAATGCATATTTATTTTTTTTAAAATTGCGATATTTTGATACTAATCAAGAAAAATTTGATGTAATGCCTCTAAAGTCGGTGCAGTGTGCATAAGCCAGAGATTTTTCTCTTGCATTTTTTTTTTATGATCAAGAAAAAAGCTTTGTCATTATAAGATTTTTACTTGTAAAAATTTTTCATACACTTTAATCCTTTTTGATATTTTCCATAGATAGAAGATTCTTTACAACGCTGACAATAAAGATGAGCATAAACCAATTAAAGACAAATTTGTTAAAAGTTGCCAAATAATTGTTGACATAATAAATGGACAGCCTCAAAACTGGATACCTAACCTCATAAATGGAACCCACCCAATTTTTTTTTTTTATAAAAATTTAAAAAATTATAAATGTCTGCAAATTCAGTATGCTTCGTTAAATTTTAAAAAATATATAACGCGATTGCTTTAAAACATTATAAGAAATTTAATAAAACAACTTGCTTCTTTATTGTTTCTCGAGAAATTTAAAAGTATTCACAAAATACAATTTTTTAATTTGATGTTAACTTATTTTATTCCAAAAAAACTATATTTTTCACTTACACCTCCTGTCTTTGCGCCTGTCATAAATGCCTCCTTTTACTGTTGAGCCTTAAAATCAAACTTTGTTAGATATAATCGTTCTGACATAGGGTCGCCAGACGTCTGGCTTTTGCGGTGGAGAATACTGCGCTAAAACTGTAAAATATAATTTTTTTTACTGTGTTCTCCTTCGCAAAAGCTGGACATCTGGCAACCCCATTCTGACATGATTTGAACCTACTGCAGAGTCTTAAAAGCAAATTTCGTACGATATTTTCCTAATATTCAATGATGAATAGTTCAAATATTCAAAACACATAACTTTTTACCTAAAAAATCTTTATTTTCGATCTTAAAACTGTTCGCTCATTTAATTTAAAAAAAAATTGTTAGTTAAAAAATATATTAGAGTAATTTTTAAATATAAATTGTTTATTATTTTTTTTCATAAAAAACCAGTGAGTTTTTTGATAAAATTTAAACTGAATAATCTTTGACTCGTATCAAATTCAATAGTTAAGAGTAGAAACCACAAATATTCGATGACAATTTGGTATTCTGATTATTCGGCTACTTATTTTACTATTTTTTATTCGTCAAAATATTGCAAAACTATTCGGCCGAATAACCGAATGCCAGAATGCAGAGTGTAACTAAAAAAACGCATAAAAAAAGGTTAGGGGAAGTGGGGGCATAACCGCCCCCGTAACGTTTGGAATAATGTTATATGAAAATAAAAACGAAATGTGTTTTTTTTAGCAGTTTACTTGAATAACCACATCATTAAGCTTTAAATTAATGCATTTAAGAAAAAATTAAACAGGTTTTGAAAATGTTATTACACAAAAACTACACTTGGTGAAAAAAACGGTTTTGCCCCCATTGTGAGGTACAACCGCACCCTCAAAAAAAATCGATGGGGCTACACCTTTCATGGTAAATTTTTTTTACAATTTTCACAGCTCAGATTATTTGATGATTTTGTTGCATGTTTGCATATTGTGCAGGCATTCTTTGTGTTTACATTTTGAGTTCTGCCCCAGAAGAGAGTTCTATCCCAGAAGAGAGTTTTTAGAAAGAATTCAGTTTCATAGATTAATTATTAGATTATGGTATTATCAAAAATGACTTTCACTTCATGAAATAATGCTGATAACACATATTTTTAACACTAAAATTAAATATTGCTTAGTTCTCAAAAAGAAGGTCAGGAAAAATATGATGTAAATATAATATTTTTATCAAAATAAAAATTATTATTCACAACTTCTCAGAAACTTAACAGTCACTCTTTTTGACATATGCAAAATGAAGGAAACTGTTTTACTAACGCGTGATATGTTTTTTGCCATATTAGATAACATTTTTTGAAGAGAAATGTTAAAAAATGGTTGTGCCTCCATATGCGGTTATACCCCCACTTCCCATACATATAACATTTTTTTGTTTGTTTGTTATTTTAACAAATGATAAGGATATTGTTGTTTAATATAATCAATCGTTTCAAATGATTTTTTTAAATGTATAAAAATTTGAGAAACGAGTTTAGTGAGGTGAGTTAATCTTTGAATCGATGGCTGCCCTAGCTTTCAGGGAATTAGCAGATAAAGAACTGTGCATTGCAGTATTACAACAGGGGTAATATTATTAACCAATTGTATATATTATCGTTCATGTTATTGTTAATTAACTCGATATTTATCGTTAATGTTATTGTTTCATTTCGTTTTTTTTAACTAAAAAAGCATTAAGTTTTGAAACATCTTATTTTAAACTTTTTTCTTAATAAATTTCACTTAATTTAACCGCTTAATAAAAAATTTAATGATTATTGATGAATATTTTTGCTAATTTTGATCATGGCAAAAAAAAAGCTTTACCAATACATCTATTTTAAAAAAGATTTGTCGCTTCATTGAATACTAAGAAGTGCACACTTTGGACACCTTCCAACTTGGGGCACCTTACAATTGTCATTTCTTTCTTATAAAAACAATCAGAAGATTTAATCTTTTCAATCATGTTAATAAAAAACATCAAACTGATTTAATCAAAATTTATTTAATGTGTTAGTAGTATTATTAGAGAAAAGAAGGACTTTTCATAACAATCAGTTAGTTAAATATTTTTTAACAGCTTTAAATAAATGCAAATGTCATTTTTTGTATTTTCAATATCTGTACAGAAGTAAAACGCTGTCTGTTACAGAATTAAACTCAGTTATTGTAGCCAAAATATTATCCAGGACGAGGAATAAAAACATTTTACCATTCTGTTGTGTTTCAGATTTTGTTTGTTTTCTTTAAAGATTTTGTTTTCCAAGGGTGTTGTATATGTGGGGATCTTCTACTATTTGCTCGTCGTGCTTGAAGATTTGGTTAACAAACCAAACACTTTTTTTTTTATCCGAAGTTGGATAATCAAAATTTTCGTAGTTATCAAACTCGTCGTACTTCTTTTTATTAAAAATTGTCGGAGTGTTTAACAAAATAGTTTTTCTACGAATACGGTTGCTTTTTTTACTCTGTACCCCTGTGCTCTAAATATATAAAATTTTAAATTAATAATAACCAAGAAAAAGGACATACATTACATAAATTAATCAACATTAAAATATCTTTTTTTTTTTAATTATTGTATTGAACTACAGCTTAACAGTTTTATGTTATTTTATTTTTTGTTTTATTTTCTGCGATTGAGAATATATCATGGATAAAATGTAAAATATGACAATAAGTTGCATTCGAAAGCGTTCGAAAACTCACTATACAGTGCGTCAGTTATATCGTAGTGTTTTATTTTCATATATAGTTCAAGATGACGGATTATTGTCAGTACCGCCAATGTTTTATATTGCTGGACAATAGAACTTGGACTTGCGAAACATATTTTAAAAACAGTTTGTATTAGAACTTGGATTACTGCTGATTAAGCTCTTCAACGTCATCCTCCGACGAACTGAGAAAACAGTTCAGGTTATCTTGACATTTGATAAAACTTTTGCGGATAAGAAAATAATTTGAAATATCAAAAGTTTTAAACTGAAAGATAAAAAAATACATCTTTAACTAAAAACTGCACTTGAGTCACTTAAACTGGTTATATCTTAGCATTATTAACATTATTTACTTTGTCATTAGTATAATAATAACAGTACATTTTTAACGGTTAAGTGTTAACCCAGTATACTTTGTTCTCTTAAAATGTCAAATAAAGCAAACAACATGACGAATGCTAAAAATCTGTATGGGGTCGTCCATAAATTACGTCACGCTTAGGAGGAGGAGGGTAGAGGGGTAGGCAATTTTGTGACGATTTGTTACGAGGGCAAGGGGAGGTCTTGATTTTGTGACGCACCATTTTTTTTTTTTAAGGAAGACTTAATTTTAATTAGAAAAGTATCTGAACAAACCAAAACCCTTAGTTAATGTACCTTGTATATACCCTCAGTTGGTGTATCTACATGTTGTCAACATGTAGATAATCAACATTGTTGATTGTAACTACGCCTAAATCTTACATAGTCGATGTGTACACTCCATTAAAGGAGTAGTTACAGCCTGTTAACGGACTGTTACGGCTGTAGGTGCAGTTCACGTTCTGCATTTTGAATTTATATATTTCAAGTGCAAAACTTAATTAGTCGGTGCGCAATAGTGTGCAGCCTTTAATTAACAATCTTTATGTACTAACTAAAGGAGAAAAAAAATTTAATACCAAGAGGTGAACCCTCGGTCACTTGTCGGAAGCAGTATCCACTAGACCACGCTTACAACATAATGTGATAGAAAATTATATTTATAAAATAATACTTTTGCATGTACAATATATTATTTATTAGAGTAAAAATACCACAAACCGGACAGTGCGTAAAAGCAGATGCTTATCGAAAAAACTAAATATCTTCACTAAAAATAAAGATACTTAAAAAATTTTAAAAAGTTTTATACTTTTACTGAGTGGAAAACTATAAATTTTTTAAAAAAAGATTTTTTTATGATTGCTTTAATAAGATATTTAAGTTCAAACAAAACCTAACCCTAAAAATCTAACTTTTTTTGGAAATTAGGTTCTAAGCATGAAAGATTTAAAAAGGCAATTTAAAAACAAAGGAAACCATTTTGTTGGAAATTTTTTGCTAATTTTAAAAGTAGTTTTAGAATTTCATAATCTTACTCCTTTAAAAAGTTATGACGGTATAAGATTTTGTGGAAAAGTACACGAAGTAACCACAAAAGTGCATCGTTTCAAAATCAAAATTCATTTCAATTTCGAAAATCTGTAACTAAATTGAATTTACTAAACTTAAAAATGGCAAAAAACAAACAAACCAGAAGCCTTACAATGAAGAGACAATAAAAAACGCATTGAATAAGATTGAAAATGGCGAGTTAAGCTTAAGAGACACAGCTCAATTCTACCGCTTACCAAAATCAACTTAATTCCGACTGCAACTCAAACTTCAATTTCAACTTTAAATTTATTTTCTCAAGAAGAATAGGTGACTCGTGTAAAAATCAGTCTTAAAAGAGCTCTCTTAAAGCAATATTTAACTCCGAAACGCTTACAAGTATCCTGCAAATAAAGCCAAAATTGTTAGAACAGTAACTGGTCAACCTTTTACAGAAGAAGCATGGTTAAACAAGTTAAGAGAAGAAAAAGACACGAAGCTATTGAAACAAACATAGGTTGATTTTGCAGTAGCAGAAGTAGAAACTCTCGCCAAGAAATCCAAAAAAAAGTACAAAAAGTGCAAAACGTGCCCAAAGTTTTTCGAAAATGAAAAGCCAGATATGCAAGTTTTATGGAAAACTTGTGAAAAATTAATTTGTAGTTTGTGGCTTTGCGAACCTTGTCTCCCAAAAAAATATATAAAAGGCAAAGAATTCTTTTGCATGACAGGTTGCAGAACCTAATTTATAATTTTTTTTTTTTTATTTCAGGCTCAAACTTGCATATGTTTCAAGCTTGCATATGTTTTTTATTTGTTTTTTTCTAGTTTTTTCTGCTTGTATTAATATTATGTATATATTTTAAAAATAAAAATAAAAATATTGAATTTATCAATATATCTATATTTTTTTATATAACTAGGAACTGTTCGCTTTTAGGGACAATTTTCCGAAAAAAAAAAATGTTTTAAAAAAATATCATCGGGAGTTAACATTGAGCAAACAACAGAGGCTAAGCACCATAGCTTCCACCAACACTGGTAAAAATACGAGAGATCCAAAACACATTAAAAATATGGAAAGCAACTGTAAATGTACGTGGTCAACTTCAAAAGCAAGCACATATAATATCAGTTGCTGATGTAAATGTGCGTGGTCAACTTTAAAAGCACATATAATATCAGTTGCTGATGTAAATGTGCATGGTCAACTTAAAAGCAATCAAATATGATTTTTAAGCTCCGTATGTATCAAAAATCTAAAAAACTCCTTTTTTTATGCTAAAAAAGATTTTGACTCTTCAACAGTAAAAGTGTAAATTTTGAAACTTACCAACATAGTTATAGGTAAGTTGCACGTTCTTAAATTTATCAACATCAAAGCTAAGATCTCCCATAAAATAAATATATTTTTCTTCGATAAAAATCTATTTTTATGATTTATTTAATTAAAAAGTAGTGCGTTATATTTTAAGATTTTCATGAACTAAAATGATTGTAAATAAATTTTTTAGGCTCAGGTTACAAGACCAAACTTCAAGAACTTTTAAAGTATCTGTCTTCAAGAACTTTTAAAGTTTCTCTAACAACCCCCCACCCCTCCCCCAAACTTTCACATTCACAAATCCCACAATCTTTAATTATTATTATTATTTTTTTTAAATTTATAAAAAAAAAAAAAATAAATAAAAAGATAAAAAAATAAACCTTTTACATTTTCGTTATTTTCTCTCCATTTCTTTTTTCGTCGTAAAATTAGAACGACTATAAACACAATAATTAAAAAAAAAGATGCCAGTAAAACACCAATGAGTATATAGGTTTTAGTTTTACTCCAATTGTTATGTTGTGCACTTAGTTGCATTGAGATTGGTGTCAAAAACATTTCCGGTGTTTTTGCAAATTCTACCGCAGTTGTATCAATACGAGAAGATAACCCAGCCTCGGTGGTTTGTCTTGTATGTACTACAACTAATGACGATGTTGTTTCTTTCCACAAAGTCATTTGTGTAAAGTTTATAAAATATGTCACTAGAGGTGTTGTGGATATATCCAAAAATGCTGCAGATGTATTATTCAATGTTAACGTTGTGTAGGTAGGTGTACTTACAAATGTTGTTGCTGTGTACGTAGGTTTACTTTCAAGTGTTGTTGCTGTGTACGTAGGCTTATTAAAATTATCAATCAAAGGATCTAAAATATTTATATATAGTAGATAAGAATTTTATTTTTTTACTTGTTAAGATTAAACTTTTAATGCATGTATAGCAATTATTTCAGTATATTAAAAATGTTTTCATCTAAATATTATTTGCTGCTTTAACTTTGTCATCTTTTTAGTACTACAGTATTAGTTTTTTTCTTATTTTACCCTCAACGTTTTTTTGAATTGTATAAAAGTATACAGTTTAAGTTTTATTAAAACATTCTATATATATATATATATATATATATATATATATATATATATATATATATATATATATATATATATATATATATATATATATATATATATATATATATATGCATACAAAACTTAGAATTTTTCAAGTAACAGACTTCAAATAGTAGATTTTATTAGACTTCAAAGAGATGTTTTTTTCAAAAAAATTTAACTGATTCAAGTATTGTTTCCCATGTATTAGAATTAAAAAAAAAGTTTGTGGCCTCCTCAAATTGAGAGGGGGTGGGGGATTATTCTTTACATGGTCATAACAACTGAAACCTGAATAATTTAAGTACAAAAATTGAAAATAAATTACACACACATACACACACACACACACACAATTCTTGTAAATTGGCATATTTCTCCTAGTATAACCGACTCACAAAGAAAATGAAGACTGCAGTCTCTGTATTATGCGCCTATAATATATGTATTGAAAAACAATTCAATAGAAAAAAATTAGAGCTTCGTTTAAATCCTCAATAATGGAGTTCACTTTCTCAACCAACCATGTTAGTAATGTAAAGAATTTCAAAGTTGCATAAGATTCAATAAAGATAAACACTGTTTACAATACTTTTAACCGTTATTGTTATTATTATATTTTGTTAAAAATATACATGTCAGAGTAAATGTGTTAAATTTCTCAACTAAAATGTGCTGAACTCAAAAAAAAAAAAAATTGTCATATCATATAAACTAGTTAAACAGCGAAGTTAAAATTTTTTTGATGTCCTCTTTTTAAACTTTTATATCTCAATTTCTTCAAATACCTTAGTTATTGATTATCCTATGTACCTCATAAAAATGTTTTTCGTATTTCTACTTAAGCTATAAATTAATATATTACGGAATAAAATACTACGAAAATAAGCATAAGTAATAAAAATCTTTTATATACATTCTTCTAAAGTTTTTTTTGTTTAAATTGTTTCATCTTAAAACTTAAAAGTGTGGAAGCAAAACAAAATAACTTTAATCCTACAATATACTAAAAAAAGTATCACGTATTAGGTTAGAGTATTTTTATATTATGTTAAATATTATGTTAAAGCATGATATATATTATGTTAAAGTATGTTAGATATGTTAAATTATGTTACATATTATGTTAAATTATGTTACATATTATGTTAAAGTATGTTACATATTATGTTAAAGTATGTTATATATTATATTAAAGTATGTTACATATTAAGTTAAATTATGTTTCATACTATGTTAAATTATGTAACATATGTTAAATTATGTTACATATTATGTTAAAATATGTTAAGTATTATGTTAAAGTATGTTACATATTATGTTAAAATTATGTTAAATATTATGTTAAATTATGTTAAATATTATGTTAAAGTATGTTACACATTATGTAAAAGTATGTTACATATTATGTTAAATTAATATGTTATAAATTTTTTTCCATGAGCAATTAAGTTGCCAGAAAATTTAATTGTTTCAATATAATTACGTGCAGAATAAGTTTAAAGTTTAACTTAAAAATTAAAAGTTTGCTGTTGAAGAAGACGAAACAAGAATAAAAGATTATGTGGTTAAAGTAAAAAAAAGGAAAAATCGAAAATAATATTTATTAAAACGAAGTACCAATCACCGTAAAAAACCTTTTAGACAAGAAAGAACAGTAGCATATAGCTGAACACCAATTCAGCAACATAGAGAAAAAAACAAGATCATAGCATATCAAAACTTTTAAAATAATCTGCCATGGAAATTAGGATTTTTAGGTACATAATTGCGACTCTATAAATATAAATATTTTGAGTATATATTAAAGCAAATTTACTAAGTTAACCCAGCCGTAATTTACTATATATGTATTTATTACTGTTCAAAATATTGTTTTACTGCTTACAGAAGTAGCAGGAAAAATAAATTCTGATTTAAAAAACCTCTATCTTAGTTGAATAAAGACTAGAAACGGATTTTAGTGTTTATTGGAGAAGCAACATTAGGAGTTCTTTGTTATAACTTTCTGGGGTAATTGAGGCAACTGCATAGTTGATTGCTCAAGGTGCTGGGCAGTATTTTTGAATAAGTCAAGTTCTCTAATAACTCAAAACATGACTGATTTACATAAAAATATTAAACATAATTTACCATTACCTCTATTTAATTTACCACCACTCCCATTTTATTGTTCCAACAAAATTTTGTTAGAACAAAATCGCGTCCTTAAACTGTATCAGTCATTTTAGGCTCTAAAGTTTTTTACTCGTCTAGTTTCTTTCCTCAAACATCGCATCACCAAATGGTGGAGTTTTTCCAGAAGAATTTTAGTCTCAAATTAAAAATGGTTTACCTTTCTGGAGAAACATTTTCTTAAAAAATACAATGTAAAATTTTAGAACTTTCTTTTACCAAAAATCTCTTCAAAAGTGTTTAATTTAGATGAAGCTCAAGGACTACTATACGGAAGGGCGCGCAAAGTTGATTTCCTGACTCCGCTAGCGAAGGCCAGTCAATATTTCTCACTTAAACCCTAAATAACTTAAGTTGGCTTAAACAACGTTTCATAAAATCAAAATTCTGAAATACGATTTAAATAATTTTACGTTATTGTTAATAACAAAATCAAAACTTATTTTAAAAAGCTTAAAAGATCGATGTAAAAAACCTCTATAAAAAAACAAAGAACATATTATTGACACAATTTATTTATAAAGAAATAAACATACAAACATCATATTCTCTAGAGACTTTTAAACAATGTTAAATTTTTTTTTTTTTTAACATAATGAACTTAATATAACTTTGTAAAGAAATAAACAATACAATATTTTTTAAGTAAAAAATCTAAAAAGAAAGATTCACTACTCAGCAAGGCGTGCCTTCTTAATTGATGTCTGATAAAGACATGCATTTTTTGCTTGGTCTTTATCCGAATTCTGAATTCCATGCAGAAGAACATTTGCCAAACGTCTAAAAAGACTCTTTGATGATAAACCAAAATCATAATATGTGTCCATTATAGATAGAATGTTTATTAAGTCTTTTTCTACAACATGCTCTGTGCTTTGTTTTTTTCACAAAGCATAAACCAATTCTAACTAGCTGATAAGTACACTCATGTAGAACTGTCAAATAGCCCCTTAAAACTTCTTCAATAAAGTCTTTAGCTTCATTTCTTAGTTCAGGTTCATCATCTGGATAAACTAGTTCATTTTCACATTTTTTCTTAAGCCATCCTGCTACATAGGCAGCAGAGCTCTCTTCATTTTCAGAAAGACTCACATTATAAATGCATGTTTTAATTGAGTTTGCACCTTCAATACTAATTGGACCCTTACATATGTGACCTTTTTTATTGGGTTGTCCTACTTCCACTGATTCTAAAAATGATGCAGCAAATCTAGGTAAACGCTTTTTAAAAGCAGAGAAAACATCATCAGCTGCCATAAAAGCATTTGCCCCTGTTGATTGTCTATAAACAGAAAATTCTCCTTCTATTCTATCACTTTGTAGCTCACGAAGCAAAACATAATCAAAACCAACTGAAAACAAATGTTTGCAGAGAGCTATCAATCCTTTAGTAGTTTGCACTAGGGTTTTTTTGGTATCATGGGTAACGCACTGAACTCGTTTAGGCCCATGTCCTAATTCCATACATTTAAATATGTCTAAAAACAATTGAAGATTATTTGAATTTTTATCTTGCACAGATCGGTTGTGATCTCTCAACCTAACATCCTGCCCTTTTGCAGAAACATTAACAATATTCCACCAATCTAAAATCTGCTGGATAAAAGAGAATGTTTCATAAGCTCCTTTTAGTTTAAGGGAAGCTACTACTTTCTCATTAAACACTCTTAAAACATGCTGCACGTTCTGTAGTTGAAATCTCAAAGGATAGACAGCAGCATAGGATAAAGGAACTGTTTTTAAAATGTTCTCTTTCTCATATTGATATAGACTTTTCACATCTCAAAATGAAGCTATGGTTTTATTATCGAGAGATAGCTTTTGACACTTTTCAGAAATCCAGTTATTGCGAATACATTTAAATAGATAAACTGTGTCAAATAAAAGAGACCAAACACGCTGATTGTCTAATGGATGAGTGCCCTGATAGTCAGTTATTCTGTTAAAAATTTTGCAGTATTGCTGATTGATTTTATGATTATCAGTTACAGATCCTAAAACTATTGCACCATGTTTTTCAACTATAATAGCAGCTTCTTTCACAACAATGAACTGATACAATGATGTTAGTTTGTGAACAGGGGTAACAGAAATCATTAAACTAGGTCCACCATGTAAGCATTTCATCATGACACATAGCATAGAGGTTGCTTTAGATTCTGGATCATTTCTTGCCATCCCATTTAAAACTCCACACAAATAAGCAACGCTTGGCCTAATTTTTACCTCGTCAACTATCAAAATAACATTTTTCTGTTGATTATTCTTTACGTTTTTAAATGTTTTTTGTAAAAAATGGTCAATGTTAGTGGCAGAAATTGTATACTGACGCTTTCGTTTACTTGGAAGGACTAAAAAATCACTAAGTTGATTGTAGTTGCAGTTATAAAAAGACTCGATTGCAAAGCAATAATCAGCTATAAAGAAACTTTTTTTAGACAAGAGTTTGAGTTGTCTCGTAATAAAATTCAATTTTTTTTGTTTCTTATCATTATTTAATTCAAATTCATTTTTTGAAAGAGTATTTATCATCTTTTCAATAACATCATTAACATCCAGATTATAATTATGAACTAAATTGATTGCTTCAAAAAATTGTGAATAGAAGATTATGCCATTGTTTGGATTCAATATATTAGCTAATGGAACGGAAATTCCATGTTTAAAAGCTGAAAAGGTTAGCGGTGAACACAAGGTACACTTATCATAAACAATAATCGTCACAAAACTCTCTTTGAAATCTTTTGACATAAAAATGCATATGAATTTATCGTCTTGTCGAGATATTACTATATTTTTATACTTTTTGTGCAACTCATTGTTAAGATAAAAATCAGAAAACGAGTTTATTCTATCTTTTTTGATGAAATAATTCAATTGCATGTCCTCAGGTTTAGATTGGCGAGGCACAGGCTTTAGCGTTGGTAAACAAGAAAAAGGAACATTAAAAATACAAGGTGCACATGCTAGTCAAGTATAGCCACCAGACAGCTTAATTATTTCTGTATTTTCAGGCCAATGTTTTCCACATATAAAAAATTTAGATGGCTCAATAATAAAATTTTTACGTAAAGGAAGAACATTAACCCATTTCTGTTTCTCAATTTCATTTTTCGGTAATTTAAAAATACGACACTTATTAAGTTTATTATAATTACCTTTACAATTTACAACGCCACATTTGTTCACCATGATTATGGTTAAAATTAAAAAAAAATGTTACAGGAACGTTAAAGAACACTTCAACTTTGATAAAAAATAATGGCCTTCGCTAGCGGAGTCAGGAAATTGACTTTGCGCGTCCTTCCGTATAGTAGTCCTTGATGAAGCTTTAATTGGCATGAAATTTTATTGGCATGAGTATTTTGAATGCTAAAAATACTTTACCTTAAAAAATGTAAAAAATGTTTATTGATTAAAAACGTTTATGGTTTCTTACACAAAAGTACAATTAACGGTTTATAGTTGCGTAGAAAATGCCAAAAATATTTTGCTTTGATTTCAAGTAGTACCGGATTACTGCAACTTGAAAACCTATTTGACTTTTATTTAATTTAATCAGTTTTCATTTTCATGATTGCCTAATGATTTTCAAGTATGGTTTAAAAAAACTAGTTTAAACGCGGCTGGAATGCAGCCATTCTAAAATTGGTTGTAAATCAACCACTTTGAAAATAACTAAAATAAAAAAAAGTCAGTTTAAAAAATATAGTAATAATACATAAACAGTTTACGGTTTCCTAAAACCTCGTAAAACTTTATTATTTAAGACAAAATATATTTGTTGAACCTGGTTTCAAAACCTTGCCTAGCTGTTGTCTGCTAAAGATTGTTCATCAATATTAACGCATCAGTACCATAACATAAAAAAAAACATCGTTAGAAGAACTATCCAAAACAGCTCAGCGGTATTCAATATGAGAAAAAAAAAGTAGTTAAATTAGAAAGACTTTTTTGTAGTAATTTATGACTTAAAATATATTATGTCGAGAAAATTGCTAATCAAGTTTTTTTTAACTTAAATCTAAATCCGAAACCCGATATATTTTTATATCATCAGTAAAAATAATGTGTCAGCGGAAAACGTAGCAAGCGTTTTGAAAACATTGAGTCATTGCAAAACTATCAATTTTTTTTTTTTTTTTTTTTTTTTTTTATTTCTTAATTATTTTGTTGACTTGTTTTATAAAACGCCATCTTGTTCCGTAAGCTATTTTGCTTCGCTTTCTCCTACATGATGTATAAGTTAAACGATTGTTTGAACGAAAGTAAGCATGATACTTTTTGTAGCAATCAAACTTATTCAAAAATATTTTGAGGAATTTTAATACATTAAAGTCACTGAAGAAGAGATAATAGTACTTAGAGACAAAAACATTAAACGTTTTACAGATGATAATTTTGAAGTAAATTTGATTTATAGTTTTTAAAGAAAAGATGAGTTAAAAACAAGGTAGAAAGTTGACATCAAACCCACGTTACTCAAAATACAAAATATTAATTTTTATAATTTTTTTAAAGAAGGCCTAATGGGTTTGTCGCATAGCAACGCGGAAGAGCATTTTACGTTTTACGCCTCCTTCCTTAGCAATCACGCAAAATATGCCCAAAGCTAATTTCGGACCCTGGGTGCTTCTAAAGCAAGCGCTCTAACCACTGAAGCCGCTTATATAATCACTTACACTTCAAATAAACACTTACATTTCAAATATCCAGCAAACTTAAAGTAAACACATAATCTATCATTATCTTGAGCAATGCTACCTTCGTCGTTTATGCATTGAAACTGTATTTTTAAAAAAACACCTGCAGACCAACCAGAAAATATTAAAGAAATCTAAAGATAAAAAAGTTATTAGTAATTTACTTGTTAAGTTTAACTGATTATGCTGAAATATTTTCTTTATTTTTATTTATTTTCATTTATTAAAATTAATTTATTAAAAAACTAGAAAGAATAACGAAAAAACGCAATTCGTTAAATAAAGAAAAGCTGAACTAAGTTGCTTTTTATTTATTCTTTAATAAAAGTTGGAAGGAAACAATAGTAATAACTCATTAAATACAACTACATATTTAATAAAAAGTTAATTAATTACAAATAATTATATAATTAATAATTTATAAAATAAATAACTAGTTTTGAAAAATTATGAAAAAATTTTATTGAAATCACTTGTTTTGAATTTTTGACATCTTAAAAATAATATTTGTTGTTAGTTTTCTCAAAACACTGTTAAATTTAAAAAAATGATTTAAAAACCAAATTTTGATCGCGTAATTTGTAATCCTTAAACTTTTCACTAAAAATAGTTTTTTTTTTTTTTCTTTTTTTTTTTTTTTAATAAAAAATTAGTTTGGTTTTTGAAATGGCAATAATTTTTTGGTTTTTGGGCACGCAATAATATAAATTGTAGAACAAAAAAAGGATTAAAAAAAAATGACTCACTATCGGATTTTTTATTTGCCTAATAAAAGCATTTGATACAAATGATCACCCCTTTCAAAAGCTAGTTTATTTTGGACTTCCCACCTAAATTATATTCAATAAAAAATTAGTAAAACAATTGGTGTGGTGAATTGTATTTGTCTATTTGAAACTGTTAATATATTTCGTTAATATATTTTATAACTGCTAATATATTAAATAATTATAAAGTTTGTTAATTTATATTCTTTAAGAGATTTGATTGGAATTATTAGCCGCAAATATGCAGCAGTTGAGAAAAAATAAGCAAAATGGTTGGACTCTCTACTCCAAGAATAGTTAAGAGTAGAATACCCTACTCTTGATAAGTCAACTTTAGAATTTGATGAGTCTTTTTCCGAGTAAGCACCGGACCAAAAAAAGACGTCTTTTGAACAATGTTCAAAAGACGTCTAAAACGTGTATAAGACGTTTAAAAGACGTCTTTATTACGTTCGTGCCCACTGAGTTTGAGATTTGAGTACAGAAAAATTGCTGAAACGGATCAATAGTCAGCTAGCCAACTAATATTTGCAACTGTCAAATTTGGAAAAAATAATCAGGTTAAAAAAGCTAAAATAGAAAAACAATATTGAAAGATATCAATATTGTTTTTTCTTTGAAACATCTTATATGTTTATAGGTGACACTTTGACACACCTTATATGTCTACAGGTGACGCTTTGACACATATTTTGGATTCCAAATATATACATTTTTAATTAAACTCTCTAATTTAGTTAAATCAAAAACTTCTAACATACATTTATTATTTGCTACTTCACATTATGAAAGAACCTGGGTTATAAAAAAAAACTGAAAAATTAATTTTTTTAATAATTTGCAGTAAATAATTCATTTAATTTGCATAAAAATTGACGGTCACCTTAAAAAGTTTTATGCTATCACAATAAGGTACTTATAGCAGGCAAACAAAATTAATATCTAAATATGAAACTCAAATATCATATTGGTAATAACACTAAATTTAATGTATTACCAATAAAACAGACAATAAATCTGCAGCTGCCAAAATTAAGTTAATTCTATGCAAAAAATAGGTACTTATAGCAACCAAATAAAAAAATAACACCTTTATAGGAAATACAATCTTTTCACTGGCATTCGAGCGAAATTTAGTTTGAAAAGCACACATAACTAATCTGCAACTACAAAAAGTAGGTTGTTGCTATGTAAAAAATGATATCCTTTGCAACAAATAAAAACACCATCACCATGGTGTTGGTGTTTTTGGTGATTATGATGCACCATAAGAAGCTCTTTATATCAATTTTTACTTTATATAATACTCATGTTAAATTTAGTGAATATAGCGCTAATATTAAATTAGCTAATAATTTTGTCTCAAAATTTGCCATTCTGGCCCACTTTGCACCGGTTCGTCTAACATGACCGACACATTGCAAGCTTGCAGATTACAAAATACATTGTTTCCAAATATTACTTTGCCTAGTAATCAATCAAAAAAGACTGAAAAAATAATTTTTCTACAAAAGCGTGCATTTGAACTTATATATTGGGGAAGAAAAAGTACATAACCTTTTACAAAAGACAAATCATAATAGTTATCTTACTTTTAAAGAAATAATTAAATCATTGATTTAATTCAACACTATAAATTTCATTTTTATGAAATTTTACGAGCTTTTATGCATAAAAATTTCTGACAGAAAAATTTATACCCAATCTTTATCTTTGTAGCGGAGATCAAACGAAAATCTGAAGAAACAAGTTTTTTTTTCGATTACTTTTTACTTTCGATTCTGAATTTTAATCTTTTTATTTTTAATCTTTAATTTTTTAAGATAGTAAATGGTGGTAAAATTGACTTTTTTTTTTTTTACAAATTATTTTAAAAAAAATCATTAATTTATTTTAAATTATTGTAATAATTTCAAATTGAATGATTTTTATACTAGAAGTATAGAAATTTAAATAATGTTTCAAATAAAATATAAATTGTTTGAACTTTTTATAGGAAAAACCCAAGTATTTTTTGTTTGTTTGTCTGATAGAATATTTTGAATGCCGCTTTGTCCTATAAATATAGTTTTTTATTTTTGGTGTCTCTAGTTGGCAAAAAATACACACAACACCCCCCCTACCCCATGAAAGACCTTTTCGCGACAGCCCTGCATATCATCAATAGATAAAATAATATTTTTTAAGTTAATATTTAAAGATCAGAAAGGTATTGGATATTTCAAATTTAGGTATAACAATTTTATTCCAAAAACATGATGTTTGAAATGTAACACAAAATTTGTTAAACTTTGTTCTTCAAATTGTCTCTTATAAATTTTTTTTATTTCTAAGTAAATATTTATTAATTGGGTTTAGAGATAAAAGATTTTTAAAAGATAGTTAAAGTTAAATCGTTTTTCCACATGTAAATAAAGCATATAGTGTTATAAGCATTGAGCTTGTTAATATTAAGTATTTTATATTTTCATAAATAATAGTTTGGATGAGTAAAACAATCCACCAACTTAATCAAGCGGATCACATGCTTCTAACGGCGATAAAGGCGTTGTAACTTACTTTTTTAATGTTTTCTTGAGCTATGTCGGTGTAATTAATATAGGTGTGAATAAAAGAGTAATAAATTTGCGTTAAGACTTTTATGTTTAAATATAATCTGGAGTTATTGAAGACTCTAGATTATTGTTACTTTTAGATACTTTTGAGCAAATAAAAATTTAGTAGTAAAATCTGTTTTTATTTTGACTTCATCAATGAATATTTTGGGCAAATTTTGGGGTAAATAGCGTTTTTAGAGAACTAATAAAAAAGAATCCATTTGGTTTTATTAATGTTAAGAGTCAGTTTATTACCTTTGAAACAAGTAGATATGTTTTTAAGTTCATCATTTATTGTAGAAAAGAGTATTGGTATGTCATTATTTGTCAGGAACAAGTTGGTGTTGCCGGCAAACATGATACTTATTACCATTGAGGCTTTACTTAATTTAAATTTATCTAATTTAATTAGATTAAAAACAAAAGTGGCCCTCATGCTTTCACAAGAATCTGGTAAAACTCATAAGATTTTCACTTTGTGAAATTCCCAGGAATCTTGTGAAACACCACAAAAATTATTTAGAAGATGGCTTTGGCTATAGTTATTATTAAAAACAAATTGTTTGCAGTTTGATAAGTAACTTTGAAGTCATTGATAGTTATATAATTTATTACGTAGTATTTCAGTTTATCGAGCAGGATTTCATGGTTGGCAGTATCGAAAGCCTTAGACAAGTCAATAAAAATATCTCATGTAACTTGGGTTCTTCGAAAAGAATTTGAGATTTTTTGTACAAACTCGATGATTGCATGTTCTTTAGAATTTTTTTTTTTAAAACTTAATTAATTATTGTATAAAGGATTATTGGAAACAAAATAATTGTCCACTTTATTGTACTTAATACGTCCTTTGATTTTTGAATAGTGAAAAGGATAGATATAGAGCGGATATAGGATTAAACATTATTAACATTGGAAAGCTAACCTAATTTTAGACAGCTTTTTTTGAAGTTTTGTACATTTTTTTTAAAAAAAAGCAGAGTAATTATTCATTTCAAAAAGATCGAGGAACATTTTTTATATATTTTTCAATAGAAAATTCAATATTGCCAAGCAAACTATTGGTGCCGTACGTTTTGTGAATAATTGTGTCGAATAAAATGATCAAAGATCATTGACGCATAACGTATTTTAAATTTCAACGAATTTTCTTATTTAAATACATTATTTTAAATACTATACATAATTTTGACTTATTTATTTAAATATACATGTATTGATTCTAACAACAATAACTAATGTAATGAAACTGATATTTAAAAATTTTTTTTAAAAAAGTTTAATGTAAATGTTTTAAGTTTTATGTACGAGTACGAGAATGTAAATGTTCTGTATTTTATGTACGAGTACGAAAACGTAAATGTTTTAAGTTTATGTACGAGTAAGAGAATGTAAATGTTCTATGTTTTATGTACGAGTACGAGAATGTAAATGTTCTAAGTTTTATGTACGAGTACGAGAATGTAAATGTTCTAAGTTTTATGTACGAGTACGAGAATGTTAATGTTCGAAGTTTTATGTAAAAGTACGAGAATGTAAATGTTCTTAGTTTTATATACAGGTAGCAAATAAACTTTGACAATTATTAAACTATAAGTATGCAGTCTTAGATATCAAGACCCATTATCTGAGATATCAAGACCCATTATCTGAGATATCAAGACCCCTTATCTGAGATATCAAGTCCCAGTACCTGAGATATCAAGACCCATTTTCTTAGATATCAAGACTCATTATCTCAGAAATCTAGGCAGTCTAAAGAAATCATTATCTCAGAAGTCTAAAGAAATTTTTTCAAATTTCCTTCACTTTCAGATATTTTGTAGAAACCAATGAAGTTTGGTCACTGGTAAATTTTGTTTTTTGAAAAATCTCTTTTACTGCGGTCCCAAAATTCGGCCCATTTTTGTAAAAATGTTTATGCATGAACTGCAATTAAATATAAAAGAAGCAAATATAAATTTAAAAGATAAGTTTATTTGTTATTTTTCAGCTACTCCAGTTACATTTTTACCGTAAAAGTAAAAAATGAAAATGGTTACACTTTTTTTTTATCTACAAATCATGTTTTAAACCAACTATATTTTTAATTTTAAGTCTTCCTACTTTAAGCATTATTATTTCCTAAAGCCAGTACTTGCACATAGTTTCTTTCCAAAAAGAAAATCCAAAAAAAAAGAAAAAAAAACTGCATGAAGGGCTGTCAAAATTTTTTTTTTCCGGTTTATGCACTTTGCTAGATTACCCATAACAAACGTGACCTTCATCTACTATTAGAAGTATAAGTTAATTGGTTTTCTTTTACATGCTTCTTTCAATATCAAAAGAAAAATCAATGTGCTCAGATGATAAAAGGCCTAAAGAAGTCAAAGAAGTAGCCTTATATTGCTATATTGCGACGTTAGTATTATCTTGTTCTATCTCCTTTTTTTTTGAGTTTTGAAAATGATTTAAAAAAAACTTGAGAAGAAGGCATATGAATTTTTTTTATAATATGATAAAACAAGATAATTCTAACGTCGCAATATTCTTAACTAACAAAACACCCTAGCAACGGTATAGCAACGACTACTTTACAACTTTGATAATTAATGCTCTAATAAAAAATCTTTGTATGAGTCCTTGTTTTAACAGAAAATATGGGTAATTAAAATTTTTTCTAAACTTTTTTAATATAAAAAAGTACTTAACAATAAGTTCAAGTGATAAATAGATTTCAAACCTTAATTGACATTTTTGAGAAGTAAAAAAAAAAAGTAATTATTCGTTTAAAAGTAATGAAAATACCACTTTGCTTCTCAACTCATCTTCTTTACTTTTTTTTTTTTAACTTTCAGATAGAGATCCTAATTTAAATCAATCTACCATGGTCGCACACAATGAAAAATGCGTTAACTGTGTCGACCTAATTTCAGGATTTAACCAGGTTTGTGAGTTAGTTGCAGGAAGTGAAAATAAAGAATTTTTATATGATTTAAATGTAAATATATTAGATGTTAAAGTCTATAAAAAACTTTAAATCTGGAGTGCAAAGAAGAAAAAAGCAAAAATAATGGTTTTAAATCATCTTGATAAGGAAACTGGATTTTGAATAAAAGGTTTTAGTCAAAAAACTTTGCAAGATGAATTCCGTGAAACCTAAAAAGAGTATTTTAGGAAAAATAATGAGTTTGCATGTTGATATCTTCCTTTTCCATGAAAATAGTCAAAATAGTCTTTTTTACTGCTGTATATAATTACTGAGAAAATACCCGTTGATATACTCTGTCTCGCTGATGATGGCCAAGGTAAAAAAAAAAGATTTTTTTTGTTAAAAAAACCTATAATCAGATAATGCATCATCTTATCATGGAAACTCTTACTTAAAAGCATTTTATAAAGTTTGAAAAGCAATATAATACTTTCTTAAAGAGTATGATTACAATAAGCCGTCTCGTGTAAAAGACAAAAGAAAGAAATGGCTAAGAGTCAGCAGGAGCTAAATGTGTCATCATGAGTTTTATTGATGCTGGAAGCAACTTGTTGACTGCAGAAGATCTCAATGAAAATGCCGATGTTGTTATAGTTACAATAGACTTCAAAGCATAGATTTTGTATTTTTTATGACTTAAGGTTTGGAGGTAATTCACAGCTTTAGGCTGGTAGCCCTCCTACTTAAAAGATCACATTCAATAAAATGGATCCTTTAGTAGAATCTACCTGGCCATTATTTGATGGAAGATGGACTGATGGAACAAAAAATCTATATAATTGGCTTCTGATAACTTCAAAATTACTGGTTAGCTTGCGAAGTAGAGTTACTACACTTGAAGAAACAGTTAGACTGAAAGAAGATGAATTAAATGATTTGAAAAAAAAACTTGTAAGTAATCAACTAACTAATGCTCTCAGTTCTGCAGATATCTGGTCAAGTTTTTTAAATCCTGGAAAAGCCTCTAAAATAAATGATGCAGTATTAAATGCTACTATCCAAAAAAAAAAAAAAAAAAAACAGAGTTGAAAACAATGTTTTAATCAAAGGAGTTCCAGAAGACGCAGTGTAAAGTAATTCAGACACCCGAATAATTGATCAAGTTCTAAATGCACTAAAGTTAAGAAGAGAAAGATGTTAAGAAACAAGTAAGGTTAAAAAAAAAGAAAGACAATAATGAACAGTTATAATTTAAACCCAGAAATTTATAAAGACACAACAACATCAGGAAATTGATTGAACAAATTCCTAAGTCAAGTTGATAAAGTCCTCCTCCCCCGCTAATACTCTTAAAATTTAAGGATCATGCCACACAACAAACAGCCATCCTTAACGCTGAAGAATTGAAACATTTTGAAGCTTTACAAAATTTATACATAATGCCAGACAGAACTGAAAATGTAAGATTAATTGAAACCAAACTTAAAATTGAAAGAAACAATAGAAACCATTACCTTTCATTAGAAGTAGAAGGATCAAATGTGAGGCTTAAATGGGGAACAAAGTATGGAAAGAAAGGTTATTGGGGCATTCGCCTTGGCACACTTAGATGGACTGAGCTCAAACAAAATGAAAGTCAGTAACTATAAGGACATGCATGAAAAGTTGTTATTAAAAAATTAAGGAAAAGAAAAGTTTTATGTCTTCTTTAAAGTGTTTTTTTTTTAATGCAACATCTATATGCAACATCTATATATATATCTAATGGGAAGAGTTCATTTTTAAGAATTGAACAGCTTAGTTTTCTGCACATTATAGGCATTACTGAGACTTGTTTCAACAGTATCTCTGAACATAATATAAAAAATTACACATCCTATTTAAATAATAGAACTATCAGTGGTGAAAGAGTAGTAATTTATGCAAGAAATGATCTTTTATCCTATGAAATTGATCCTTTCTACTTAGATAGTGAGCAAATTTGGCGCAAGGTTAGCATTGGCTCAAATACTATTTTAGTTAGTTGTTTATACAGACATCCTATTTAAACAAAATATTTAATGACTCAATTATTGAAGCACATAGATTAGTCGATGGAAAAAATTTAACTTACTTATTAATAATGAGTGAACTTAACTATCCTGGGATAATACAGGAGGTATGTGTCGTGATAAAGGGCGAATTTCAAGCCAAGAATTTTTAAAAATTATAAACGACTGTTTTTTAGTACAAGCAGTTTATAAACCTACTTTTAACCATAACTTTCTTGATATAATTTTAATTAATGATCCCGATCGTATATATGCAGCAGAAATAGTCCCGCATATCGGATCCACGGAACGAAATTAGTTCCACAAGACATTGTTGTGGGAATATCAAGTTAAGGATCCTTTCTGTTCAAAAAACAATCAAAGAAATCTACCAGACTACAAATGTGGTATTTATGAAGCTATAAGTGAAGCACTTGATGATATTAATTGGTATATGAACTTTTATGAATATGACACTAACCAATCTAATAATATTTTAATTGACTAATATAATAAATTAGTTAAGAAGTTTGTTCCCATGAAATCCCTCTCAACCTTTGACTTATCCAAATATGTACCTAGATTGATGAATAAAGATATCAAAAAAGCTTCAAAATATAATTTGTATATGTATTTTCAAAAAAATGATTGCAGCATCTAAACTAAAAAAAGGTAAGCTTAAAACTGAATTCAACAAACAATGCAAATTAGTTAAAAAATTAGTTTATAAAACTATATAGTTTTATAAATAGTTTTATAAAGTTTTATAAAGTTTTATAAAGTTTTATAAAAAACTAAATAGTTTTATAAAGCAGTTTTACAATATGAAGAAAGTACTTCAATGCATGCAAAACAAAATCTTAAAATTTTATACTTCTACATTTACAAACAAAAAAAATAAAAACTGATATCAAAGTAGTATTTAATGCTCACAGGAAACAAATTACAGAGAAAAAAGATATTGCTAATTGTTTGAACAAAAAGTTCCATAAAGCTTTTACTCAGGACCATAACAGAACATTTCAGATTTCAAACCAAAAACTCAAACTATATCTTCTGTTGACAATAAAACTCTATTTAGTAATACTCGAGTAGCCACTTTACTGTACAGCTTAGACATATCGAAACCGACTAGAGCAGACCAGCTTCGTTCTTCCAAAATATTACAAGAACCTGAGTTTTCCATTATCTTACATGTTTATCAAATTTTTTGAAACAGGTGTTGTTCCCTCGCTATGGAAAGATGAAAATATCACACCCATCTTCCAGAAAGGATGTAAACTTGAACCAATAAACTACTGTCCAATCTTGTTGATTTCAATTGCAAGTAGGATCATGGAGAGATTGGTGAGAGAATACATGATGTAGCACCTTGCTAAACTCAAACTACTATCTATTCACCAACATGGATTTGTTAGTGGTAAATATTGTGCCACAAACCTCTTGGATGTGTTAGATATAATTACAGAGGCACTAAACCATAACTTTATGGCTGTCCTAATCTTACTAGACTTTTCCAAAGCTTTTGACAGAGTAAGCCACGAACTACTTAATGTAAAACTTAATGGCTATTATTTTTTAAAAAGTAGACGACAGCGAGTACTCTTGGGTGGTGTGTATTCTGAGTGGGCAAAGGTAACGAGTGAGGTATCACAAGGATCGGTTTTTGGTCAACTACTGTTTTTGATATATATAAATGACATGCCAGAAATAGTCAAGAATTTTTGTAAGCTTTTTGCAGATGATAGCCAGTTTGTTGCTATAATCAAAAACAATATGGATATCATATGAGTTCAAAATGACTTTGACACCCTCATTGACTGGTCGAAGCTATGGGAAATATCCTTCAATATTGAGAAATGTAAAATTATGAAATTCGGTGAAAAACCAAGCAAAAATCTAGATAACTGTTACTTCATTATGAAAGACAATATTGGAGCTGTTTTTAACCTTCAAACAACAACAATTGAGCAAAATCTCGGTGTAATTTTTTAACAATAAATTAGAATGGAACTACCACATCAAACATGCAATAAATAAAGCAAATCTAACTCTAGGTATGCTCAAACAAACATTCAAATCTTGGACGAGGCATATTTTTGTTAGATTGTTTACAACCTTTGTTCGACCTCATTTGGAATATTGTGCATCTGTTTGGAATCCTTTTTGAAAAAAAGACATAAAGGCTCTAGAAAACGTCCAGAAAAAGGCAACAAAATTTGTTCCAGCAATCAGAAATTTAAATTACAAAGCTCGTCTAACTTATCTCAATCTACAAACTTTAGAACAAAGAAGGCAACGAGGGGACATAATACAATATTTTAAAGCATTCAAGGGATTTAATCAAGCAAATTGGTTTCATATCAACGCCATACCACATTCCACACAAGTACCTGCAAGTAATGTAAGAAGCTCTAAATTAAGACTGTCGAGACAATTTACCAGAAGCCAATCTGGATATTACTTCTTTACAAACAGAATTGTATTCTTATGGAATAAGTTGCCAAATTAAATTATTGATTCGATAAATGTCAACGAGTTCAAAAATCAATATGAAAAGTTCATTGTCGCTAAGCAGGCATCTGCTAAAGTCTGCTTGACTTCATGAGAAATTTATTTTTTTTTCATCGCAGATTTTTGTTTTATACTATATTATTAGACATCGGTTGTTACAGATAATCTAGCAAAGCGCACTAACCGCAAAAATTATTTTTTGGCAATTTACTTCTTCAAGGCCCTAGCATGTATTGTTTTTTTTGTTTTTTTTGTATACAATCAATGTTTATTCTATTGTAGATTTCAAAGAAAAATCAAAGAAACTAATTTTTTAGGATTATAATGCTACAAGTAAGTAAGCTATAAGTAAGTAAGCTACAAGTAAGTAAGCTACAAATAAGTAAGCTATAAGTAAGCTACAAGTAAGCTACAAGTAAGTAAGCTACAAGTAAGTAAACTACAAGTAAGTAAACTACAAGTAAGCTACAAGTAAGTAAACTACAAGTAAGTAAGCTACAAGTAAGTAAGCTATAAGTAAGTAAGCTACAAGTAAGTAAGCTACAAGTAAGTAGGCTGCAAGTAAGTTAACTACAAGTAAGTAAACTACAAGTAAGTAAGCTGCAAGTAAGTAAACTACAAGTAAGTAAACTACAAGTAAGTAAGCTAAAAGTAAGTAGGCCAGAAGTAAGTAAGCTACAAGTAAGTAAGCTACAAGTAAGTAGGCCAGAAGTAAGTAAGCTACAAGTAAATAAACTACAAGTAAGTAAACTACAAGTAAGTAAATTACAAGTAAATAAGCTACAAGTAAGTAAGCTACAAGTAAGTAAGCTACAAGTAAGGGTAAAATTCAAAATATAGCAATTTTAAAGCATGGTTTTGAAACAACAAAAAGTTTAACTATGTGCATTTTTTTACTTGCACTGTAGAAATCTACTTGAAGCACAGGAAAAAAAAAAAAAAGTATGCGCCACGTGGTCAATTTTTTTATAATTTGTTTTTCTCTATATTCTTTTTATAATTTTTGTATCTCAAATTTTAAATATTTAATTTTGCTAAAAAATGCTTTTCAAAGTAGCTATTGTACTCCATACATAAATATATTCACATAATGACCCAGATTTTAAAACTCAGAATCTCCACTATCACTATTTCCGCAATAAATCGGAATTTTTAAACAAAATAGACTAGTTGCCTCTTTTTATTGTTTTCTACAAAATATCTGAAAACAAAGACAACTTAAAGACATCAATTCTAGAATTTGCCTGTTTTGTCAATTATTTCTCTTGCAATAGTTCTCAAGACTTTTTAATACTGTTGAATCCTGTTTAAACTATGTTGAATCGTGTTTAAACTATGTTGAATCGTGTTTAAACTATGTTGAATCCTGTTTAAACTATGTTGAATCGTGTTTAAACTATGTTGAATCGTGTTTAAACTATGTTGAATCGTGTTTAAACTATGTTGAATCCTGTTTAAACTATGTTGAATCGTGTTTAAACTATGTTGAATCGTGTTTAAACTATGTTGAATCGTGTTTAAACTATGTTGAATCCTGTTTAAACTATGTTGAATCCTGTTTAAACTATGTTGAATCGTGTTTAAACTATGTTGAATCCTGTTTAAACTATGTTGAATCGTGTTTAAACTATGTTGAATCCTGTTTAAACTATGTAAATAATTATGTTCTCGTAATAAAAAATTTTCTAAACAATGACTAAATTTTTATGTCCAATAACATCAAAAATGAATTTTTTAATAAAATAGATAATATTCAGACGAGTACAAATTCCGAAACTTAATACGTTCATAATAGCGAGAACTGAAGATGTTAAAGCAAAAACACAGTAGTTGGAGACTGGATCTAAAAAAATCTAGAATTTCTGCAATTGTTTTAATTTGTACAAAGTTTTTTCAATAGAATTTAAATATTGTTAAAATTTAGTGAGTTAGAACTTATCTATTTATTTTTTTTCCTTGAAAAAAATATTTTAAAAGGTTCACATTAAGTAGCTAACATTTAAAGTTATTATAACTGTAACTTTTGTTTCTAACATTTTCATTAACTTTTGTTACTAATGATTATTTGTTTATATTTAAAAATAAGTCTATAATACTTATTTTCATTTCATTATTTATAATGAAATAATACATTTTTTTTTCTGGATTTTAAAATTTCACGGTTATCTCTCTTTTACTGTATTTTGTTCTTAAATAATTTCATCAAATTCATCACGATTTCATTAAAATCATCACGAGCTAAAATATTTCTTACATAGCGTATACTTTTTCTTACTTTTTATCTAAATTTTTAAAACATTTAAAAAGTTCTAAGGCTTACAAGACTAAATGATAAAATAAGTTTTCTTCTTCTTGCTCCAGTCACGTTTTAAATTATTTTATGATAATTTCTTTTATTATTTTTTTTGCATTGTTTTATTATAATTTCTTTATTATAGTTTTTTGCATTGTTTTAGCATAGTTTCTTTATTATAATTTTGTATTATTTTATTATAATTTCTTTATTATAATTTTAACAAACCGAAAAAATATATTAATAAATGAATTAAAAAAAAAAAATTAATGGAAAAAACAAAACAAAAAAACTCTTATAAACCTTATCTTTTTCAAGAGATTGGACATTTAAAAACTTTTGAATTACTTCAATGCCATATGATGTCCAGACTTTATGGTTTGTATTAGTCGGGTAATCTTGTATTGTAAGATTTGCAACTTTTAAACTATAGTTGTTTTCGCATGTAGAAATGACGTCAAAAGTTTTGTTCTTATTATTTGCAGGTATAAATCCTACGTTGGCATTTCCACCAATAAACATTAAGTCGCAACCTGTATTGAAAAATAATATTTAAGTAAATCTGACTAAATGTAAAAAAAAAAAAAATATTCTTGAAAATAAACATTATAATTTGTTTTTTTTATAAAAAAAAAATTAACACTTATCCGTTATCTCAAACCTTCATTTTTCATAGATGTGAAACAATGTATTGAAAAAGTTTCATCTTGATAGATTATAAGTGTCCCCATTGGACATGAAACAGCTTTGTTATCCGATTCATCACCGAGTTCGTTTCTAGTGATACCTACACCATTGACGGACCATAGCCGAATTAAAATAATTAACAAACAAAGCTCTTTCATTATAATATTGAATGAATCACAAAGTTTTTGTTAAAAGCAAGTTATTAGAAAGACATATTGCATATTTTTACATAGTATCAGTGCTTTAACTTTGTGTATTATTACTTAACTTTTAACGTTTTTCTAATCAAAATATCCATTCAAAAATCTTTTTTATTTTATTTTTATAGTTAGTAATGAAATAGCTAATAATTAAAGCTAATTATGCAAATTATGCTAATATGCTAACAATAAGGGCTATAGTTAAAGCTTATACGCTCTTTAGTTTCAATTCAAGAGATTGAAAGTCAAAATTATCATTTTCTTATAAGCTTATTGCGTTAAAAACAAATCTTTTACAATAATAATTTAATTGATGTCTAAAATTAATGCATTTTATAGAACATTTATTTAGTAAATATTTATGACTCCATTTTATTTACAATTAAATGTCAATTTTATTATTAAAAGTATCTAAAAATAAAATACATTTCTTAAAAATCCACAAAAGATTTAAATTGTCAGAATGAAAGACCTTAATTCAACCAAGGTTTTAAAATATTATTTCAATTAAGGGTTTAATGGCTGCGCTTTTTGAGAAAAAATATTACCAGAGAACATTAAAGTAAAAAAAGTCATGATTTTACTCATGTTAAAAAAAAAAAAAACCTATTTAAAATGCAAAAAAAAAAGTTCCGCCTACACTGACTCACAAAAACATGTTTAAATGTTTTTGTGAGTCAGTGTTAAAAGTTAAAAAATCAAGCAATTAAAATTTAAAAATGGCAATTTGTTTTGTAATATTATTACTCCTTATTGTTTTCTGTGCTTTTATCTATCTATCTATGTATCTATCTATCTATCTATCTATCTATCTATCTATCTATCTATCTATCTATCTATCTATCTATATATATATATATATATATATATATATATATATATATATATATATATATATATATATATATATATATATATATATATATATATATATATATATATATATATATATATATATATATATATATATATATATATATATATATATATATATATATATATATATATATATATATATATATATATATATATATATATATGTTTTGTTCATTTTTGTTTAATTTAGTTTTGTCTCTAATTGCTCAATTTATTTGTTCTTTTTTTTATTTTTCTTAAATTAATAGTATTTTATAAAAGTTAGTTACTTTTTTATTTTGTTCACTTTTGATTAGTAGAAGGTAATTTTAAAGAAAAGATCACAATCTCTTAGTTTCTTTTACGTTTATTTTTTACTACAGTAGTAATACTACTAGTAATAGTGATATTGAACTGGATACGAGGCTCATAGAAATAACTCTTTAAGCCTCATATCCATTTCCCAGTGGGCACCGGACCAAAAAAAGACGTCTTTTGAACGTTTAAAAGACGTCCAAAAAGTTTAAAAGACGTTCAAAAGTCGTCTAAAACGTGTAAAAGACGTTTAAAAGACGCCTTTTTTACGTCCGTGTCCACTGGGTTAAGTTATTAGTGTAAATGCTAATTGACAACTTAAAAATAATTGTTTTTTAAATGAAAGAGATAGACCTAGGCGAGATGAAATTATTCGTCGTCAAAATGTAAGAAATGCTGCTCAGCGAGCAGAAATTAATTTGAACCCTAATAAGTTGAATGTGGTTTCGCGAGTAAATAATAACCATCGTCGAAATGAAAAAGATTGGCCAAGACGAGATAAAATTAATCATCTGCAAAATATATGAAACTCTCCTAGACAAGGAAGAATGCATTGTATAGCAAGCAGTAATACTATTCCAGATAATAACTTTTTAGGATAAATAAACCAGATCGGTCAGCAATGTGGTGCAAAAAAATGAAACACATTTTGCAATAATGGGAAGGTAGTTTTGACCCCATTTTCACCGTTTCCGCGGTGCTATATAAATCATAACTCTAATATGAATAATTTTTTATAAACTAGAAGTTATAAAGCCTGTCTTCCTTTTGCTTCATTTACAGCTAATGTCGTTCAACTTAAGTCTCATATTATATAATTAATATTACATTTTTTTAAAACAATATTGACACAACATGATTTAAAACTACTTACTTTTTCACTTGATAATATTTCTACCAGAAACTTGTTCTGAATACCAGCAAAACGCAACATAAGCATACTGTTTTAATGTTTTGTTTAATTACACTATCCGAGAGAAAAAAAACAGGCTGATTCTTTTAAGCACTTAGTTAGGAGTATTTGTAAAACTTACTGTTTCTAACGAGTACTCTCAAAGGGACTTGTTGTATTAGCAGGTTTTAATTGGAACTTGGTTAAAATACTTTAATTTTTATTCGCAAATAGCCGTATCAGCTATTTTCAGTCAGAACTTAGTAGGAATAATAAGCTTTTTACTTAGCACTTGGTTGAATTAGCCGGTTTTGGTACTTAGTACTAATTATCAGTATTACATTCAGAAGCTGGTTTTAATTGATAATAGAACTTCATACTTTTGGCTTTAAGTGGATGATTTGTGTTTTAAAGATTACATAGTTAAATTAGTAGAGTTACGTATTCAAGAAATATACGTGTTAAAGTAAAAATTTAATTTTTTAAAAATAATTAATTTTAAATAATTTTAAAAATAATTAATTTTAAATAAACTTGTCTTATTTAACTACTATAGTATTTAGTAATACATTATTATGTATGTAATGGATTTATAGGATGTTTAAACAATATCGTAGTAATATTAGTCGGACTTTTTTTTTTCTTGGGTGAAGTAGCGGTCACACGGAAGGTAAGAATGACCTCAAATAGCAAAGGAGTGACGAATACTGTCGGATTTGCCAGTTTCTATTAGAGCACGAAAAAACCGCTCAAACACGATGTTTTTGTTTTTTCCAGGTGCACCTTGGAAAAAAACATATGCCTAACATTAACATCAAGAACTTTATTGGTAAATCAAAATAAAATGAACAAATTTTAATAAACCTTGTCTTAACTATGTTCTGATGATATACATAAAACTTAATTTTATTGGTAGCAACATCAGGAATTCTGAATATGTTCACTGTAAACAGCCGTAAGTTAAGCATTTTATGAACTGGTGTTTGAGCAAGTTGATCGTTTTGAATAAAATCCACGAGGATCCCACTTACTTTTTCATTTCATGGCTCTGAAAAGCTTTTTAGGTCAAATTTTACAAACAACAAGTTCCGCAACATAAACGTTTTTTGCTACATCATTTAAAGATAGACTTTTTATTTTGACAATCACTTCCTCTCATTAACAACAAGATCAATCTGAGACTTCCCAATAATAAGTCAATATGAATCTATGTAGTTCTCAATAGCTTTTATGAAATGACCAAGTAAAGCGTTTCCTAAAGATAGTAGTTTACACAGTCTTTTGACACGTTCAGGGAATATTCCATGGACCGAAAGAAATGCACATTTACGTAGCTTTACATTTCCGGTAGACGTAGTTACAGAAAACACAAATAAGACTTTTGTTTATCAATTATTTCTTTATCGTCCATTTTATTGCCTTTTCCTTGCAATTGGCTTTCGCTCAATGTAATTTTCTATTCATTTTTTGTGTTAAAAGCAAAATTTTAACGCAAAAAATGAATAGAAAAAATGACGTTTTCAAATGACGGGTAACAGTCATTTTACAAAACACTTTCAAGACCTGATAAATGGGATATATAATTATGTTAACTTAGTAAACAAGAATACAAACGTACATGTGACTTCAGTACCGTCAGAATACAATTTTTCAACGTTTAGACATGTCGTCAACTAACGATGTATATCTTTGGCACCTGAAATAGTGGAGAAAAAGTAGCACTTCTAAACCGTAATTGGGACTTGTGTAACCTGGACACTTAAAGTAAAATAAAATTTATAAAAAGATCACTTCTATTTAAGTGAAATTATTGAATTAAAAGTTTTTATCAACTATTTATAAGAACAACTTTTATAAAAAATATTCAATTTGTTAATGGGTACCCGAGTACTCACCTGTTCGTTTAATGAGCAGGAATTTTGACAAGTTTCGGCAGCCTCAGACATAACAAAAGCATTGTCAACTTGTAAGAGGACATACACGAAAGATCATCTAAAATTATCATCTAAATCATCTATCATCTAAAATTACAACATTTATAACTTTATCTAGATTTGATACTAAAAATATTCCCAACATGCTGAAATCTCAAGGATAAGTAAAAAAATGTTGTTTTTTTCCAAAAAATATGTAATCTTATCAAAATTGCAAATACTTCATTACTATTTTAACAAAAATCGTCCATAAAGTACGTACGCTCGGAGAGGAAGAGGGGGTGTAAAAATGGCGTTTCTGAGATAAGGGGCAGTAGATCAATTATAGAAGTATGGAGACACTAAATTAAAAAAATACCATAAAATGTTGGATTGGAAGGTTAAACGCGTAGATACTTTTAGGGAGGTAGAGAGTAATCAAAAAGCGTATGGCAACTTGCAAGGGGGGTAGAGGGGGGGGCGTTAAAGCAAAAAAAAAGCGTACGTACTTTATGGACGACCCCTAAATCAAAATTGCGTATTATATCAATAACGTGGACGTCGCACTGAGTCCAAATTGGCCAAAAGTTGATTTTCAAAAGATTTCAAAATAATTATTATTTTGTTAATTTAGGACATATATTTATGTATTAACAGGAAAATATCTTTGCATAACTTTTATTACGTGTTTTATGAGTTTAACGAGTACCTTTTCGCGCCTAATAAACAAACTATATTTTTGAGAATAATTAACGAAACTTATTTATTTTCAAGTTCATTAATTTCTACATCATTATATAAGATCCTTACACTTTTTTTTAATTTAATTATCTTATTCTATTGTCAATGCCGATTTAATCAAAAAATATATTATAAATCGATTTTTTTGCTTTTGATTTTATGTTTTTGAAAAAGGGACTAAAATTTTTAAGTATTTAAATTTTTAAAAAAAGAATATTAAATTTTTATTATATTATACTATATTAAATTTTTAAATTTTAAAATTATATTAAATTTTTTAAAAAAAGTATATAAAATTTTTAATTCACGCTTTCACAAAAAGTAAAAAAACTTAAAATGTCCATTTTTATATATATATATATATATATATATATATATATATATATATATATATATATATATATATATATATATATATATATATATATATATATATATATATATATATATATATATATATATATATATATATATATATAAATTTAGGGCGGGTTTTGTCACTCGCCAAAGAGGAGGCTAAAATGGTATAAAAAAAAAAAGCTCCGCATTTTTTCATTTATTTCATTTATAAGTGACTTTCTTTTCTAAATTTTTGTACTTTAGTGTAATAATTAAATTTATATACGTGTATTAACCTATAAGAGTTAATTCTACTCGTCAGTATAATAGTCCAATTCTGTATAATAGTCAATTTACATAAGAGAAATTTCTGAAAAAAAGTCCCAAGGGGAGGGGGAAAGAGGGGGCTAATACCCATGCCCCCTCCCTCCCTAAAACACGCCACTGTATATATTATATTTATATATACATATATATATATATATTTATATATATATATATATATATATATAAATAAATATATATATATATATATATATATATATATATATATATATATATATATATATATATGTATATATATATATACATATATATATATATATATACATATATATATATATATATATATATATATATATATATATATATATATATATATATATATATATATATATATATATATATATATATATATATATATATATATATATATATATATATATATATAAAAATAGGTATGTATATATAAACCAATAAGAACTACTAAAATAGCTTAAAAAAATTATTTAAAGAATATTTATTGTTTAACAAGCAAAAGCTTTAAGACTTCAAAATCTAAGTTAACAGTACCAATAGATTTTGTCATTTTGAAGCTGAAAGATGAAACTATTAGATCGCCATGTAATAGAAGATAATGATATTGGTTTTTGCATTTTTATTGAAATTTTGCAAGTATGGTCTAGTCTTGCATTTCTAATGTATTTATTTTGTGCTCCCTGAAGCTCTTCTGAATATATACCTACTGGGTCAAAGCATTCAGATATTTGAAAACCATGCTGCAGTAGCTTGTGCACAGTAGGTGGCATTATGTACCAGTTATATTTTTCAACAGTTATTTCAGAAGTATCTAGACAATATTTTTTAAAGGCCTCCCAATCAAGGTGGTACCCACTGCATACAGCTTTCATTATATTTCTCAATCTAAAAATAATTTCAACATTAACTCCTGTAATGTATGCAAAAGTATCTGCATTCTCAAATGCTCTTCGCGCTGTATTTTGTAGCCATGCTTTGGTAAATCAACAACAAGACTAAGCTCACTTCTAAAACGATTCTGAATTTCAATTTTTTGCTCAATAACAGAAAGCTTATGTTCTTTTGATCACGCTTGATATTTTTAATTTTCATTTTATAGCCTAAGTGTAACATATACTCAAAAAGTCTAATCCAACAATGTAAAGTAGATAACCCCATAGTAAGACATTATTCATCAGGAATAAACATCCTGATTTTTACTAAATTGTTCATTTCACATTGTTTTGGAAAACAAACATTGCACGATTGCGATGAATTCAAAAGCATGATAGCATTTACAGACATCAAGCATAGTTAAGTCAACAATAATTTTTATTTCTTATTAAACAGTGCTTTTTATTACAGAGATCTAAATTTAAAATATAGTCTTGTAGATTTTCAATTTCTTCTTCTGAAATAAGTTTACTTGTTTCTTTTTGGTATTTTAATTGAAGAGGTCTACAAAAATGAGGACTGGATGGCTTTGGATTATTCCAGGTGTTTAAATCTTTAATTCTTAATTTTAAAGGAACTATTGCAGTTTGAAATACAGACTGTTCATTCTGCACTCCAGTAGAAAGATCAGTATCGTCAAATTTTTGATTATAAATACTTTGCAAAGATGGGTCATCTTTGCAAAGTATTTATAATCAAATATTACAATAATGCGACCCGTCCATACCACGTTTCAAATTAAATACCCCATGGGTTACAGTTTCATCTAAACTATGAAGCAGCTCAGAATTTAGTTTTAAAATTTGAGACAAATTATGGTTTACCATGTCCTGTAAACTACAATTCGCAGACGTTTCTGTAATAAGCAAACCCTCTGGATAACAATCTGCTTTTGATTTAAGGATTGTTTTTAATGGAGAATAAATATTGGCATTTTGCACTAGAGATGAGTTTCTAATCATCTGATATTGTAAATCACTTAAATCACAATGAATTTTACTTAATTCTAAACTTTTGAATAAAAAGTCTAATTTTTTTGGAGAGTTCTACATCACTGATGTCATCAGACAGTTTCTTATTGGTGAGCTTTTTTTCCAACTCAGCTTTTAAAATGGCTTGCAAGTTCGCATTATTTGTACCAACTTCTTCAATTATGTTTATAAGTTCTAATCTATAAAAATTATGTTTTAAGTTCTATTTGAAACTTAATCTATAAAATTAATCTATGAAATTAATCTATGAAAAATCTATGAAATTAATCTATGAAAAATCTATGGAAATTCTATGAAAATTAATCTATGAAAATTAATCTATGAAAATTAAACTATGAAAATTAATCTATGAAAATTAATCTATGAAAATTAATCTATGAAAATTAATCTATGAAAATTAATCTATGAAATCTATGAAAATTAATCTATGAAAAATCTATGAAATTAATCTTTGAAAATCTATGAAATTAATCTATGAAAAATATATTTAAAAGTTCTAATCTTTTCATATTTAATTAATAACAACGAAAATTTTTATATAACTTATCATGCAACGTTTGTTTTTTAAAATTAAGTGAAATAAACAATCTAGTAAAAATCTGAATGTTTGATTTAAATCTTTTACTATGATAATATCTACTTTAAAATGTTGGATTAAACTGTTTGATTATATATATAAAATAATAATTAAAAAAATCTTCTGGATATACTCTTTAAAATAAATATTTTCTAAAATCAATGTATCTTTAAGTTCCAGTACAGAAAACCAATCTATTTTGTGTTTAAGTACAGCTCTCATCCGTTTATAGAAAAAAATAACTTTCTATAAAAAGAAAAATTCGGAAAAAAAGCTTTTTGCCACATTTTCGCGATTTGGGATTCATAGCCGGTGCCGGCTATGAATCCCAAATCGCGTTTGTCCAAATCAAGTTTGTCCAAAAATTGTGTAGAAGAGTTTAGAAAATGATGATGTCTCTGTGTGTGAAGCCAAAATTATTAAATGTTGGTGCGTTTACGTTTATGATGGATTAAAGGATGGTTAACTTCCAGAAGTATCATACATACAATATTTGCAGATTCACATACACCAATTTTTTTTTTTTTTTTTTTTTTTTTTGTTATAATAATATATATAAATATAATTTGATTTTTTTTTTTTATTACAAAATTAAAATTCAATATTAAAAGTAAATCGCTCATAAGGCAAATTAATTACAAATATTACAAATTAAAATAAAAATTAAAGTAAACGTGTAAATAATAATATACTACTGTACAAATAATGTGAGTGTTTTCCATGTGATAAAAAAAAAAGATGAAATGTAATAAAATCAGTTTTTATATTTGCTTTAAAAACTTACCAAGTACCTACTAAAATTTTGTTTAATCCTGATAAGTACTTAATAAGTACTTACTAGGATTACTCGGTAATCATTAGATTAATCGGAACTTAATAAGTTTAGCCGTATTAAGTAAAAACTTAACAGAATAATTTGGAATAGCTCGCACTCAACAGGATTAATAGGATGTAAGACAGTTTCCTATTAATATTAGCCGGTGTTTTTTCCTTTGGGAAGCTGGACTGGCAGGAAAAGGACGTAAAAGAAAAAAAATATGCTGCCATTGATAAAAACATTATTTTACATATCAAGCACAACAGATTTGAAGCTGATCAAAAGATTGCAGACGAAGTTAAAAACGAGCACAAAATCATGGTTTTAGCTTAAATTATCCGAAATAGAATCGAAAAGCAAAAGATTTCATGGCAGAGTATGTCGCAAAAAACTCTATTCAACTCTAACACATATGAAACAAAGATTATTATTGGCAAAAAAATGTCAACAAGGCTATTAAATAATGGAAGAAAATAGTTTGGAGTGATGAATCCAAATTTGACCTGATCTTATTGGATGTACAATACAAAGTTTTTCTAATAAATTTTCATACAAATTGAGTTGCATCAGAGTAAAACACTATGAAAAAGTCATAGTGGGGGGACAGATGCAATTCTACGAATAAAAGAAGGGAGGTGAGGGTGGGAAGGGAAATCCTTAAAAAGTATCGATTGGCGCCTAAATATAAATTGAAAAGTAATTTTTTGTCGAAGGAGGTATACCACACATGGTGTTTGCTTTCGCCCTTATTTCCACTCATCGTGTGTGTAACTTTTGTTAATGATTTATTGTTTAGAAACCCCTAATACATATTAAAAATCAAAAAAATTTCTGCACACACGAGGGGTGAGAGTAGATATTACAATTTTGCTAAATGTAGTTTAAAGTAGCTTCCCAGCGGGTTTTTTAAAATTTTTAACATCGAATTAAGTAATAAATTTCTTTTCAATAAAGTTTTTCAACAATATTTTCAACAATATTTCAAATTGAAGAAATATTATTTAGTATTTTTAAGTATGTTTACATATTATGCACAATTATTTTAAAATTAAAAACTTCATAAAAAACAATTTAGTTTAATTCGGAACACACTAAGATAGATACGATTCAAGTAACTTGATTTCTCGTTCACACTAAATAATAAACGCAAGTAGAAATATGATATTCAGGGATATCCAAATCATGTATCTGTGGGCATTAATCATCCACCAACTAGAGTTTTGATTTTAAGTTAAAAATACTTTTTCAATAGGTAGTGCTGTCTTTTGCAGTAGGCTTGCATATAAATTTATACATTTTACCTTGTCCGAAAGATATTTCATTCGTTTGTTGATAGGCATTTAACTTATTTCGAAAATCTGACTTAATAAAAAAATAAGAACGAACACCATTAAAATTGTTTCAAATTGAAAGTTGATGTGAACAACAAAAACACTTTTTTAGAAGAAAAAAGTTCAAGACTAGTTTATTACCAACCTTTGAGTAGTAGAGATCATTAATAGCCCTAGTTGAACTTCGCATGCACAATTATTGCAAACTACTTGTGACTCAAAAGACTGAATTGGCTTAATAAGATTAATGAAATACTCCTTTCAGTTCCAAATGTAGAAATAGAGATATTTCCATTTTCGTCTTGTGAAACACAAAACTTCTAAGAGCTAAACTCTTTTTGCTATATCACCAGGATTGAAATCAATAAACCCTATTACAGAAGTAATTTTTTCTTTGAGATAAGAGTATTTCAAACTAATCAATATGTTCTTAGCTAGCTTGCTTGAAGTTCAGAGTGCGGGTAAAAATTAATCTATCGTGCATGTGTTCAATAGTTTCACCGACTTTATAAATTTCGATTTTAAAACCTTTCCTCCCTATTTATAAATTTTACTAAAAAACTACAAGTTTTGACTTTAACTTTTTTTTTTTTTTTGTTCACTTTTAATTTCTTTGAACTGACTCCGTTCTGCATATAATTCTTTTAAAAAACCTTTTAAATTTTACAACTCGTAAACTTCATCTTCCGAAGTTTCAATTTGTGTCAACATTGAAGTTTCTGGTTTGGCGCTAATAATAAAAAAAATATTAGTAATCCAGCTGGATTCGAAAGCATCTCAAAGTATTTTCTACAAGCTAAATAATAAATTACACTAGCGATATGTGCGCAGTCTAACGTTCTCATGCCGGATCTTGTTTTAATAAAAGTGCTATGCATGGATCAAAAAAATATATATATCTTCACCAAGTGTAAAATTAAAATTTCACGAAAACAGTGTTAAAAGAGTTTACATTTTTAAAGAAACCACTACTATACTTTCAGACTAAAGTTCAATTGAAAATATTCCACCTTCAATAAGTTGTCAAACAAAGTTGTAGAGGATTTTTTAAATATAAATGAAGAAATTAACTTTATTATGAGATTTATTTTACCTTAAAACGAAGTTATGCTTCTTAAATGTCTAGAATGTGAAGATTTTGTAAATTTACAATTTGATTCTTTAAAAAAAGTGAGCCTAAGTATCGGAATATAAAATTGTTGCAATGGTTGTTGATGTAAATTGTAGTTGATGTAAGCATGCCAAACAAGTCTTGGAAGCAGATAAGCATTGTAACCATAAAACAAAATCAAGAAAAAAAATGTTACTAGAATTAAAAAATAGTTTTTGTGATCAAAATAAAACATTAGATGGTGTAATGTAAAAAAGTGAAGATTTTTGAACTTAGTTCGTTTTCTTTTTTTTTTACTTTTTTTTTACTTGCATTATTCTCAAAATCAAATTTTTTGGGCCGGCGACGGAGATATTTTCAGAACTAATTATCAATTTGATTAAAAATTTGGCCCACTTATTTATTGTATTAGTATTTACAACATACACAAAAATAATCTTTACTACTTCTCTCGTTTAGTATTTTTTTAAAAGATTTATGCCATTAATTTACCCCATTTTCGTCCAAATTTACAAAAATGCTTACATTATATCGAGTTTTGGACCTAACTTAAATCTTATAGTCCACATCACGAAGACACATATAATATATAACCAGACAAAATTTCAATTATAAATTGTGAACGGTTGCTAAAAAATCTTTGCCGAGAGCTATTTTTATTTATTTATTTATTTAAAACTTTATTTTCAGTTGATTGTTTACAATAGTTTTATAATCAACAAAAACAAATTAAAATCAACACACAAAACTGTATAAGACAATACAAACAATCATACATATCGTGAATAAATAATAAATAAAATAAAATAAAATAAAAATAGGTTACATAAATAAAATAAAATAAAAATAGCTTACATAAATAAAATAAAATAAAAATAGCTTACATAAATAAAATAAAATAAAAATAGCTTACATAAATAAAATAAAATAAAAATAGGTTACATAAATAAAATAAAATAAAAATAGGTTACATAAATAAAATAAAATAAGCGAGGTTGCTCTATATAAGTTACTTTTTATGAACTTATGTTTAGAGACTATGGATGGGAATACTAATTTTTTACTACATCGAAGACTTAACGGCAGGGATTTTTTGATAAAAAGATCTAATATAAAATCTGGATTTAAACCATTTATAGATTTAGAAACTTCAGTTAACAAAAACTTTAAATTTCTAAGGTGAATACTTAAGATGTTTTCTATTTTTGAATTTCTTCTAATGGGAGATCAAATCTTTTATAGACAATGCGAAGTCCTTTTTCATGAATTTTATTAATGAGGTTATTATTACACTTTGAACAAAACATCCAAATCAAAGGACAATAGGAAAAATTTGACAGTATAAAAGCATTGAATAAAACAGTAGCTTGTTTTACTGATAAGAAGCTCCTTATTCGTGCAAAAGCGAAGCATTTATTATTCGCTTTTCCACACAGACTTTTAATATGATCATCAAATTTCAAATCCTTAATAATTGTAACCCCGAGAAGTTTAACCTTAGAGTAAACCATGATTTTTACATTTCCAACCATTAAAAACTGAACTTTACAATTTTTTAAGCCAGCTTAAAAAAATTGAAATTTGTCCGAATTTGCAACCATTTTATTCAAAGTAAACCATAAAATCGCGTTTGATGTTTCTATTTGAAGACGAGCAATAACACTCTCTAGGTTTTTCTCACAAACAGAAAGAGTGTTGTCATCAGCATAGCTACAGATTTCAGAGTCTTTTATAAATAAGAAAAAATCGTTGATAAAAATATCAAAGAAAATTGGTCCCAAAATTGAGCCTTGAGGTAAACCAGATTCCATATCTAAATATTCAGAAAATCACGATCCTAGTCTTACTCTCTGTTTGCGAGCAGAAAGGTAATATAATAAGAGTTTGAGACTATAATAAGAAAACCCATAACCTTCCAACTAAGCTATAAGCAAATCATGTGGAATAAAATCGTATTCCTTTGATAAATCCATAAGCATAGCGCCAACTATACCTCTTTTATCCAAGCATTCTTGCCACTTATTAACTAAATTAAAAAGTGCGTACTGTGCACTATACCCTCTCCGAAATCCACACAGCAATTTATTAAAGCTTGACTCTATAAAAACCCGTATTTGCTCGTAAATAACAATTTCAAACACTTTTGAGAGAACTGGAAGAATACTTATGGGGAGAAGTTACAATTATCAGTTGGGTCATTTTTTTTAAAACATGGTATGACATCGGCCATTTTTAATAAGGACGGGAAATCGCCTTGGGATATGCAATTATTTATAAAAGAAGTGAGGCTTTCTCTCAAATCCGTGACATAAGTTTTTAACATAAACGTTGAAATATCTTCACTAGTCTTCTTTTTACTATTTAAAGAACAAATAATTTTTGTTATATCATCAGGAGTAATTTGATGAAATTTAAAATTTTGAGGATATAATTTGGATTTGTTTGTAATGTTTATAATACTGGGATGGTTTGCATATCTTATAATAGCAGATTCAACAGACTCATGTATATTGCAAAGAGAAGGACGATAAATCATCTCACTATTTATAGAAGACGACGCAACGTTAGTGAAATATAAGTTTAAAATGTTTGAAATTTGAAAGTTATCCAAAATAGTTTCCCCATGTTCAATCAACGTTATGCGATTGCTCAAATTACCAGAATTATTAGAAAGAAAAGGCTTGCAAATCTTCCATAGAGATGTTGTGTATGACTTGAATAAATTTATCTCATTAAAGTATATTTTCTTTGCTTTTTTATTCAAGTTCACTACGTAGTTTCTTTTTTTCCTATAAAGAGACAAAGAAATATCTATTTTTTCAATCTGGAATTTTTTTTTATTTTGAGCAAAGCATAATTGCTTTTCTAAAATTCTTAGTCATAAATGGCTTATTGTTACCTCTTAAGATTTTAGTTTTCAATGGAGCATATAGATTTAAATTGTTGTTAAATATAGCCTTAAACTCATTAATGTCATTACAAAATCTCAATTTATTTTTTATTTTTTCAGAAAATATAACACTTGAAAAGTTTTTAAAGACCTGAAAATTAATTTTTTCGGAGGTAACTTGCAGAAAGTAGCCCTGAGCATTGTAAAAATAAGATCTTTATGGTCACTAACACCCGTACAGAATGCCTTAGAGTGTTGGAAACACGTTTTTCTATTTGTTAGGATGAGATCTATACACGTTGGGTTTTACGACCGATTTAAAACAAGTTGGTGCTTTAATTAAATTACTACATTGATAAAGGCAGAGAAACTCGTTCATTATTTTATAATGAGGTTGTAAATTAAAATCTCCAATAATTATATAATCATTATATGATTGTAAGTAAAAATTAAGAATCTCTCTAAGGCTAACGAAGAAATAGTCATTTTTCTGATTAGGAGGCTTATAAATAGCTAATATTAGCCATTTTTGCATTCTTAGATTAATTTCAAATAGTAAAATTGAAACGTCAGTGGGTATGACTACGCAATTTAATCTTTTTGAGGTAATGTTATCATAAATATACACAAGAAGTCCTCCACTTTGATGGGATATATCAAGGCGATAGGGAGTTTTGTAACCTGTTTATAAAAACTGGCTAATAGGGAAAGAGTCATCTATTTTAGTTTCACCCATAATAAGCAAATCAACAGATTTATTAATAAAATTAGTTATATCTGTGAACTTATTACGGATAGAATTAATATTGATGAAAGCTAGACTAACATTGTGAGAATATTTAGCCTTAAGTTTATCTAAATCAGACCTATGACTATTTTCTTCATTGGGGTTACGTAAGGTTGTTTTGAGATCATAAACTAAAGGTGGTAAATGTCAAATAGACCTCAAATAAGTAATAAAATTCATAGCTAACTTACCCGAACCTCGTATGTTTAGATGGAGACCCTCTTGTCCAAGATGTTTTTTAGAGATGTTAAAATTATCAATAATATTAAAACCTGATTCTTTAAACTTAATTGTTAAATGTTTAGAAGTCAACTGGGCTTTGGCGTTATCAAAACGAAAAGTCGGCGATAACAAAATGACCAAACAGGATGGATTCAAACTTGATATACGTTCAACAAGGTCTTTTAGTTTTCTCATTATAGTTTCCGATGAATCATTGACACAATTGTTTGTTCCTATATGAAGGATTAGCTTAGATGGCTTTTTCTTCAAAAGTGGAATTAAATTATAGTGCATATCTTTAATAGTTGCTCCTTTGAATGTTCGTACTTTAACTTTTCCTGACTTGTGAATTTTTTTTTTATTCACTCCTAGGAGAATTGAATCACCACATATTAAAACAGTACCTGATGGCCATTTACTACTATTTGTCTCTTTAGTAATCTCACTCAAATTATCTTTACTGGATTTCGTTTTACCGGTTTTTTCAAATAATTTGGGTTTATCTGAAATTACAATAGATTTACTTCTTTTGTTAACCATTTTTTGGTACTTAGACATTACTTTGGCTGAAACATAAAGAAATCAGATAATGTTTTTATAGATTTGCTTGATTCAGTTTCAAAAGTATCAGTGGGATTGATATAATCAGAGTTTAAGGTTTTTTTAGATAAATAATATCTTGATTTTTGTTGGTTGCGAATATCCGTTAATTGATTGTTAAAAAAAAAAAAAAAAATTATTTTCCATTTTCAAATTTTCCTCCTTTAGGATAGAGAAACTAATTTCTCTATTTTCAAGAATATTTAGTTGGGCTATTAAATTTTTAAACTTATTTTATATACATTTAAGTTTTTCATAAAAGGACTAATACATGTCTGAATTATATCATTATATCAGTTGTTTCATAGGAAGTGCCGATTTTATAAGACTCTTTCCCTTCCTTAATTGAGCAGCTTAGAATGTTTTTAGAAACAAGAAAATTAAGATAGTCACTTGCATCTTCTTTATCAAAGTGATTTTCGGGATGTTTTGCTACTTCGTTAAAGATGCTTTCAGTGTCGGCTTTTTTTTTTACGGCTATGAACTTTTTTAATAGCATTAATGAATATGGTTTTATGTTCCATAGATAGCTTTACATAACTTTCTGCAAACTCTTGAAAAAATTTATCGAAATCATTTACACAACTATTTGAATCATTTGAACAGTTAAATACATTATTCGTTTTCATTAACACATCTGCCATCTTGACCGTCACGCAAAAGTCTTTGAATATTAACTATATTTTGGACCACTTAATTCAAAAAAAAAAACAAAAACAATAGCCTAACTTAAAATAAATATTTTTAAAGAAGTGCCTATAAGTATTGGTTTGATAGTGTACACAACAGCTAGAATAAAAAAATTCAAATATATGTCATTTTGATATGTATTCAATCTGTAGTACAATATACGGATTAATAAATTCATGCAAAAATACAATGTTTATACATTTATTATACATTTACATTGAATTTTGTTGAAGAAGAATCTATTTGTAATTATTTATGTTTGTATTTAAATAATAAACTATATTTTAAGGCTTTTTTTATGCCTTGTTACATATTTTTTCTATAAGTTTCGTTATTTTTATTATCACTCTATGAAAATTACTTAAAATTCCTCGAACAATAACTATTTGATTGAAAGAACCAATCATGTTTAGCAGAATAACACGACCAAATATATGAAAACAAATTTTGCAGCAATTTGCTAACTTTGAATTACCTCTGTATTAGTGAGCTATTTGCAACTTTAATAAATGGTGGAATAAGTAGTTTAACTCCTAGTCGACTTGAAAAATCTTGTATTGTAAACCCTCTGTATGCCATAAATTCTTCTCCGTGATAGTATAAATTCTTCTCCGTGTTAGTATAAATTCTTCTCCGTGATAGTATAAATTCTTCTCCGTGATAGTATAAATTCTTCTCCGTGATAGTATAAGTTCTTCTCCGTGATAGTATAAATTCTTTTCCGTGATAGTATAAATTCTTCTCCGTGATAGTATAAATTCTTTTCCGTGATAGTATAAATTCTTCTCCGTGATAGTATAAATTCTTCTCCGCGATAGTATAAATTCTTCTCCGTGATAGTATAAATCTTGAGAACAAGTTTTAAAGTAAAACAATCACCTTGGACAGTACCAAAAACAATTACCTTGGGTAGTGCCAAATAAAACCTTTACAGCAGTGTAATTATTATTATTAAAATTTTTAATTGTTATTAATTGATGAAGCACAACTACTTTTAAACCCGCACAATTGATGATATTCTGACTGAGGCATATTTAATTTATATCTAGTTTAATAAAGGACATTAGCTTAGGCTAAACAGCGTTATCTATATAAAGTTCAACCAAGTTATAATAGTATTACTCATAAGTCCTTTACATGCAGGAAAATAAAAAATTACGTGAAAAATTATTTTTTCCTTATTCTGCTAGAGTTTGCTTATAATAGTAAATTCAATTTTCTTCTACTTTTATTCTCTTGTAAATGCTTGCTATTCTTTAAAAAAATTTATTTTCCATTTTCTCCGGAATCAAGAAGTATAAAAACTGCACTAAATTATTGTCTATTAGTAAGTTCTGTGTAATATCAATAATTCTATTGCCTTCGTTTGCCATTGTTGATTTCTTTTTGTTGCTTTCATTTTGAAACTGTTTTATTTTAAAAATAAAACAGTTTCTTGGTGTTGACGAACAATTCCCTTTTTAAGCAATTACTTGTTTCTAAGATCAACTTAGCTATTTGAAACATTTTTTTTGGGTGGAATTGTCTAAAAGCCTATGGTTTCCACTAGCTTTAAAGTTATTCCAACTTTGAAGAAATAATTTAGCAACTTTTCGTAAATAGCATTTAGTAATTTCAGCAGCTTTTTAAATTCCTCTGGCTTAAAACACTAGTATGAATGATCAGAAAGTTTCTCCTAACCCTAAGTTTATCGCTGCCCCCAACGAAAGCAATAAGTTAATGATGGTAAATTTAATCTTATAATTACGCATTAATAAAGATTAAGCTGGAAGTCCATTTTGTCGCTTTGCGTTGAATAGATTCAACCAAGGTTTTATCAGTTTTTTAAATAAGAAATCCAAATAATCACTGCATAACACCTGATGACTAAAAGATGAGACAAAATTCAAGCAAAATTCATAATTCAACAAATTCATAATCATGCAATTGAAACAAATTATTATATTTATAGGAAATTAATACTCTATTAAAATTGAATTAAAAATGTTAATTAAAATAGCTCTGTATAAAACATGTTTGCAAGAAGACCTAAGAAAACGCATTTGACAATTTAGAAATTCGCATTTGGAAAAGCCAAAAATGTTTACAGTAAACCACTTTCTAGATGAAGGAGCATCAAAAGCGACCATAAATTGTGCTCTAGAACGTGTAGACAATAATTTAGGCTATCAATGTAAAAAAGAAAGCAGTTTAAACGCAAAAAAAAAGGACAAAAAGCACATAGACTAATTGAAAAATGCATTTGATCTTCATCACGGTGTTTGGCAATGTCAAGTAGCTCGAAGATTCAATTATGACAAATTGTAAAAAAATTTTTAAAACAAGGCGAATATTAGATACTACAAGAAGAAAAAGATAACACATTGAAGCGAAAGCCAACTAGCTCTAATCAAACCTTAGTGTCGGCATATATATCGCAATTTTAGGAATTTTGATTTTGTCTTGGATGACGACATATATTTCACATATGCAAATACAACAAAGGCTGGCAACGATGGCTTCTATTCTAGCGACGTGTCATCTACAACTAGCGACGTCAAACTCAAAAGAAAGAAGAAGTAAGAGGAAAAAGTGCTAGTCTCTTTGGTTATATCGTCCAAAGGGACTTCAAAACCAATGTTTCTTGAAAGTGACCAGGCAATCAACTTACAAGCATACATCGGATGTCTCCGCAATCGGTTAATACCCTTCATTGATAAACATTATAAAAATGAAGAGAACTTGTTCTGGCCAGATTTAGCTAGCTCGCATTATGCAAATGAAGTGGTTTCTTTTCTTAATGCCAATAACATCAAATACCTGCTAAAGGTAAAAAATCCACCCAATGTACCAGAATCTCAACCAATTGAGGAATTTTGGGGTCAGTTAAAACGCTTAGTCTACAAGGATAATTGGCAAGCAACAAGCATTTCTCAACTCAAACGGCGTATCGTGAATTGTCTTAACAAAATGGATCCAGAAGTGGCAAAACGTTTTGCCTCAATGACTTTATTTTGTCTAGGTGGAACTGCTTTTAATGGTGTAATTCAAAACCAATAAATATATTATTTTAGAAATCATATAATTGTTTATAAATTTATGTTAAATTAAATTTGATAGCTATGTTACTATGGCTATAATAACAATTTTAAAGTTGTCTCATTTTTTAGTCATTAGATGTTAATTATGGAGTGGTCTAATAAAAACTTTATATAACTTGAGAATTTTTATCAATGAAAATGAATGTTTTTTGCATACCAAGAATTTGTAAGAACTTTGAAACAACTGTTCGAAAATGTGTGCTCCATATGGCGTTACATTAAACAATGACTCTACTAAAATAATTACGCATTTTAGTAGAGCTTTTTAGGGATTGATTTATTATAACTTTTTATTTTGTTTCCTATTTATTCCGAAATATCCTAATTTTAACATAAGTCTGTTTTGAGGTAGAGAATCAACGCTTTGGCGAAATCGAGATTATATCAATAAATTGGTGAAATACTGTAGAAAATCAAGTAATAACAAAAGTATCTATTACATTAGTCACGCTTAATTTATGGTCAAGAAAGCCATGATGATTTGCATGATGAAGACATTTTATTATTGTTAATGTGTTTAAAAATTATGTTCTTAACAAGCATTTTGACAATTTTGCGAGTGACAGGTTTTAGTAAATTAGGTCGATACTTTTCAGCAAGTAATTTATCTTCCATTTTTTAACAGACCACGTTAAAGTTTGCTAAATTGTAGCAAATTTTAACTTGTATTCTAGAAATTAAAGTAGTATTCTAGAAGTTAAAGAATTTATAAATAATTTTTGTATATGAAAAAATTATTTATAGGGGTTTAGATTGGTAAGTTAATACTGTCTGAAATAGAAAAACCCAAGTTGTCATTATAAGTTTATTTAGGTTAGTATCACTTTTTTATCGAAGTTAGTATCACTTTTTTATCGATGGAAATTATTCAGAGGGATTTTAATATTATTTCTTTTATATGTGCTCTTTTTGCTTTAAATATTTAAGCTTTGACGGAACCATTAAGTAAACTGTAGTTTATTTTAAGTTTATTATTCTTCCATTTAGTTGAGTAGTTGATACACAAGCATAGTTTTTCGTTCGGATAAGGATTTTAAAATGTGGAGTAACTCAAGGATCCTAAGTTTTGTTTGTTTTATTAACGTTGTGGACAAAATATTCCTTTGATTAATGCAATAAAATTTGATATTGAATTGTAATCACCTTGCTGTAACTAAACAACTGAGATTCACTTTCTGGAAATGGTTTTAAAACTTAAGTTCCTTAAATTATACTAAAGCAGCCCTCAGTATTTTAACCAAATATAGCATTAGAAAATAATTTTAATTTGGAATTACTGCTCTAGGTAAATAACAAGTCAAACATATGATTTGAGCAACCAGAGGGTGTCTGGACGTAGGAAATGTAATATGTTAAAACAACTGACAACGAGACAGCCATCATAGGACTTCCTAATTAAGTTATGAGCTAATTTGAATGATTTAGCGACATATTATATTAAATTAGCATAATTTGGTTTGTGTATAACCAAGATAAGTATGTGTTTAATGTTAACTTTTACAGATACCAAAACTTGTTTGAAAAATGTTTTGAAGAGCTAATTAACTTCATGAGAAATAAATACATCAGTAATGAGGATTTCTACACCCTCTTAGCAATCTTTTTTTTAAAGTGAGTTTTAATACAATATCTTCATTATTGTACTTTGCTTGAAAACCTTAGGACATCATACTTACCATATAAATAAATAGAAAGCTCACTAGTTGAAGTATTATTCAAGACTATTATTAAAGCTAAAAAAACAGTCTGAAAAAGAGTTTGTAGTTCTTAGCTATATAATAATAGCAAAAATTGCTAATGTTGCTATGTTTGTATACATGCATAATATTTTTAAGAATGACAACTTTAAAGAAAAAAATTTGAAAAATTCAAATTGATTTTTCAAATTTTCTTCGATTATAGCAATTAAAGGCAGCACAATGTTTTTCAGAAGATTTTTTTTTATTAGAAGCCATTTGGTTTGTATATCAACGGTAAAACTCTAGCCTCTTTTGAGTTTTTAGGAAGTTTATTTTGAAAAGGTCTATAACAACAAAAACTTACAATTTTGTATGCATAATAACTTTTTATTTGTTTACATAAAATTTAATTAGTATAGAAAAAGTCACGTGAGAGTTTTAGGAAGTCGCGTTTTAAATTTTATATTTTAACTTTATCTTCTTTTTTTATGTTATAAATGTTTAGTAATTAAAAGCTCTAAATCTAATATTTAGGAAACATTTTCCACAGTTAATCTGTAAAGAAACTTGTTTTTTAAGTACTTTTTAGCAGATTAAACTATTTTTCTAATTGTAAAAAAATTAAATAAATCCAATAAGAGATCTGTTGCATTAAGTAAATTGCTCAACTTGCCCCGCCCTACCATAAAAATATAAAATATTTATATATAGTAATGTTCAATATATTTTTAAATACTTAAATGTTTGCTATTTTAAATAAGTATTTATCTGTTGCAATTTAACAAAAAAATCAATTAAAACGAATTTAAATTGATGCATTGTAACGTCCTATTAAAGCATAAAGTCATATTAATATTAATCGTTGCGTAATACAATTTGTTTTATCATAATGAATGAACATTAGAAAACATTTTTCTGAAAGTTTTAACGCAGTTCCATGCTTATCCAAGCAAGTTTACTTGCAATCCCTTTAAGTCGGTTGATATCCATAGTAATCAATTATGAGCTTGACAACGAAAAGAGTTTTATCAATTCCAATAATCTTTTAAGAAAGGAAAAATTTTAAAAATAAACTTGTACAAAATTTTAACTTTTGCACCGTGTACATAAAGCAGATATTTCAATATTTGAATTAAATTCGTTGCCGCGTTGTCATAACAAAAAAAAAGACATGTTAAATTTTGTTACAGAATAGATAATCCGAAAAATTAACGACGTTTTATCTGCGTATGATTCGCCAAGTTATAAGTTTTAACAAGATGTTTTTTCATCTACAACAAAGTTTGAAAAAAATTAACTTGATTTTTTTTCCGATCCGAAAACGAAATTCATGAGTATCAAATATAGTTTTAAAAATGGTACTGGGAACAAACGGATCAATAATTATAGGAGTTATAATTGGAACGTTGGTCTTATTAGTTGTAGGAATTTTAATATTTTATGTTCGAAGGAGAAAATCTAAGTGAGTTTATCTTAAGAAGTTTTGTAACGCATAGTGCCTACAGTTACTTTTTTTGCGTATCGTTTATTTGTTCATATATTTATATTTTTATATTCATTCCTATAAATGCTGCTTTTAATTTGTTTTTATTTTACTAGAAAAGCTGCAAGTCCAAAAAGCTTTGTCGAAATAGCGGTATGTTTTTTTTTATTGTTTATTATTACTTTGTAGTATATTAGAATACAATTTAGTATTTAGTGATGATAAGTTATGGCGTATTGATTTGATTCTTAAATAAGATAACAAAATTCGTTAATAGTATCTGTTTTTTACTTCAGCGTAATTTTTCTATATAAAACTCAATGTAAACTTTAATGAAATTTTTTTATTGATTCAAATAAAACCATTTAATGAACAGTTGATGAGCCAAAAATATAAAAGTTTTGACAAACGACAGTTATAACTAAAAAGATATGCATCAATTGATCAAAATAAAGAGTTTTATTTCATTTAAACACGCGTTACGTAAACCTTAAACATGGTAACAAATAAAAAAGTTCTGTTATTCGTGGAGTATTTTGTTGTTTCAATTTAGAACAATTTTTATTTTATGTTGTAAAAATATTGGCATCAGAACGACCAATTATTGACGATGACAAATTATTTTCCTCGAGGTCTTCAGAGTTGTAACGGAATTTCTTTTAAGTTAAGACTTTTCGAAACGTAGGACTTTTAGAAATATTTTTAAAAGAGAGAGATTATCTTCAAGGATATATTTTTTAATGATAACTTTTTTTAGGGTAATTTTTTTAATGATTATACATTTTATTCTGGTATTGTGGTTTATCCTCCTCCGACTAATTAGATAGGCCACATATAGAGGCCACATTACCAAGGCCCGTAAAGACAAGTTCGGCCCCCCAAGGAGCGTCATAACCCGCTTTACGGACCAAGGTAAAGTGAGTTTGGGAAGAACGAAGATATGTTAGAGTGAAAGGCAGAAGTAGTCGAGTTAGAGAGATAGCATAGAGAAAGCAGGCAGAGTTGCACCCGATGTTAGAAGGTGCTAAAACGTACTGTTAGCTAGGTTCACCCAACTAATGTACGCCGACAAAGAGTTGATAGGAGTTCACTTAACATGAACTCTTCCTCAACTTTCTTTGTCGTCAATATACATTTTATTCTGGATAAATATGTTTTCTTGATGAAGATAAATGCTATCTTCTTGATAAACCTAAATGATGTCTTCGTGTTAAAGATAATGGTTGTACATTTTATTCTGGATAAAAATGTATTCTTAATAAAGATGAGCAATATCTTGTTGATAAATATAAACTTTCTTTAGAAAAGTTGAAACCCTAATTTTGTTTTAGATAGTTGATATTTACAGTAGCGTATGCAGAGTTTTTTTGATGTTACAGATCTGAAAAAAAGAATTATATCCAATTGGAGCCTGAAAACAAAATTACTGATAAAAATTTGCATTCCCCGCCCAAACATGTATGCAATAAGTTATTAGAACACTTTTTTTACTAAGTTATAGTAAATTTAATTTTATCGACAGGCTTTAAATTTTATCTTTTAACGTTTAGAAGTTATGACTATGAGAAGTTATCAACATTTATGTTTTTTTATAAAAACGGTTTAAATAATCAACTAACCTAAAAGTATTCAATGTTCTGTTCATGCTTATACCAAATCAAAATCAAGGTGTTGATATGCAGTAATTTAGTTTAAATTTTATCTGTTATATATTTGAGAAGACTTAGCGCAGTGGTTAGCGCGCTTGCTTCCTAGGCTAGAGATCCGTGGTTCAACACCACTGGGCAAGTTTTATAATATCGGTAAGGAGGGAGGCTTGAACCTCCTTCCTTACCGATATTATTAATAGAAAAATGTGAACGTTAATGTGTGCAAATATCTAAATCATGTAAAAGTTTTAAATTATTTAATGTTAAAAATTATATCAAGTTTTACTTTTACTTAAAAATATCTTCTTAACTTTATTTTATTTCCTGTTTTACAAAATTATAGTTTTTTTGCTAATATTAATAATAAATAATGTTAAAAACCTTAAGTAAAGTATTCCTGAGTAACCGAAAAGGTTAGCTCGCTGCGCTTCGAAAGTGAATCGCGCGGTTTCAAATCCTTTCTCTAGCATATTTAATTTTTTTTAAAATCATTTAAAAATTTATAAATTACAAAACAAAAACATTTTTAAGTTCTACAGCTCGTATATATGCTTAACATATATAAAGATGTTATATACTATAACATATGAAGAGAAGAGAATCTTTTAAAAAGCTTAAAATTTCAAAAAACATCAAAACGTCAGGAGAAATATGTTGCAAGTCATAATACAGATACTTATAGTATTAATTTGCTTAGGTAATAAGTTAAGTCTACCTGAATAACACATTAAAGAGACACATAAGTTAAGTCTACCTGTTTAACACATTAAATAGACATATAAGTTAAGTCTACCTGTTTAACACATTAAAGTATACCTGTTTAACACATTAAAGAGACAACTATCTTTCTTGTAGGAAAAAAAGATTTTACATTAAACTTTTATTTTCTTTATAATTAATTAACGGGGCGAGGGTCCTAATGAGCTCCGGGTGGCCTGAAAAAAAAATTTAATAAAAACATAATAGAAACGCTGTTTTTTTCTATAGAGTTTAAAATTTTACAATAGAAAATTATAAAGTATTGAATGTTAATCGTAAATTCAAAGTCAAAATTTTTATGATTTTTTATTTTTTACCACTTACTAAAAATTATTGAAATAAAACAATAGTATAAAGAATAAGAATAGAAACCGTCGGTGTGGAAATATACAGGTCATGGTAAGTTCATTACTCCACATATATTTAACTTTCTTTCCAAATGCTTTTTCAACTTTTTATACAAATCGAAATTAATCAACGCATTTGATGCGGGTATCTAAATACTATTTAGACGGATACTAATATAAGAACCGATGATAAATAGCAAAGCGTTAAAAATTTCTTTAAGTATATTGCAAAATATTTATTTCATAACTTTAAAAGGTAGACAATATTTCAAAGGTAGACAATATTTAAAAGGTAGACAATGTTTCATTTCGTTAAACCAAATTTTTAAAAACTATTTCTTTATCAAGACTTGATATAAAAAAAAATTAAAGATTTCAAATGGAAAAAATAAGTCCTTTAATCTTATTGCGTGGCTTTGCTATTTATATGTTTTACATATTTTTTAGCATTCTTAATAGTGTTACCAGGTGATCTGTCTATACAGTAATTCAGAAGCAATTTTACAACATATCTGAAAATATATTCAGAATTTTCAAATATGTTAAACTATGTTTAAAATTATCATTTAAAATATAAAAATGTTTAAATACATCAAAAGTAAATGTTTGATTACTCATGTAGAGAAAAAAGAAAAAGAAAAAATAACAATACTTTCTTTAATAGAAAGCTCTACGTTGTGGCAAACATTTTCCTACTAGATTTTGTCAAAGGTTGTCTTGAGTAACAGTTTATAAATGTTGGTTGGTTGGTTGCTGGTTCAATTGACATTTTAAAAAAATTCGTTAAGATTTTTATTTAATGTTATAAAAGTCAAAACGTCTAAACTTTAAGATTAATAAAAGATTAGCGCCTCTTTAAAGGTATCAGTAAAAGTACTTTTAATTAAATTGTGCCTTAATATACTTTGAAATATATAATTCAGCAATTATTTTTTTTAAAGATAATTTATTATAATGCAGCATACAAACCAGTATAATTTTATTCTAACTGTTCAAGATAGCAAATCTACATTTTTTTTATAGGTTCAAAAAAATAACTTATTTCTCGCCATTAAATAAGAAATGGCAGATGTTAAAACTGCTTTTATACGGTCTAGTAAAAGATGTATAATTCAACAGGCAGAAAATATGTGAAGTATGGCTTCACATTACTCATATCCATATATCAGAATTAATTTTTTTTCAAAGAATTACATTAAAGTGAATTTTTTCAATTCTTTTTTTTCATTAAGGTTTGAATCATCCTCAAAAAAAAACAGCATTCTGCGGCTTTTTCAGACTCTTATTTTTTTCTTGCTAACTACAATTTCCTTTCCATTTCTTTTTCTTTCATTAAAACTTGTCATCTCTTTTTTAGATTAGTTCAATTATCTTAAACAACAAAAAAAAACAAAACAGTTTCGAACAACCTCAGGGACTTATAAAGAGCTTTGATCATGAGCAACTAACTTTTTTTTACTCCATTCTAATTATAGGCGTAGAGCTCAGGATATTTCAAGAAAGAAATTTCTCCCAGTTTAGGAAAGACAGAACTGATAAGGATATTATATATATTATAAGCATAAAACTTTGAAATTGAATATACTTTTTATTATTCTTTGTGTCTAGTTTAATTAAAGAAAACACGCGTTTCTGATTAAAAACAAAATAGTAAAATGATTTTTCAAACGTAGCATGTTGGGCAATGCAAATGCAGTAAAAATCAATATAAAAATTCAAGTTTTATTCAAACACCATATTTTTAAAATTTCTATTTATTAGTTATATGACTTAACTAGTTATATGATTTAACTATAAAGATGTGAGTAGTAATGAAATTTGTTCAAACAATGTAGTCTAAGCCGGCAAAACGCAGAAAAAATTAGTATTTGGTTACCGTTACGTGTATAAAATCTTTTAAAACAAAAAGAATAACACGTGCCAAAAATGGTTTTTATTCCGTGAAATTTTCTATTACTATTAGGGGTACCGGATTAAAAATGTTGATTTGCCGCAATTGCTGAAAAAATTCCAGCCGGAACGAGAACTTATTTATCTAGTTTACAGGGAGCGGCGATGTATCATTTGACATCGTCAAATACGTCGATGCATCGAACACGATCCATCGAACGATTAATCGTGTGCGATGCATCGAACACGATGCATCAAACGATTTATCGTTACACGATGCATCGAAAAACTGGATCGTTAAATAATGCATCGAAAGAACAAAAATAAAATATAAAACAACTAGATTTAAAAACAAACATTTGTTTAGTTATTGTTATTTGTTATTAATCATCTTCAATAATGGCAAAGAAGTTTTATAAAAATTAAAAAGAAATTTTTTTTTCCGGAAGTTTGTCTGATTAAAAATTGTTCACACCATTCATTTTCTTCATCTGTCTTAAGTTTTCCTTTATCCAAAAAAATATTTCAACTTTAGACGCAGACAGATTGGTTCTCCTGTCACCACAGATATTTCCAACTGTGGAAAACACTCGTTCAGAGCTGGAAGAAGCTGCTGGAATTGCCAATGTTCTCCTGGCGAATTGGACAAGTTTTGGATACTTAAAAGATTGTATCTCCCGTTTCATTAATAAGGGATTGTAAAACTTTTCTTATGTGAAAGGGAAAGACATCGTAACGAACATAATCGTTATATATGTATATATATATATATATATATATATATATATATATATATATATATATATATATATATATATATATATATATATATATATATATATATATGTATCTATATATATATATATATATATATATATATATATATATATATATATATATATATATATATATATATATATATATATATATATATATATATATATAATATATATATATATATATATATATATATATATATATATATATATATATATATATATATATATATATATATATATATATATATATATATATATATATATATATATATATATATATATATATATATTTACTGTATTCGACATCCTATACTTTTTAACTATTTGAAAATTAAGACTATTTTTCAGAGGCAAGTAACAGTTTTGATGAAAAAGAGTTCTTTTGCTGCATTTTTTTTCATCTACTTTTTTAAAGTAGATGAAAAAAAAATTTTCATCTATAAACTGCAGCTTAAGCTAAATAGAGTTTTCCGGGGAAAAAAAATATCTTTAAATTTTTGGTGGATTTTTTCAAACATTTGAACCATTTAAGTTAAAGCATTTAGATTTATTTTAAAGGATTAATATTTTTTCACTATCTTGTTACTTTATGCTGTTTAGCCTCTGAAAAAGAGAGAATATTTTTTTAAGAATGATTCAGATCTTAAATGAAAATTATTTGAAAAATCTACTTCAATGTACTAAAACAACGTTAATTCTCTAGAAACAAAAAGTCTCTGAAGAATGAATATGTACAGTTATTTTAATTATAATAACAAGGCATATGATGAGCATAAGGTTTTTTTTTTGTTTTATGTCCATTGATGTTTTTATTCCCTGCGAGACAGATAATATTGACAAGAACTTGACTTTTTTTTTTGCAGGGATCACTCAGTTTGTGAGGCTAACAGAAGATTTGTAGTGAATGACTGAAGAAAAATAAAACTAAAATTAAAAAATAAGTTTTTTAAAGTTTTTTCGAGATAAATTTATGTAAAAAAACGTTTTTATAGAAACTCTCTAAATTTTTAAGAAGAAAAAAAATTCCGAAAGGAGAAAGCATACTAAACTGTGGGGTAGGGGTTAAGTAACTGCCTCAAAGCATATATTCTACGCTTTTATTGCACTTTATTGATTGCCCCTGTTTTCCACGTTCAAAGTGTATTATTATTTTTCATAATGATAACTATTTTTAAGAGTATTATTCCTGAAATGTTAAGAATTGAGAAGTAGTGCGAATGTTTAGTATTTCTATATAGTATAAATATATAGTATTTAAGTATTGCATAAGACATACGTACTTCTGCATAACATAAATATATAGTCTCTAATTATAGCATGAAACATCTTTATTAATAACAAGTAATAACAAAATGTATGATTAAGCGAGTAAATAAATTATTAAGTAATTTATTAATAAACTCTAAGTTCTATTACTTTACTAAGTACACGTTACCATGGCGATGTATTGTTAAATATATATTGATTCGATACTTTTGATTTTTAGGTTATTTCGCCAGCAGTTGATGCTACAAATACAAATAATGGCAATACCAACGATAAAACTAATGACGTCACCGTTCAATATGACGACAGCTTTGGAAAAAATAATCCTTTTATTGAATCAGTCGACTTAAGTGTTGAAATACAGAAGCATTTTAATACACTTCCAAGATCTCCTGGTCGAATTAGGGGAAAATTTGATAATATTTTTCAAACGGAAGCTTTAACTGCACACAAAGTAGAATAAACTCCTTGTTTTTAATTCGAATTTAAGCAGATAACGAAAAAAAATATTTAAATGTAAAGAATGCAAATAAAACAAATAGTAGATAAAAAAATAGAGCTAAATATTTATGATGCGAAGACCAGTAATCTCTACTATTGATGGTCAATCTCTAACAATTTCTATTAAAATAAAAAGCGATCAGTTTTATTCAAAAAAAAACTAAAACGAGACCATGAAGACAAATTTAAAGACAATTTATTTTCAGTTATCAGCAATCATTACAACGTAAAGAAGTATCAACACTAAAAATTATCGAGACTTAAAAAAGTAATACTACAAGTTATCGAGACATAAAACGAGGAGAGATGAAAAGCAAACTATCGGAAATTATTTTGGAAAAATAGACAAATAAAATTAAAACATAGATTTCTAGTTTATGAAATTCTTATAATATTATTATTTTAATTGTTAACAATAAGCAGTTGCTTAAACATCATTGAGAATGTAATAAATAATAGTAAAGTTATAAAATAAATAATAAAACTAAATAGCAAATATAAAAACAAAAACAAAAATAAATGTAAATAAAATTACAAAATTGTTATTAAAATAATAAATATAAATTAGTCACATTTATAATCATGTAACTATTTTGTGTTTATTTTTAATCAAAACCTTTTGTTACCGATCAATGGTGAGGTGTTTTTACCTTCAACGTAAAAATTCGTTATTATGAAACCCGACTTTAGTGAAAAGTTTCATTAATTACATGTTTATATGTTTTATATTGCTATACCTAAGTGCTATAAATGTTTTATTTGAAGGGTATTAAAATTGAAGTGTATGTTATTTAGTACATCTGGAAAAATGTAAAATTATTTTAAAATGTACCATTAAAACCTAATACACACCAGAGTTTTTGGTTTTAATCGAAAGAATGATTTTAATGGTATATATAAAAATAAGCCAGGTGTATGCTATCAACATATATATGTATAAAATTTGTTTATCAACTTATATATGTATACATACGCATACATCATATATATTTCTTTAGTGTTGACATCGTGCATAAGAGTATGAGTACGAAAACATCAATTACTACGAATTCTCTTAATACAATTAATAATTTATTATTAGAAACTTTTGCTGAATTATGGTTACCAGCATCATCGGCTCGTAAAAAATATACATCAAATTTTTTTGTAACGTTAGAAACAGTTTAAAATTAAATGACATCAGCAGTTTAATGGCTTCTTTCTTGCTTACGTAAAAATACCAAATTTTTATTCCAGCCCAAAATTTAGTTTTCACAAACTGCCCGTTATCTAAATTAATTCCGCCATGTAAAGGTGAACATTGGTGGAATAAATTTAGATAACGGGCTGTGTGTGAAAAATAAATTTTTTTACAAAAAAATTTGTTGTATATTGTTGGTAACCATTATCCAGCAAAAATTTCTAATAATAAATTATTAATTGTATTAAGAGAACTCGTATTAAATAATCTTTTCGTACTAATATATCATATATATATATATATATATATATATATATATATATATATATATATATATATATATATATATATATATATATATATATATATATATATATATATGTATATAAATATATATATATATATATATATATAAATATATATATATATATATATATATATATATATATATATATATATATATATATATATATATATATATATATATATATATATGAATGTATATATATATATATAAATATATATATATATATATATATATATATATATATATATATATATATATATATATATATATATATATATATATATATATATATATATATATATATATATATATATATATATATATATGTATAATTTTTTTATCAACATAAATATGTATACATATGAATAAAATTTTTCCAAAAGTTTGAAGATTAAAGAGATTATTAGAACACGCACACGTTTAAAGATTATTAATAATAGAACACATCACAAAGATTATTAGAACACGTCACAAATTCAAGAATACCTAATCCTTTTTATATTTCCGGATATTAGAAATACTCACCCCCTACAATTTGGATTCGATGCTAACTGTTCAACGCTACATGTTGAATTTCTAATTAAAGAAGCAATTAAACATTACAACAGCAACTATCCCCCTGTGTACCTATGCTCTTTAGATGCAGAAAAAACTTTTGATAGCTGTAACTGGGATATCCTATTTGATAAATTATATTTCGATTAAAAGTTACCACTCTGTATAGTTAACATTATTTCTTCGTTATATAACAGTAGTAATACAACAGTCTCATACCAAGGTTGTAAATCAAACTCTATTTTTCTGAAGCAAGGAGTAAAACAAAGATTGATTCTTTCACCTCACCTCAATAACATTTACACTGAAAGTCCTCTTTAATCTATTAAAAATCAAGTTATTGTCGGCACATTTATATACGGTAACTTTACTAATGTGGTAGCATATGTGGATGATATCACACTTTTAAGCTCTACCCTCTCTGGTCTCAAAAAGCTGATAAAAATATGCAATATTCACAGTAATTTAAATTTAAACTAATGTCGAAAAAACTTAGTTCTTGATTTCAGGTCAACCACAAATACAAACCAATACGATAACGATTTATAGTAGTAAAAAATTATTTCAGAATAAACTTAGATATCTGGGATTCATATGGGATACTAAACATTCAATTTTTGCTTCACTAAATTATAAGAATGTTGATAAAAAAATCTCAAACTTTAGATCTGTTGTTCAAACTCTTATTCAATCAGGAATCCGGTTTGCTCACCCACGTTCTATTTCACATATATATATATATATATATATATATATATATATATATATATATATATATATATATATATATATATATATATATATATATATATATATATATATATATCAATTATTTTTAGTGCCTACCTTATTTTATTGCTTTTAAATGTTTCGAAACATAGCAAGAACTATACAAATTCGCTATTTAAAATCCAGGAAATTTCAAAAATTATTCAACAAAAAAAAATTAAACTTGTTCCTTAGTCTTCCTAATAATAAAACAACTGAAGACATTATATTTTCACAACTGAAACACCCTTTATTCCAACTATCGTTTTTTGGCGATATCCAGAACCTAAGCTATTTTCGGATGTTAAATTTTCAAAATTTAATTCAAAATAAAAAGAAGGTAAAAATAGCTCCGAAGTTGAACACACTTTGAAGTAGAGTGCTGGAATGCCAAAGAACAAAGAAGAATTTTTAAACAAACTCTGGAGGAAAAAATTCTTGAGTGAAAACCACAAGAAATAACTTTCTTATTTTTCTTTTAACCTTGTAAATTACATTAAGTGTTAAATAAATGAAATAATAAAAATAGTAACAAAGATTATTAGAACACATTTTTTTAAACAAAGAATAAAGTTTATTCAAGATTTTTAACTAAAGATTGCAAGATTAGGGGTTGTCCTTAAATAACGTTACACAATTTTTGACAATTTTGGACCTCTTCCCTCCCACCCCTATCCTAGTAACAAATTGTCATGGTTTACTGATCCCCATCCCCTAAAATTACGCAACAAATTTGTATCCCCTATAATTTTTTTTGTTGTTGTTGTTTTAAATACAATAATATTTTTAGTTTTCTAAGCTACTTATAAGTTTATTTATTTAATTTTTGCGGTGAAAAAATTCTCACTGAGTGGTAATCTACTTCAGCAGAAAGTTTAAAAACTACAATTTAAATTTTTCACATAATAAAGTTCATCAAACGGTATATTGTTTAAAATTGGAACAATTTACCGTTTGATGAAAAAAAGTTTCGTCTACTCAAGTGTTTACAGGTCTCAGAAGTATATCTATGATTGTGGAAATAGTCAAGAACACTTCCAGCTGGTCCAGTTAGTCAACAAGAGTTTTTAGGTAAGATACCCTATTTAGCTGACAAGAATTATTAAGACATTTAAAAAAGTTAATTAAATCGCTTCTTTCTCTTCTCATAGATAAGGTTGTTAAACTAAGTCTATTTAATCTTTCCTCATAAAGAAGCTCTGAATATTCTGGAACTAGTCTTGTTGCTCTATGTTAAACTCCTTTGATAAGATTAATGTCTTTTTTTTAATATGGATTTCAAATAGAAGACGCATATTCTAGATGAGGGCGTACAGGCGAATCATATTACAATTTAAGCATATCAGCATTTAAAAATGAAAACGTGTGTCGGATAAGACCTAAAATTCTATTTGCTTTAGAAACACACGCAGATATATGATGACCATATTTCAGATCGCTTCTAAAAATGATACCAAGATCATTTACACAATCCACAGTACTCAATTGATAATCAGAAATGTCACTTAATGATTGTATTTTATATATATATATATAAATTTTAATTGTTATTATTTAACATTACTTTGAAAGTCATTAATTTTATGCGCGTGCAAATAAAAAGCCCACAAAAATGCTCATACAAAAAATGTTGAATTATTTTTTACAGTCTCAATAAAATAATGCAGAGCCCTGGATGATCAATTCCTTGTATTTTGAGGCGCGGCTAACAAGTATTGAGGGTATGACTCTCTATAAGGATGCAGTATTTTGGATTTTGATGGTTTTTGTATTTTTAAGGAACATGGTTTTGTACTTTGTGTTTTGATGTATTCAAAAGTTGTTTTATATGTTTTTACTAATATTATTGTTTATTTATAACTATAATTTTTTATTATTTGTATTTTTTCAATGTTTCACACAATAATCATAATTAATGCATACATAAATTGACTTATATGGCCGTAGTATCAGTCTAGTTACATACATCAACTGAATTAAATAGGTATGGAGGAAGAGGAGTGTACATGTATCCTTTTTTGGACTCCAATAGATTGATATAAAGTTGTATAAATTAATAGTGACTAAACGGATAATCTCCGAAGATCTAATTTTTGATAAATATATTATTTAAATAACTTCTTAAACAATAAGTTAATGTCGCGGTTCAAGTTATATTAATATTATACTTTATGCTAATGCGTATTAATTATTAATGTTGTTTAATAATTATTATATAAATATTTTCATTTGATAATTATACTATTATTGATTATTTTTTCACCGATAATATATAAGTCAAGTTATTTAATGTCAATGTGAATAAAAATTAAGCGATTTAAATTAAGTCAATTCTAGTATATGTTAAATTAGAATAGTTGCAGGCAATTGTGTATATATATATATATATATATATATATATATATATATATATATATATATATATATATATATATATATATATATATATATATATATATATATATATATATATATATATATATATATATATATATATATATATATGTATATATTTATATATATATATATATATATATATATATATATATATATATATATATATATATATATATATATATATATATATATATATATATATATATATATATATATGTATGTATATATATAGGGTTTTTTAAAAAAAGTTTAAACTTTGTTTTTTTTTTCTTTTATTTAGTAAAAAAAATTCTTTGGTCGTCTCAAACTGATATCATTTTTTCAAATAGCTAAATAAAATAGAATTTTTATTTACAAAAGTATTTTCACTAGTTACGAAAAGTGCTGAACATTTCTCGATTCATGTAGATTCTTGATTATAATTTTGTAAAAACCTAAATAGTATGTTGCTATTTTGATTCAATTGATTTTAATAATTCAGAGAATTATTTAAAACAGAGCCTCAAAGTGAATTAAAAAAAGATTAACTGATTTTTTAAAGATGCTTTTCAATATTGTTTCAATACTGTTAACCAATGCATATAAATGTTCCTGGATAAAAAGTAAACTGTTCAAAATTATTAGAGATATAATATTGTCAGAGAGATAAACTAAAAAATCTTCAAAGATTACTTGCATTATATTTAAAAGAGATTTTTGCGACATTTTGCAACATTTATAAAAGAGAAATTTTAAAGTTTTACATGTAACTTAAACTTCTGCATTCCATTAATATTCTAAGCAACAGTGTAAAAAATACTTGACAAAACTCTGAAGTAAATGGAATCGATAAAATTTTTGTTTCAAACGACTTGTATAAAGTTAAAATCAAAGAAGTATATAATTGACAAACGAGAAAAAAATTAAATAGAACTATTTATTTCAAGAGAAGCGATCAGTTTTTTTAATTAAAAAAAAATGTTTTTTAAATCTTCATTTATCATAAACTTTATGATCGCATGGTGCGATTTCGAAGTATGGCGGGAAAAGTCAGGAGATTTTTTACTTGGTTCAACTTGCATAAACCGCACTGCTGTTATAAGACAAGACGAAACACACTCAGTTTATTGTGCAACACAAATGAAAGAAGCAGGTTATATAAATTTTTATTTGCAATAACTTTAAGTAAATTTTTTTAATAAGAAATTGCATTAAAAAATGCGTGGCAAATAAAAGGTGTAGAAATTTAATTATCAGTCTATGCGTTAATTTTAAAAAACATTACTATAAAATTTTATAATGTTCTAACATTTTAACTAACAAAATATGAACTAAAAAATTGTAATTCCTAGCGGAAACAGATACCTCCCTCATTATCTCCGATACAAAAATAAGATAAGACAGATTATTGATTGAATATTGCTACATCATTTTAAAAATTATGAATTTTATATTTATGTTTAATAAAGAGACACAAAACTTTGATTATCTTAACCAGTTGCGTCAATTACGTTGAATATGTTGACGTAATTGACGCTACAAAACATACATAGAGCTATCTTGGTTGAAATTGTTATTATTATTGAATATATATCACAAACGCAAATATATATATATATATATATATATATATATATATATATATATATATATATATATATATATATATATATATATATATATATATATATATATGTATGTATATATCAAAATATATATACATATTCCCTATCCCCTCATATGCCGAGGCACAAAATCTGCTGTAATTTGCGTTTTTCAATAATAAATTTCTTATGCTATTTAGTGTCCAAAAGATTCAATTTATTGCAAAGACTGTATTAAACATATTAAAACTGGCCCAGGAGTCGCAATTTTCTGTAGAAATGACAGCAAGCTAGAACAAGCACAGCTTAAGCAAACAGATTCTAATATTGTTATATTCTGTGTTGATATGATTTTTGAATCTCAGAAATTCCGTCTAAAAACTTGCTATCGTCCACCTTTTTATATAATAACGGATGTTGCTTATCTTAAATTTATGATTTCAATCATTTATAATTTGTGCTACTCGGTGTCTCATATTATTATTGTTGGTGACTTCAACTTACCTAAAATGGATTGGCTAAACTATGTTTTATCAAACAAAAAGTTTCATAGTAGTTTAGTTTATTTAAGTTTATTCAGTAATCAAATTAAAAAAAAATGTTATAAAATTTGACGGAGCTTGGCGCCAGGCCGTGCTATGCTGACATATTTGATCTATACAATTCTATTATTTATTACATTATTATTATATTAGTTCTGATGCTGCAATGTTGACTTGAAAATATTAACATAATTTGAGTTGATGGTGTTGCTGGAAAGTGCATTCTATGATGCACAAACAAGATTTGTAAAAAAGTGGAGTCTCTCTTTACAGTTTTTGACTCACTGCGGTTGAAGCATAAACTCGTGGTTCCGCCTTAGGTTGTATGACGCTGATTTGGAAAAGGGGTAACGTTGTAGTACATGGAAATCTACTTTTTCGAGGTTTTGATTGATTTTGAATTGTTGTATATGATTCCCTCTTTTCCTCCTCGCTTCTTGTATTGTCAGTCCATGTGCTTCTTATCTTTGTTCATAATTATGGTGTCTCAAGGAGTTTATTAATTTTGTTGCACGATTTTAAATTTGCTCCAATTTTTGATATTGCTAATAAGGTGTAGTGACCAGGCTTCGATTGCCTAATATATGAAGTGTATAATATTTTCCAGAGGAATACACCACGTCCTCTGAATGCTTTTTTTTGCACACCTAATTTCCAATTTGCTTTTGCTGCTGCTGCATCTACTTGTGATTTTAATTTCAAATAATCTGACACAAAAATACCAAGGTCACACTCAACTGTAGTACATTTTAGTTGATGACAAAATCCGATATGGCCGAATATTGTGTAATTATGAGTTGATTTATTTTTTTTGCGACCTACATGCATAAACTTACATTTCAAGATTAAAAAACATGTGTCAATCTCTAGTCCATTTTACGGGTTTGTCAATATCGTTTTGCACAGAAAGGGCATCAGCTGGTGTTTTTCTTATTTTCATTATATTGCTGTTGTCTCCATAAAGTTTTATATAGCTGGAAATGTTATCTGGTAGGTCGTTTATGTATATCACAAAAAGTAAAGGGATTGAAAATGGATCCTTGAGGAACGTTAATCGTTATTTTTTTTCACTCAGATTCGTCATGTCATAGTATATTCTTAAATTTATTAAACAAAATTGGTTTGCACCAATTTGCTAAAGAACCCACGCTCAAAATGAATATTCTTGATCTCGTATTTTCTAATAACATTTTTCTTATAAGTTGTATATCTGTCGAGCGTCCTTTTAGTACTAGCGACTATAACACAGTCCAATTTTCTATAAATACTAACAATTTCAACAAGTGTGACAATAAATCAGAATATTTTCACAACTTTTTAATGCTAATGATTAGGGTCTCGAGTTATATTCATCAAAAATAAATTGGGATTTCAAGTTTTAAGGATGATTGGAGCATTTTTCTAAGGATTTTTGGTACTGGTATTAATGAACTTGTACCTATACGGAAAAGATGGAGAAATAATAAACCATTTATAACAAATCAGCTTACACACAGTATGCCAAGAATTGCAAAAAAATCTTGTATAATTACCAATTGAAAATTGAGTTAATCTAGTAGAGGGAAAAAACATTAGCAAATTTATAACTAGATTAATAATAGAATGAATATCCCTAATAAGCACCACCATCTAATTTCAATTAAGGTTATTGTATTTTAGATTGGTCATCTAACCCAAAAGGGTAACTATGGACTTGGGGTAAATATGGACTCTCGCCAAAACTACAAAAACACATTGCCAGAGTTATTCATGTAGCAAGTACTAGAGCATAGCTAATCTGAAAATGTTTTAAAACTCGCAATTCTAGTATAATAATACGTGCATTTACCACTTATATAAAACCAATTATTGAATATTTCTTTTCAGTTTGATCGCCACACCAAATTATGTTAATAAAGTCTATTAAAAATATTCAAAAAAGATTCACAAAAAAAATTGCTAATCTTAAGTGTTTAAGCTATTATAGTCGTTTACAGCTGCTTGGTTTTGATTCTCTGGAGCTCAGACATTTAAAACAAGACTTAGTTTTATGTTTCAAAATTATGCATAATTTTGTTTGCATAAATAAAGTTCGCTTTTTGAAATTACCAATAATAAATATACCCGCGTTCATACTTATAGGATTCGCAAGCAACAATGTCAACTCGACATTCGCAATTATTGTTTTTACCAACAAGTTGTAACTATTTGGAATAATCTGACATCAAAAGCTGTAAATGTAGTAAACATTTGGTCTTGGGTAGCATAACTTCACTGATCCTGAGAGGGAGTCCCTGACAACATATTGCCTAAGTCCCATACAATTTACAAAACGGTTCTGGATTTAGTGATTCAGGTGATAATTAACTGATTTTAAATTTTATTTTTTAAACTTCGTTTTAATAACTAAGTCGGAATATTCATAAGAATATGATAATGTGAATTTTCACTTTCAATGTAGATTTTCTTTACCAAATGTAATATAACACAATACCATTTGTTTTTTTCATTTCCAGTAAATTTTCTGTAACTTTTAACTGTAATGGAAAGTAACTTTTTGAAAACTATGATGGACAAAAAAAGGCATGAAATGTTGTTGCAAGAAAAAGCGCAAATAAAAAAAAGGCGCAAAATTGTACAAAAAGTGTCACAAATACTCAATGTGAGTCACATGTGTGATGATGATGAGTTTTCAATATTGAAAATATATAAGATTAAATTATGTAATTATGTATAATTATATTTAAAAATATTTTTATATGAAAAAAGTTTTATTAATGTAATGAACATTTTTTGCAACTTTTAAAATATTATTTAGATTGTTATCTACTTTTTGAAGACTCGGATGTTGTAGGATTTATTCCAAAAAACAACGAGACTGTTACTCTGAAAATTATTCCAGAAAATGGAAAAAATCAATTTTGCATGTCAAGTTACAAACCGTCATTAGGTAAAATTCTTTTACAAGATTATCCGATGAATATATATAAAGAAGTTTGGAACGATAATACTGGTGTTGATATGATTAATAAAAGCATGCATTTGGAAATCTCAAATAGTGTGGTAAGTCCTGAATCTTTATTTGATACTTTAACATCTAAATATCAACAAAAATAACTACTACTACAGTAATACCTTAATCTTGTTTGTCAGGAGTAGAATACTAATTCGATATTGCTTCTACAGCGAGACAAGGTAAAGCAATGTTTCATTTAGATAATCTTAACTGTATTAGAGCATTGGGACGGAATTCTCCTTAAGTTATACGTTAACTGTAAGAATGAAGGTGATGCGGACAATGAACAACGATGTGTTCTAATCAAATACGAAGGATCAGTAACCCGTAAGTTAACTTCATAACAACTAGGCATTAAAGTACTTAGCGTTAATAATTTACTTGTATGTTGAGGTTCGGCAGAGTATAATATATGTATAATACACTTAAAAAGTAGGTTCTGTATAATATACTTAAAAAGTTGGTTCTGTATAATACACTTAAAAAGTAGGTTTTAAAATGTTTTCAACAAAAATCAAAAAGTTAGGCCGCTCATTATTAAAGATTTGTACTTTCATACATGTGACATCTATTTGAAGAAATTTTTAAATTTGAGTGTTATAAAATGATTACGTTTGTTAAGAGTAGTATGTTTTAAATCGGCAAAATTTTTAAATTTGCAGATTTAAAACAAAGTACTGTTAACAAACAACAAAGTACTGTTAACAAACAACAAAGTACTGTTAACAAACAACAAAGTACTGTTAACAAACAACAAAGTACTGTTAACAAACAACAAAGTACTGTTAACAAACAACAAAGTACTGTTAACAAACAACAAAGTACTGTCAACAAACAACAAAGTACTGTTGACAAACAACAAAGTACTGTTAACAAACAACAAAGTACTGTTAACAAACAACAAAGTACTGTTAACAAACAACAAAGTACTGTTAACAAACAACAAAGTACTGTTAACAAACAACAAAGTACTGTTAACAAACAACAAAGTACTGTCAACAAACAACAAAGTACTGTTGACAAACAACAAAGTACTGTTAACAAACAACAAAGTACTGTTAACAAACAACAAAGTACTGTTAACAAACAACAAAGTACTGTTAACAAACAACAAAGTACTGTTAACAAACAACAAAGTACTGTTAACAAACAAGTAAATTGTTTTAAATCTGTTTAATATTTCTACTTCTCTGCTTTTGTCAGAAGAGATTAAATCAAAAACAAAATGGGACTTCAAAAATAAATTTTTAGCTAAATTTCAAACAAATTGTAAATACTACATTTTGTTGAGCCTAATGTGACCCAGTTATTTATTTTTAAAAAGGTTGAAAACACATTATACGACCTCAGAAATTTTATTTTAGCAATTGACATTCAAATATACTGACAATCTCTCATAAATATATATTTTAATGAAGTCTGTCAGTAACCCAAATTTATTTTAGTTTGTTTGGATTAATGGGTGGGTGAAACGCAGCTTTCATTTTTAGTTCTTGTTAAAATACTGTTAAACCTCAACAAGCAAACATTAATAAAGCAAAATACTAAAATAGCTAGTTAAAACAAAAAGGTCATATTAAAAAAACAAACTCAAACGCAACTGTTGTTTTAAATATTTAAATATTTGAAATATTTGAAACCATTTCACTATTTTTATCATTAGTACGATTGTCAAAGTACTACTATTGAAAAAAATAATACTGATAAAAATAAAACGCTTTTAGTGCCTGTTACTTGTTACCTTAAATTTTACTTAAATATTATACTTTTAGGTTGTGGCGGATTGTGATATTTAGAATTTTTGAAAGAGATATTTTTACCCTCTCCAGTCAAAGTATCTCTTCTTTTTTTCCATCCGAATATAATTTTGTATCATTAAATTTTCTTCGACTTCTGTATTTACTTTGGTTGCTTTGTTCTCAAAGTCTTTTAATTTCGGCTCGGAATCTTGATTTCCTTCTCAAATTAAAAATATTCCGTCCCGATTCGAAAATCTTTTATATAAGCCTTTTACGTTTAATTTATATTCTGCCTTTTCTGATCTTCATTAAATACATATTTAAGGCTATCAAATATTTTTTAAGCTGTCAAAATATTCCAACGGTTTTGGGATGCAGAGAAATATGTGTAAATGTGTTGAATAGTTCCGAAATATTCTGTTATTTCTATTACAACGTAAATTGTCTTTACTCCAACCAAGTATAAAAAAATCCGCAACAGAAGGGTAAAAATCCGTAAATGCATTCATTTTTTTTTATTCATGCTTGAAAGTCTCTATATTTTCCACATACATTTGAGGCGTTATTGTATAATTGTAAAAAATTGCGAAAACAAATAATCATTACGAAACAATTTACGATCAGTCGATTGTAAAATGTTTCGTAAAAGAACTCATATAAAACAAAACTGAGTGAATTATTCCACACATATTTGACGCATAATCGTATAGTTGTTCACTGATGTTTTGAATAGGATTACCTGCATTATTTATTGTATATAGTGTCTCGCTAGTGTGATTTTCGATATAACAGTATCCTAATATTATTGCCAGCTGATCTGTATAAGCAATGTCTTATACAATATCTGTATAAGCAATGTAATATTTTGTATCGTCATTGTTTATTTGCTTAATAATTTGTTTTAAAATATTTTTTCCATGAGCTGCACTTTCTCTTTATATGCAGTTTTGGATAAGTATGTAGGAGATTTTATCGTCCCAGTTTGACACTATGTTATATTTTCTTTAAGAAAAAATGGAATTCTGAAATAAGTTCTATGACGCAAACAAAATTTCCATTGCTTGGAGAGCCCCAATTTTTGTCATGACCTCGTAATGGCAAACCTCTTTCAGATAAATTATTTGCTGCTACTACCCGTTAAAAAATACTTTAGTAATATTTTGCAGTTTAGCCTGTTTTTTAACTGTATACCTGCTCATATTCGATTTTCATGTGAGGTAGATTATTATCATGTGAGGTAGATTATTATCATGTGAGGTAGATTATTATCATGTGAGGTAGATTATTATCATGTGAGGTAGATTATTATCATGTGAGGTAGATTATTATCATGTGAGGTAGATTATTATCATGTGAGGTAGATTATTATCATGTGAGGTAGATTATTATCATGTGAGGTAGATTATCATGTGAGGTAGATTATTATGTGAGGTAGATTATTATGTGAGGTAGATTATTATCATGTGAGGTAGATTATTATCATGTGAGGTAGATTATTATCATGTGAGGTAGATTATTATCATGTGAGGTAGATTATTATCATGTGAGGTAGATTATTATCATGTGAGGTAGATTATTATCATGTGAGGTAGATTATTATCATGTGACGTAGATTATTATCATGTGAGGTAGATTATTATCATGTGAGGTAGATTATTATGGCTTTTATAGTCATCAGATTCTTCATCAGATTCTTCATAGGAAACAAAATTTTTTTTATGTTTTTACAATATTTATTTTCTGATGCCAACGCTGAAATATTTCTTGAATGGAGAAATAATTTGCATGGTATACATAATTCTACTTCTTTGCATAAAGACTAACAAAACCAGGATCTTACAACTATTTTACCGTTTTTCATGAATTTACTAAAAAAACTATTAAAAAAAGTTTGCTTTGATCTTTTTAATTTTGCTTAGATTCAGGATATGAATCAATTTCCTTTTTATTTTGAAAAAACAAAAATGGCCAGTTTAAGCAAAAATTGACTAGCTCAGAACTAATTAACTATGGCCAATATCCTATATTGTTATAGTTTAATCTCACATCAATAATATCAGTAATTTCAGATAATTATTTCATTTCTTTTTTGCATGCAGCCCTTATCTCTGCCCTGAACAAGATTTTTGGCTCGGCATTTGGTAACTACGTTGCCTTGAGCAGTATGATCTTCAATTAGTCTTAGATCATCAGTTACATCATCAGTTACATCATCAGTTACATTTACCTCTTCCTAGCATGTCATTTTTTTGAACAATTCACTTACTTTGACAAAATTCGGTTGGAAAAAGGAGGTTAATTTTGGAATTGTTAATTTCTTTTTTCTTTTTGACTACCACTTCAATATTTCCTTTCGGATATTTTTAATTATTTCATAAGCAGCAAACCTTCAAAATAAATTTCAAAAAAATATAAGAATTTTTTTTTGCAAAAAAATATGGCTGTGCTTAGATCCTTTAAAAGTGACTTTTAGTGTTAAAAAGTATTTTGGATTTATATTATATATATTTCCAAATAATATTACAAAATCATTAAACTCTATTAATTTTTACGCCTCTTTTTTATTTTACTACTCTTTGCTGAGGTTGCACCCGGTTTGCACTGTTTACAGCTTTTTATAAAGTTTTATCTAAAATAGTTTCAGCGATGGTTAGTTTGGATTATTTTGTATTATCTTTTTACTTAGCGCAGCGCAGGCGAACGTTAGTTTGTAGTTTGGTGCTGAGACTATTTCCTAGGCTTCAGCTTGCTCAGCCTAATGGCAGGTCCACTACTGCTTTTAAGGACACGTAGTTTTTAAAAAATACTTTTGTTTTGCGTGGAAAATGTTCTTAAAAACCCTTTTTTTGTAACAAATGAATATTTCAAAATTGACCGGTATTTATTGTATAGTCTTCCGTTGTACAAATTTTTTGATGATAAAAAAAAGACACTATTGAAACGATAAAAAATTTTTTTTCGTCGATAAAAAAGATATCTGTCAAAAACAGCAAGTGAAAAAAAAAAGGATTTAAAGATAAATATAAAGCAAAATCAATCACTCGAAAAGTCTCTCGAAGCAGAATTAATTGGTCGAACCTGTTGTTTAAAGCAACCAATCAATTGGATGGATTTAATGGTCGCTTCATTAAATCCATTCAGACACAAAAAGATCTTGCGAAAAAGCTTATTTACAGCCAAACCTGGATAAAAAAATTTTAAAAATGAAATAAATTTTAAATCTTGAAAATTTTAAGCATATCATAAAAAAAAACTCCAAGCGATTGGTGGAGAATTTCAAGCAAGTTGTTGTTCAAAAAAATTATACAATTTTTCAAACCGAGAAAACCTGTGTATAATTGAAAATGATGAAATCTATTGTAAAGAAAATTTCTCAACATTGTTAAGTTGTCAGCAACTACGTTGCTCTCAGCAGTATGGTCTTCAATTAGTTCTACATCATCAGTTACATCATCAGTTACATCGTCAGTTACATCATCAGTTACATCATCAGGTACATCATAATTAGATCATCAGTTACATCATTAGTTACATCATCAGTTACATCATCAGTTACATCATCAGTTACATCATCATTTACATCATAAGTTACATCATCAGTTACATTTACCTTTTCCTAGCGTGTCATCTACATCATCAGTTACATCATCAGTTACATCGTCAGTTACATCATCAGTTACATCATCAGGTACATCATAATTAGATCATCAGTTACATCATTAGTTACATCATCAGTTACATCATCAGTTACATCATCAGTTACATCATCAGTTACATCATCAGTTACATCATCAGTTACATTTACCTTTTTCTAGCGTGTCATTTCTTTAAACAATTCACTTACTTTGGTTGGAAAAAGCAGGTTAATTTTGGAATTATTAATTTTTTTTTCTCTATGACTACCACTTCAATATTTCCTTTCGGATATTTTAATTATACTTATAAGCACCAAACCATTTAAATCATAGGCCTATTTACCAATGATGCATACACAGTACAGTTTTAAACCTCATGTTCTGAAGCCAGTACTCTAATCAACACACCACAGCTGCGAACTCATTTCTACAAATTCTTGTAAAACGTCCTTTGTTTCTGTTGCTGACTAATATTTGCGTAAAACGTTACACGCACTATTCAACTTAATCACAGAAACTCCTCATATTTTTAGTTTTGAACATCTAAAAATGATACGTTTTTAATTATCATTTTTTCAGCTAGTGGTACTTTATGTTGCAAATTTATTGTTCCTGAAATTCACATTTCATAAGCTGTTTTAATTAGCTGCACGCTTTTTCTTCTTAAAATTTTACACGCTACTTTTGAATTTATTCTTACTCAGTAGGTGAAATCTGGAGTTCTGGTGGAGTACTATCAAATTTCATTGATGTTTCCACGTCAAAGCCATTTTTATTTGCGGTATATTGGTACAATGTTCACAAGAGAAGAGACTCATTCACATTCACAAGAGGTAATGTGATGTATAAGTTTAACTGTAAAAACCTTAATCTCAGAAGAGATAAAGAGATAAGGTGATAAAATTTAAATGATCTCAGTTTCTCAAGATCATTCCAATCAGCGACTAAATTCTTAACTTGAAATTTCTTTAGTCTTATCGGTACATTATTTATTGCGCACCTTTAGTAGACATAACCATATAACAAAAAATTGTTTGTTTTTAGCTCTTTAGGGTTAAAAAGAAATGGTATCAAAAGCTATAAAAACTTGTCTATTTACGTGATTGTTATCGCAAATTATGGAAACAACTTTTTCAGTGCACTGTTTAATAGATTCAATTACATTAGCAATAACATTGGAAATCATAATCTAAGTTAGACACTGGTATCATAATGACAACAATTAAAAGTCCTGCAAATAAATATATTACCACTACAGCAAGGAGTGTTTTGGAAAGCTTCTCTAGGTAACCCTAAGCATGAACATAGATTTTTTTAATATGTAATTTAACAGGTATGAACATATACCTTATCAATCATTATAAAAAATGATCTTCCAAATTGCAAAATATTTAAGAAAATAAATTATATTAGCACTTAAGGTAAATCTTTTAAAGATTCTATACTAGGTACTTGAAAAATTATTTTTTAAACGTTTAAATAGTGCTCGAAATACAGTCTCAACCATTATATAAGCGATATACTCTATATACTCGGCGGTTTGAACAATAATATCTAATAAGTACAAACACTTTTCATTGCTAATAATTCAAAACTTCCTTTTTAGTTGTTTCAATAATGTTTAAAAACGCTTAAGATAAAATAAAAAATTTGTCTATTACTTTTAATTGGGTTCTGTGAAAGTATTGAAATAAAACATTGTGACCTATGTAAAACAATATATATGTTGAATCACTTATAATTTGAAAAACAAATTTAAAAGATTACTATGAATATTATTATTTATATTGTTATTAAAGTATTATTATAATATTTTTATAAAGTAAAGATTTCGTCATACTACAAACTCTTGTTTTTAATAGATGACAAACAACTCGTAACCAATCACACATGGTAAATGACTCACCGATTCATGATTCATCAAGTTTCATGATTTGTCCTCTTAATATCCATTATGAAAACTTTATCTTTAATTTAAAATGGGAAAACCTTAATAGCTGCCCAAATTTGCGATTCCTAAACTGCTCCTAAACTTGGAATTCATACTGAGCATTATATCAAATGGTCACAAATCTACCAAATAACTTCGATTATGGTATCAACCTTGACAGTCGTAGTCGTGGATTCAATACATTATAAACTTTTACTTGAAAAGTTTTCTTCTTTAGAGATTTTAAACTTCATTTTTAGACAAAATATTGTAATTTAAAATTTTCTATGAACATCCAGAGAGAACATCGCTTGTAGTAATGGCTCGACTTTGACATCTTGCTTACCTTCAAAGAATGTGTCATAAACCAAATAAACAGTTTTCTGAAAAAAATTGCATAAATTAGTTCCACCTGTTTTTTCATGCATTGCAGCAATCACTCTTTGTTCTCTCACATACGAGCATCTTTAATCATAAGTTTTGAACATATCAAATAACTTCATCTTGATTCCATGCGCGGTTAGCTTGTAGTTTTCTCAAACAATCAAAATATTAAGTTAAGCTGTTTTTTTCTTTTAACCCAATAAGAAACTTTAATAATAATTAGTAAGAGAGAATTTGTGAGAGACAATAAGAACTCAATTTTTATTTTACAAATTCGGAAAATATGGATTAAGTATTTAATTGATTGATAATACCATTGATATAAACAATCGTAGGTTTCACATCACTCAAAACTTCCAAAGACATTCACAAATCCTTTAGCAGTTTATCATACAGTGTAAATAAATTTTTAGATAATTAATATTTTTTCTTTAAACATTTTGTATAGCTGCTTTTTATTGAAATGCTATAATGGTTCAACTTGTTTTTCTCCTGGTTATAAGGGTGCTGTTAAACCTAATTTTTCAAAGAGCACGATAAAAAGCATTTAATAAAAAGATTCCGTTATGTTTCTTATGGTTTCTCTTTTTTGGGCATAGCAGACTACGAATCTTGGAAATAAAGATTCTAACGAAACTATTAAGTTTAATCACTATTTAACTATGTCTGCTCAACTTCTGTGAAAAAGTGAGCCAATTAACAAATAAATATTAGGTATACGTTTTTTCGAATCCTAAATCTTCATTATATTACTTCTAATATTTCTATTTTATTATTTTACTATCTAATATTTTGATTTTATTATTTTACTATCTAATATTTTGATTTTATTATTTCCTGGCATTCGAGAATGAATATTATACTGAATACTAAAAAGCACTCTCATACCAAAACTACAATAAATTAATAAGGTACAATCAAATTAATTTATATGTTTCTTACTCAATTGCAGCCGTGGCGCAGTGGTAGCACACTTGCCTCAGAAACGTAAGATCCGTGGTTCAAACCCCACCTCTGGGCAAGTTTTGTGACATCGGTTGGGAAGGAGGCGTGAACTTCCTATTAAATGCTCTTCCGCGGTGCTCTGTGATAAGATCGTAAGGACTTCTTGGAACACCTAAAATCAACATTAAAAAAAAAAAAAAATTGAGCTTATAAGCTGCTTACAATTCAAATAAATGGTTTTTTACTCTTCTAGATATTTTGTTTGCAGCTATATATAATTAAACATGACAGTTAAAAATGCAATGAAATTATTGTTTATTGAATAGAAGGTTAAACTCCACAAAACACAAAAAGCTACTAACAAACAAATAATAAAACTCTTTAAAAAAGAGCATAGTTTTATAAATGAAAATCAACTTCAGCTTTGTAGTTTTAACTCTAATTTCCTTTAACAGGATATTTTTTGCGGAATTGAAAAAATAATCTAATTATCAAACAAAACAATTTAAAATGCGGCTTTTTTATTTTAAGTGATTCGAAAGTTTTCGATTCGCGGAAACTTTTCTGTTAGTAGAAACCAATTTTTAGTTCTATTACCTGTTTTTTGTTTGAACTTAAATCAAACTAAATGAAAAGTAATGTCAAAACATAAAAATCAAAATACTATTTTAAAATTATTATTAACATTTTAATGGAGTTTTCATTTATTTTTTTCAACAGTTCCTCTGTCATCAATGTCGTTTAATAAAGACGACTCTATGTCAACAACAACAACATCAACAACAACAAAAGCAACAACAATTTCTACATTAAAATCGGACATTAATGTAAGTACCAACAGTGTACTTAATATAACATTAATCTTAACTTCGTTACCGGTATCGAATGGAGCCATAATAAACGATGCAAAATCAAGCATTGTTATCGCTGTTTTGTCGAGCGCGTGTATTGGTACATTAGTGATTGTTGTATTCATTCTGGTGTATATATGCTTTTGTTCAAGAAGAAAAGAAAAAAATGTAATCCAGTAAGTATTATTTTATTGTTTTATTTATTAAAATTTTAAAGTTATTTTTAGTAACAAATATAGTAAGGGGTATTTTAGAAATGTTAAAGACGTATCTAAGCTTACTGTTGGATGGTGCTAAATGTAATTAAGTTCAAAGTTGACACTTTAGAAAGGGAGAAAATAAAAAAATTAAATTTTTTTTAATGGTTACAAAAAATGACTAAACTAAATAATTAAGTATGTTTTTTCTAAACTGATAAACCCATTTTGAAGGTCAAAATTCAATGCAAAACAATTTGAAACGCGGAGAAAAAATGTTTTATACAAATACGTCAAAAAATATATATATAATATACATATGAAAAAAAGAATATCTTAGAATATCATTTACAATTGAATTTTCATGGAAACTATATAAAGAATCTATTAGAAAGTTAGCATTTGATTTGTTTAGTATCTGGTTGTTTCTTTTTATTGTTATTGCTATACTTTTTACTCTATATTTTATCTTCTATCTCTATAATCTAAATATATCTCTTATTCGTTCTTGTATGGAACTGCTACTAACCTTGTCAATGCTACGATTGTGAGATATTAAACGATAAATTTATTTAAATCACAAAATAAAACTTGCGTAACTCGTCACCTAACTAAGTTATATTCTTTTATTGTAATTGTTCTTTCAAGCTTAATAAACTTTTCATGAGGTATTTTTTTCTCAAAGGTTGGTGCATCGGAATTGCCTTTTTATCATCTATTGTCTTCTGTGAAAGAAGACTTATTTGTTTAACTCTCTAATTAGTTTTCTGTTAACTCCTAACTTAATTGATGGTAGCATGAAACTTTGTTAGTAGTGAATTAGTGTAAAAAACAACTCTGATGCAATTGCTTTATAAGTGTTTTTTTGCGTGTGTTAGGTTTATATTTTAGAACAATTCTGATAAAAATATGTTCTTTTTTTTATCAAATTATGTTTGCAAAAAAAAAGGGACACCATATTTTTATTACAGTAGTTTTAAAACAAAACCAAAGAACACCGTGTGCTTTCTAGAAAACCGTGTGCTTTCTAGAAAACCGTGTGCTTTCTAGAAAACCGTGTGCTTTCTAGAAAACCGTGTGCTTTCTAGAAAACCGTGTGCTTTCTAAAGTTTTATTTATAACTACTCTGATAAAATTACTACACATAAACTCTGAGGTCAGTGTTCAAAGTTTTTGATGTGTTTTTCTTTTATCAGTCTTTTTCTATTTTTATTTTCCTTACTTTTTGTCTTACCCCTATAGCAAGACAAAAAGTAAATAAACTAAAAATAAAAAAAAGAGTAATAAAAAATAAAAACACATTCAAAACTTTGAACGCTGACCTCATAGTTTATTACACCCAAATTATCTTTTGTAAAAGGATCCACTCTTGAGCCTCAGTTTATGAGGCTTTTAAAAAAATACTATACTTGCTAGATTTTTTTTATTTATGTAAAAAAACATGTTAAATATATTTTCTTCACTAACAAGCATTTAGTAGTAGAATTAGTACTATTATAATTGTAATGAAAATAATAAAAGTAACAATAACTATTGTTATTGTATTAACTTAATTTAGAAACTATAACAAGACTTGTGATTTACAACTATTGTAAAAATTATTTTAGTGTCAAAATTTAATAAATGTTTTAACAGTCCAGTCTCCGAGATAAGTGACCTTGAAATAGGGTACAACTAATACATAAGTATTGATTCTGTTTCTTTTTTATTTACTGAATATTACTTGCCCTCATTGCAAACTTTATATAGCTCTATAAAAGTGAGTTTAATCGGGTCTGTATTTCTTTTACTGCTGGGGATAGGCATAATTAATTGCTACCATTTCTTCCACTAAGTCATTTGCTTTTACATTAGGCACCTATCCAAATGTTTCGAAGCTTACTTAACTCACACTTACTCTAATATAAATTTGTCTTTTGTTTCCCTTCGGTTTTATAGCTGTATGTGTTTCATAATAAATTTCATAAAGTAACTGGACATCTAGTTGCAAAGTTATAAAAGAGTTTTGTTAGATAAATCAAGAAGAATATTTAACTGGTATTCTGAACTGCCTCATTTTTCAAAAATGATCCACACAAAATTTATTGGTAAGGTCTGATAGATGATGAACAATCTAAAAATATAGAAAATTTTTTAACAAAACAAAAGTAGTTCACATTTTTAGACAATTTTTTTTTTTATAATTATTATATATGTACTTTTTTTTTTTTGCCGTGTTAATATATACAGACTGTTTCTTAATAACAAGATATATATGTAGCAGGGGCGAGAAGAAGACTAATATGTCTTATCGCCAAGTCCCTTGATAAATTCCGTAAATATAAAGTTTAATTTAAAAATAAGCATTTCCGTTGACAATATAAAATAAACAAACGTAAAATTCGTAAAGTGATAAATAAAACATATTATTAAGGAGCAAAAAATAAAAAAGTAAAAAAAACAACAACGCATATTAAAACAACAAAAACATAAATAAATTTGAAAGGTTAAGTTTAATCGATAATTACCCAGGTCAATGTTTCTCTGATTCCATAATGATTTAATTAACGGTTAGATATGTTGAAAAAAAAAAAATTATTTTCACGGGCTTAATGTAGTCAATCAATTAGTTTAGACGTCATCATCCGGTGAAACTTGTCAATATCAATTTAGACAAAATTATAAAAAAATAAAAAATTTCACTTATTAAATTAAATAATTATTTAAATACAAGCATATAATAAATTATAAATTTGTATGATTTTGAATGAATAAAAATAATGTTAATTCTAAATAAGTTATTATTTAAACAGTTATATTATTGAACTCAAAATAAATAAAATTTATATATGTTAATTGTTGCTTGAAACAGTGGCGGATTAAGACTTCTTGGGGCCCGGGGCTATTTTTGTTTTTGAAGGCCTTTTTATGGGCCAGAGCCTAAAAATGACTATAAGAAAAAAAAAAAAATGGTCCTCTAAAATTTTTTTGGGGCCCTAAATTTACGGGGCCCGGGGCTAAAGTCCCCCTAGCTTCCCCCCCCCTCCTTGATCCGGTAATGGCTAGAGACGGGTGCCACGTGCGCTTCTGATCCTAATATTTATTATCCCTTTATACGTATACGTAACACTTCTTTGGCTTTCCTTTGGCTTCACTTCACTTCTTAAAATAAATAAAATTTATATACATAAATGACTGCTGAAAACGAGCGTCACGGGCACCGCTAAATTATCTAGTGCCCTAATAATAATAAATGCGTGAAAAAAGAACCTAAATACTATAAAATACAATAGCTATTAGACTTTGAAATAATAATATAATACATCACTGTACTTATTGTAATTGTTATTTATCACAGCAATACAATACAATAGTTACTGTTATTGTTTTACATCATAGCAATATAATACAATGGTTTTAGAACTTTAGTGTATTGTTAGAAAAAAACAACAATACAATAGTTATTGTAACTGTATTTATTCACATCAATACAATAACCATAAATAATGTTTTAATTGCATCTCTGTAAAAACAAATACTCTTATACAAAAAAGATATATATTGCATTATAAAGACATTTTGAGCATTTTAAAATTTGGCATATTTGATTTGCAAAATGTGTATATACATACCTACCAAAAGTTTTAAAAGCAAATATTTTAAACATTAAACCCAATTTTCACACGTTAAGGAACCTCTCCAATAAGTATGTAATTTTATTGCTTTTTTGATTTGATTATAAACTAAGTTTCACGTAATCAACATTTAATGATACACAGATACGTATATAGGTTTATCTCTACTATATTTACGTATTTAGGCTCTCTTTCTCTACTATCATGAGAAATATAACAAAAATTATTAACAAGTTTTTTTTTTCTAAAAACAAAACATTTTATTAAAGCACATTTTTTCTGTTTTTAGACGTCGTTCTCAAAACTCTGCAGTAAATGATGTAAGTTAAAACTATTATTTTTTTGTCATACAAACTTAAAGTAGTTGTGCTTCTTTTTTTGATGAAATCTTTTGAATCTTTTGGTGTCATCTATTCTTTCAAAAATAGTTTAGTACTTAAAATTTGAATTCTAAACTAAAATTTTTTAGATTAATCTCGAAGACGGAAATATTGTACGCGAAACAGAAAATCTTTCAACAAATGGTTTTCAAAATTCAAGTAAAGAATCTCATAAGGTTGATGCACAAAGTTTCAATCCTGAAAAAAGAGTTAAATTGAACCAACAAAAAATTCCAGTGTTTGAAAGTTTTAATATCGCAAAAGAAGAAGAAGAGAAAAATCCCATCCAGTCATTTTCTTATGTTAGTAAAGAGAATGTTACAAAGCTACCTGCCACCGGTAAGTTATCTGCTGATCAAACGTTACAAAATCGATTTGGAAAAGGTACTTCTATTAAAAGAAATTCCTTTCTTTCTACACAATCATTACCTGTTGATCAGTTTTCTCAAAAAAAATTGTCCAACTACTTGCGTGAAAATAGTCCCGAAAATTCAAACAATTCTTTTGAAATAACTGAAGTAACTCCAGGTCATAGTTTAGATATTGAAATTGATGAGATGTTTATGTTTGATGTAGAAAAACATAGTGATTTAGATTATGAGTCAACAAAAAATATATCTCCAGTATACGACATAGTTACAAACAATAACGTTAAGCAGTTTTCATCAAATAAGTTTAATACTGAAAGAAAAAAATTTAAAAAAATTGTTGCCATACCATCAGGTGAAGAAGAAGAGCAAGTAGAAAACGAGTTTTTAGAATTAAAACATTCTAAATCCAATCTTTCAGAGTTACGTGTAAATAAATATTTTAATGACCAAAATAAAGATCCAAGATCTAAAGTCAGCTTTGAAGAAGACCAACTAAAAGATTACGAAGTTATAGAAGAAATGATTCATCATTATCATTCAGTCAATAGCGTTGTTGCACCTCAATTAGCCAGAAAGAAAAGCCCCTCATATTCAAAAGAATTATTCCAAAAATCACCTTTAACATCTGAAATAGCTAAAGGAAAAAAAAGCACAAAACTAGAAGATAGTGTAAAAGGAATACCAATAAACAACTTTTCTCGAAACAGATTTTTGAGTACTTCAAATACATCATTGGATGCTTCAAACTCTGCTTTAAACAGGTCACTAAGTGCTTCAAACGCTGCTTCAGATAGATCCTACGAGTTAAATGTTACAGACAGAAAGTTAAAAAGTATAAGCAAGTTATCGGTACATGATTCGGAGTTAAACTTTCCTGAAGTTCACAACAAAACTAATAAAACATTCCGGCACAAGAGTGTTATAACTGACAACAACATGTTGACATCGGAACTTAAAGCATTATCATTTGACTATAAAAGCAATGCAAACAAAAACAAAAACAGTTTAAATAGTTTCAATAATAATCAAGAAAGTTTTTATAAAGATAATAAACCATTAAACAGAGAAAAGCTTATGTTATACTATGCAAATATAAAAAAAACCATGAGAGAAGTATTCCAAAATGAAAATCTAAAAGCTATGGACAAATTTAATATTCACTCTCGAGGTTCTTATAATGTCGCAAAAAAGTCCATACAAAAAGTAAATCCCGAAGTTTTTGTTATTAACATAAGTGAATCATCTGATAAAGACAGTTCTTCTAGGGTTAAATATATAAGAGATGAATTTGAAAAAGTAAAAGAAAGCAAATCTTTGCACAAAAATTTAGAACAAAAGTCGTATGGTAGTGTTACATATGGTAGTGTTGAATATGGTAGTGGTGCATATGGTAGTGTTGTTTCAAATCTCTTTAAATCTAGCACAGATTTAAATGAAAATTATTTAAAAGATTTTGAGAAAATCGATTCATCAGTAGATTCAGCAATGGTTTTGAAATTTAACAATCGAAAAATGGAAAATGAACAAGCAAACTTATTAAAATTAAATGCTAACAAACTTATATTAAACAAAAATTCAGCCCATTTAAACAACATTGAAGCCAATTTCCACTCTAATGAAACGTATTTATTAGGTCAAAGAGAAAAAAGTCGAATGTTGGGTCGGCAAATTATTTCTTACGATAACGCCTCAGATTCTTTTAATGAAGTACCAATAAGCACCAGTTTGAAAAAAAGAAATTCAGGAATCATGTTCAAAGAACTGTTTTTACAAAATAATATTCCGTTTATACAAAAACACCATGTTCTTCCAAGTAAACTTTACAAAGATTCAGGTTTTCAATCTAATGATCATTTAAAAACAAATAAATCCAATATGAAACATTTGCATCCGCCAAATAATGAATTTTTACAAAATACTACTTTTTTGAATAAGAACTCAGTAAATACGGAATCAATAGATAAGTCAGTAAATACGTCAATAAATACGAATTTTAAATTGTTAAATACTGAAAACTCATTACAATCTGGAAGCGCAAAAAATATATCCAATAATGATGAATCAAAGATATTGGACTTTCAAGAGCAAAAAAAGGTTAAAGAAAATTCTTTTGAAACTTTTTCAAACTCATATTTTGATCGCAGTTTTAACCCGGAAAACTACGAAGGACCCCCTGTTACAAGAAGATCAACTAAAAGTAGAAAAGAGATGTTAAATACTCTTTACGGACAAAACCGTTTGATTCCATCAAAAAGATTAGAAAAATTTACATCATCAAAAGAAGTGGTGTCTTTGGAAAAAACTGCACCTAGAAAAGAATCAGTTTCTCAAGAGTTGAAAACCTCTCATCTTGACATTAAAAACACTAATAATGATATAAGAAGTCTAAACATTCTAACTTCAAACTTAGTTGAAAAAAATAGTTCTAACGAAATTAACCTAGATAATTTTACGGACCTTTTAAAGCAACATAAACTTAACAATAGAAATACGGAGCATGGTTTTGACCGCAAAACAATGAATGGCAATTCAGAAGTTGTAGTTATACCTGCAAACGTACAATTCGACAGGCATACCAGCCTAAATAATTATAACATTGAACTAGTAAACGAGGTAAAACCTGTAAAGTTATTAGGTGGGTTATCCCACACAAATATAAAATAAAGCCTAATAAATGGTGCTTAAATTAAATTCAACTAAGTTATTTATTGTGCTGAGGTATCTAAAAGTCTGCTTATTTTTTGTCTCGGTCTTGTCTTGGACAAATTGTATCTTATTCATATATCAATCCTCGATATATTATCATATACTAAAATGTAAAGATAAATTATAAACAAATCAATTGTCAATACAGCAGCCATAGCGCAGTGGTTAACAAAATCTTGTGATGCATTAAACTTGTTCAGTTCTGTGATAATTAGGTGTAGAAAATAATAACATGGTACTATTTTATAATACCATGTTATCAAGATCTACACCTAATCATCTTGTTTTTAAAACAGTAATCCAAATAATCTTAAGTTATCTCACAAGAGTATCACTAATAATCTTCATAATCATATTGTCAAAAAAAAAAAAAAAAAAAAAAAAATACAATTAATAACTTGGCGAACATTTTTGTTGTGGATTTGCAGCAGACCTATATAAACATATATACGGACTGCTGAAAATTTAAATTTATTCAACTTAAATTTCAAACATTTAAATTTATTCAACTAAAATTTGAAAAGCCAAGTTGCTTGAAAAGTATTTCAACGTTTTTTAAAAAAGGTTATAATTAAATAACCATGTTTTATATACCGAAAAAATGAGTTAGGATTTGAAAATTAAAAAAATATATAATTTAACCTTTATTTATATAAAGTCATCCCGAAAACAAAAAATAATATTTGTATTTGTTTTATAGATTACAAAACATGCATGTATCTTACAATACCATATAAAGATTGAGTTCACAGTTCTACAACCTTACAATGTATTTAAATTCTAATCTTTCAGTGAAATTTCACTGAAATTTTTTTTGTTAATAAATTTAAGTTGCAGCATTTTATGTTCCACTAACAGCCTTTAACAGTATGATAACTTATATACTTTACTTACAATAACTTACTTGTGATAACAAAAAAAGCGATAAGAGGCAGTGGCAGAACTTCAAATTTTGTGCCCCCTGCAAAATACTTTTTAGGTCCCCAAAGAGGTATTTTTTTACATTTTTGTAGTTACTGTTTTTGATCAGTTTGTTGTTGTTTTATATTTTATTTTTTTCGATTTTTGGTCAGACGTTACTTTAATACAGGATTGAACTTTTTAAAATTGACAAAATTTTTTAAACACTACAATTCCTTCAAAAAATATGGGCACCCTACAGCTCAGCTTCTCCCCCCGCATTGCGGGGCATGGCGGTATGGTAGTTCCGCCACTGATAAGAGGGCGGAACTACAATACCGCCAAAAAGAGCAACTCTTTTGAATAATCTAAAAGAAGTAACTTTAAAACTTTTTAAAATTTGACTTGAATATAGGCGTTTGTTAGATATAATTGTTACGCGTATTTTATGATTGACAGTTTAAAAAAATTTATATATAGTATAAACAGTTCAGAGCGCCAACCTTATAATAGTATTCGAGATAAAATTGCTAAGAACTCGATTAAAGTTATAGGAGAGTTTAAGGTCAATTTTCCTGAATTAAGTAAACCTGATTTGGCGGTTTTAAGGAATTCTTATACGGTATTTTAAAATTTGATTTAGGCTACAAGGTCTAAAAAAAAAACTATTTTTTATACTATTGTTTCGTTTTATGTCCTTTGTAATATAATATCTGAATTTTTGGTGTTTTATGTAATATTAATATTATAAATATTCTACAATAGAAGTAGTTAGTTTTTACAAACTGAAAATCTAACGAGACTCAGCTATAGTAGATTGTAATCTCGAGGAGCGACAAAAACAGTCGTATTTACATTTAAATCGTATTTACCTGACTTCATTTTATTTTTTGTATATTTTAAAACACTGAATTAAATTGCCTTTCATTCGTCGTTCTGAAAAATGCAATTAGTCCCAAATCAAGATATTAAACTATTACAGCGTGGAAAATAAAAAACTAAAGGCGAGCGGTTGGCGGACCTGTACACAGTGCACCCCAAACTCGTTCGTAAGATGTCGGAACGATATTTCTCGGAATTCGTATTTTGGTATTTTACAGAATGGGCGCTAAAATAGGTGAAAAAAGTAGAAAAAGCCTAC
>NC_061168.1:31388333-31518333 GCF_022113875.1 Hydra vulgaris
ATAAAACAACAACAAATGTTCCTGAACATCCTTAATAAACAACATCCTGCCATAAAATACACAGTGGAACTTGAAAACGACCTCAAACAACTCAATTTTCTAGATATCAACATGATATCTAGAGATATGAATTTCAAATACATAGAAAAGAAGCTATTACAAATGTTCAACTTAAACCTAACTCGAACATTAATCCTAACATTATTCTTGGCGTTTTCAAAGGATTTTTATGTCGTGCTAAAAGAATATGCTCTCAAAAACACCTTCAAAAAGAAATTGATTTTCTAATAGACATCTTTGTTGAAAATGGCCACGACAAGAACATTCTAAATAATATTACTATAGACTATTTAAAAAACGTTTCGAAAAACACCACATTTCAACCAATAGATACCCAACCCTATATAAAACTACCTTGGATACCAATTTTTGGTCCAAAACTTCGTAAAGAGTTTCGAAAGCAAAACAAAAAGGTTATTTTCACATCAACTCCCAATTTAAAAAATATTTTCTGCAACAATAATGTATGATTTAAGTTTATAACAGTTTTTAACAATTAAGCTAAATTTAAAACAACTTGTTAACTATTTAAAGATTTAAATAGTGAAACTTTTATTCTTATATTTACGTAAGAATATCAAATAAACATTATTTTTACAATTTAAAACATTTTGGCTATGGATATATATATTTTAGGAAAACATTTTCAATTAAAAAATATCATCATAAGAATGGGAATAATGCCATTTTGAAATATACGGTTTACGCATCTTCCTGCTGGGTAGTTTAGTTTAAATGCAACTGTGTCGATTCTCAAATCCATAAACATATTGGGATGCGTCCGACACAAGTTTTACCGCTCGCTCAACACTCTGGGAGTGAGATGGAAAGTCGGGGATTTCAGGTTTAACATTATTGTCAATCGCATTTTGGATTTGCTCAATTGAAAAATGTTGTGTTGTTGGGGGCTCCGCAAATTTAGTAATGCTGATACCTACCAACTCATACCAATGATTAGCATTAAAATTAATTTCTGGAATTTTTTTCAAATTTACTTCTAAACTTTCGTTGTTTACTCTATAAATATAAATCAAATCCAATTACCACATTTAATGTATCATTTTTTTTTTTAAAACTTTATTTTAGTTTACTATAAAAAAATACCTTTGCCTTAGACCCAGTAGGATTTGAAAACCAAAGTTTCGTATCTTGCTGTCACTATCTTTTAACGTGGCATAAAGAACATTTTCAGTTTTTTTTAAAAAAAACTCTTCTAGTTTTACCACTAAGCGACTTATTGGTCCAGTATTGGTAGCAGTATTATCAAAAAGAACAGCTTGTATACTTTCCAAACTGTTATGTTCTTGTAAAACACTAAACGTTTCGGTAGCAAGAACTAAACCTGTAGCACCGGTGACAGGAATCGTCCTATGAGTCAAATAATTTCCACTCAATTTTCCATCTTCATAAGTAAATGTGTGGTGATGTTCAGGTTCAATGCATTTCTTTAGTACTTCTCCTTGAGGTAAGTTTATTACTATACTTTTTTTAGTTATTTGATCGAGCTTGCTGTCAACCCCAAGACAGATTAACTGTTTTTTTTGTTCTGAGTCCACCTCTTCACTAACGATTTTTACTTTTGACTTGGCCCTATCTAACTTGCATTTGTCAATCAAAATATTTTTAATATCAACGTCATTTTTCAAGACTTGTTTTATGTCATGTAGTAAAGCATTTGCAAGGGCTGCACCTAACTTTAACGAACACTCATTTCTGACTAAAAACATTGCAAATCTTGGAAGTTTAACTAAATTGTATTTTCCAATAGGATTATTTACTGGTTTCCATTCACCTTCATCCTAAAAAGAGTTAATAAAATAAAACGCTTTCTGTTTCATCTGTTACAAATATTTCATGTATTTATAAAATATTTACCTCCGTATTGGTCAAACCACTTTTTTTTTTCTATTAAGTTTACTTGTGCTATGAGGGATTCATCTTCATTAAATAGCTTATGAGATATTTTTTGTCGTTCTTTATCAAGTCTTTGAATCCTTTTGACAGATAATCTATCGACGGAAGAAAGTTGATATGCACCTTTTGGTTTTTCTTTGGCTTTCCTCTGATCACGAAGATAAGCTCTGTCTTCCAGAGGTACTTTATTACTTTGAGAACAAAGGCATACAATATGTTTTTCGATGCAATTTTCTTTATTACATGAAACTTTTCTGTCACCACAGGGAAACACATCTAATGAACAGGAACACGCAGAAATATTAAAAAGTTTGTCCAAGTTTGCATCAAGATTTCTTTTAGCGCTTGCTTTTCCGTGCTTGCGATTAATATCCTTAACAAGTACGAGAAGGTCTTTAACTTTCCTATTGATAGATTTTTCAGTTATAAGAAGTAAACTTGGGTTTACTGTAGCCCAAATTGATTTTATATTATTGCTAATTTGCTGAGTCACTAATACGATATCTGCATTTGGATTTATATGAATAAGATAGTAATAATACTGAATAACCTGTCTAAAAGTGCTTGGATCTGTCGTTGATAGTTCGCATGGGCCGCCACAATATTTTTTTTCACTTTTCATCCGTGTAATTGCAACCTTTACTTTCGGCATTTTTGTAGATTAATTATATATGTAAACTGTATTAAAGTATTACACTTAGAGTAATGGGCAACGGTATGGGTTTTTAGTGGGGGCCAAAGCATCAAAAAAACCTAAAATATTAAAACTTACTATTAAAAACCTGCTTTGATAAAAAATAAAGAAATTAAACTCTTTTGAAAAGATTTGGGGGCCATGAATTCAGGGAACTCAGGAATTGAGTAAAACCATTAGTTCCATCGAAAAGTTTTATATTATATATATATATATATATATATATATATATATATATATATATATATATATATATATATATATATATATATATATATATATATTAGTGGTGTTTTTATTAAAAAACATTTTAAAACATGCGTAAATGTTGCGACATCGACTATCTTATAGCCTGCTGCTACAAGGGAGTGTTTCTACATCAACTATCTTATAGCCTGACTCGCAACGGAGTGTTGCTACATCGACTGACAAATAGCCTGACTCGCAAGGAAGTGCTGCTACATCGACTGAGGGTTTCGTTTGGGCAGGCAGTCTATCATTGAAAAAAAGAAAAAAACTAAGTTTTTAAACTTTTTCTGGTCTGGTTTATTAACGCGCTCTTCAAAACTACAGTACGGGAAACTCTTTTTGACTACCATGCAAGAGTATATATATATATATATATATATATATATATATATATATATATATATATATATATATATATATATATATATATATATATATATATATATATATATATATATATATATATATATATATATATATATATATATATATATATAATTTTAAAACATCAAAAAATACAGCTTCTCTCAATACAAATAATTTTATTATAGAAATTTTTGCTGGGTTATGGATACCAGCATCATCAGCTTGTAAAGTATTACAATAATTTTAATCGTTATTGTTTATGTAAAATCGTTAGTATTGACGTCAGCGGTTGAACGGCTTCTTTTGATTTATAAATTTTAAAAATGGCGTCCAAAACATATTGGCCTTCATCAAGATTAATTCCGCCGTTTCGTGCAGAGCACATGTTGTTTTGTATTTCTAGTGCCTCTCTAATTTTCTTTCAAATTTTTCTTTTCAATCTTTAACGTTATTGTTTTTTCCCAAATAATATTTTCTTTGCGAAAGGTTTTATGAAATGCTAATGCAGTTTGATTAGGTTTGTTTTCGTTAATGCTCTTCTGATGTTGATGCATCCGCGTATTTACCTGCATTTTTGTTTCACCTATGTAAACTTTGGAGAAGTTTTATTTTATTATATAGGTTCCAGGCTGACTGTTACTTGGTAGTTTTGTTTTGCTTTTTGATGTTAAAAAAGATCTTAAATTTGGGTTTTATTTAAATACTGCTCTGTACCCTGCTTTCCGAAATATTTTTCGAAGTTTTGGTGAAAGGCCTGGTACCCAAGGTAAAGACACTACAGGAAGATTATTGCATTCTGATGGAATTGTGTTTTTATTTTGTCTTCTTTGTTGAAATTCGTGTGTAATATTGTAATTATCAATAGCTTTTCATTGTACCCATTTTCAATAAACATGTCAATTAAAAAAATTATTTCGTTTTGCATGATCTTTACTAAAAATGATCTTTACTACAAATGGAGTAAGCTCTGTGGAGAAAACCTTTAAATACAGCTGTTAAATTATTCGGATCGTGATTTGAATGCGGTTTAATTTGAATGTTAGTGATTGCCTCTTTTTGATATACTTTGAACTCATATTTTCCTAGTGTGTAATTTGTAATGTTTATATCAAGATACCTAAGGGTTTTTTGATTCGTTTTCAACTTCAATTGTGTATTGTATTGCAGGATGTTGTTGATTTAAAATATCTTGGAACTGTTTTGCTTGTTTGATGTTAGTAAATCTTGCATAACTATCGTCAACGTATCTTAAAAATGATTTTAGATTAAGAGTTTAATTTATTGTCAAAGCCATTTTAATTGCATTATTTTCATGGAATTATAGAAAAGATTCCGCGAGAACAACCATGAGAGAAAGCCCGATTGGTCCTGAGTTTTCCATTACGTGAATCTCATTGTTCCAATGAAAATAACATCGATATAAGCAAAGTTCTATGAGTTGCTTTATTTCAGGTATACTTAGTTTTGTTAAGTTTTTGTATGATAAACTGTTATTTAATTGTTATAAAAGTATAACGGTGGTTTCTTTTAACGGAATTGACGGGTATAGATTTACAACATCATAAGACACTTGCAGGGCCGGCGCTAGTATTTTTTGGTTTTTGAGATAGCTAACTTCCAGACATGAAGCAAACTCCAAACATATATATATATTCATACTTATGTCAAATAAGGATGCTTTGCAAAAAATTGCGATAATTGGAGCTTGGAAACAACATAGTCCCAAAATTTTTGCCTAGTCTACCCCAAACGTGAGAGCAACAAGTTGATAAAATATTTTTTGTACTATTTTCAACTAGACTAATATTCATCGAAAAATTTTAAGTTTTATAGTATAATTTCTTAGTGTTCAAAAATTATAACAATATAAAATTTGCAGCCCCCTCAAATTGAGGGGGGTTTAAATATTATATAGTCATAATTTTTGAACGCTAAAGTATTTTACTATGAAACTTAAAATTTATCGATGAATATTAGTCTAGTTAAAAATAGTACAAAAAATATTTTATCAACTTGTTGCTCTCACGTTTGGGGCATACTAGGCAAAAATTTTGGGACTATGTTGTTTCCAAGCTCCAATTATCGCAATTTTTTGCAAAGCATCCTTATTTGACATAAGTATAAATATATATATGCTTGGAGTTTGCTCCATGTCTGGAAGTTAGCTATCTTCAAAACCAAAAAATACTAGCGCCGGCCCTGGACACTTGAATATCATTGTTGGCGAAATTCCAATTTTCTGCTTTTTTATAAAGTCAAAAGAATTTTTTAATTGTGTCGGATTTTCATTTAAGACTGGTTGTATTGTCTTAACTAAGTATTCTGATATTCCGTGGTTTAGTGTGCCAATGATAGAAATAATTATTCTCATCGGGTATGATTTTTCTAGTTTATGAGCTTTTAATAATCCATACAAGTATATATATATATATATATATATATATATATATATATATATATATATATATATATATATATATATATATATATATATATATATATATATATATATATATATGATATATATATATATATATATATATATATATATATATATATATATATATATATATATATATATATATATATATATACATTTATAAAATTTTGCTAAGTGATTTTCTACTAATGTAATTGTAATTGCTTTGTTCTTTTAAGAACATTGAGCACTCTTTTTGTAGAATACATTTTATATATATATATATATATATATATATATATATATATATATATATATATATATATATATATATATATATATATATATATATATATATATTTAAACAATTTAAAATGTATTCTACAAAAAGAGTGCTCAATGTTCTTAAAAAAACAAAGCAATTACAATTACATTAGTAGAAAATCACTTAGCAAAATTTTATATATATATATATATATATATATATATATATATATATATATATATATATATATATATATATATATATATATTTCTCTCGATACTAAATTTATTTTTTAAAAGAAATTTACTTTTAAAAAATAAATTTAGTATCGATAATACTTTTTAAACTGGAAACATTTATTTTTAAAAACAACAACATTTGTTAGTGTAAAATAACTTACAGAAAAATACAACCTTAACTTAGACATGATATAACTGCCTAGTAAAAATTATATTGAAATTCAAGTGTTAAAATGTTTTAAATAGAGGCCTTCGAAAATTCGAAACCGAATCAAATTAATAATATGATTCGAGTTACGATTCCAAAATTTTCAAATTAAATCCTTACTTATTTTGTTTATGTTGTGGGTATTTTAAATATTCTACGCTTTGGCGCTATCAAAATAACGTTACTTATCCTTAAATACCTTTTTAATCAGCGTTTAAAAGTATAATTTTCTTTATAATAACAAAATTTATAACGTTTATTTCTAAAAATAATTTGATATAAACTTAAGTTAACTTTTTGGTAACTTTTTTTTCAGAAATCATAAAAAGCTTTATTTATGAATTAAATTTAAGGATTACATCATTTATGCAATATATATATATATATATATATATATATATATATATATATATATATATATATATATATATATATATATATATATATATTTATATATTATATTAAAATAATAATAAAATTAAATTTGTAACATAACTCAGAATTTTAAGCTTTAAATTATTCCTATTAAAAATTTTGCGAAACTGAAAATGCTTTTCAATTCGATTTAGAAAATTTTTTGCAACGTTGGTTTTTACATTATGCGAAAACAGAGGATTAAACCAAATAATGTTTTGTGATCTTGATTTTGATTTTGGTGGGACGAGATTTTTTTTGAAAGTAATCTTTTCAATGAACCCACTTGCTGCTAACGCATTGTTATAAAACGATGTTGCTCTATCGAAAACTTCTTTGCTAAATGAAATATTGCTTATACGGTTAGATATCATAGTTGGTATGGATTTAATTATACTAGGAGGGTGGTTAGAATTTACGTTGATGTATAATGGGAGGTCACCTGGTTTTCTGTATGGCTTGAAAGTATTTTCTAACAGGTTGAAGGTAACATCAAGAAAGTTTACAATTTTTAAGTTGGTTTTGATAGTAAGTTTTAGATTAAATTTCTCCTTAAAAAGATGGACAATGTTTTTCTTTATTCTCTCGGATTGCGGTCCATTAATTCCATGAAAACAACAAAGTCCATCATCTCTATATAATCCAACGGTTTTCAACCCATAGTCTTGACTTAAAGTATGTAAAATAAAGAGTCCAACTAACTCACACACCTCAGCCCCATCGTAACTTCCCATAGTGACGTCAAAATTAGGATCACCAAGTTTTTTGACTCAGAAACTATTGTGTTCAGTAAACAATAATGATTTTCTTGAGTGATTAATAATATCTAAAGTATATTCTGAAATTTTTGTGAATTGCTTGGCGTGAATAAGCGAAATTTGAAGTAATTCTTTAGAAATAGAAGAATAGAACTCTTCGATATCAAACTGGATGAAAGTGCAGTTGTGTTTGTCTTTAATATTGCGGAACCAATTTATAACGTCATCCGTATTATGCAATTGATTTACAAGGGTGGCTTTTCTCACTTTATTGTTAATGTTTTCCAGTAAAGTTTTACTAACCTTTCCAAGTTCTGGTTTAGATAGATTAATTAATCGACATTTAGTATTGTTGAAAAAATCATCTTTGTGATCCTTTATAGTTATAAACGCAGTATTCATTGCAAGACATTCCGTCCTGTTGTCAATACCCAAGTTTTTAGCAGTTACTTTAGCCGCATTATTAATGTTATTATATTGCGAATTATCAGATTTTTTGTAAGTTTTTCATTGTTTTCATTGAAAAGTTTATTGTAAGAAGATTTTTCAAGCTCGTAAATATTATGTGATTTAACCGCAAAAAGAAATATTTTTTCTGATGATTTAATTTTGCAAATGTCACTATTTAGTTTTTGAAACTGATTGTGGAAATTAGTAAATGAAAATTTTTGTACCATTTTAAGTAGATCGTTTTCTAAATTTACTAGATTAGTTTTATTTAGCAAATCGATAAATATTTTCAATAAAAAACATTTCTAATTTTTATTTGATATAAAGTATATTGTATATTTTGCAACAAAGTTTTGCTTTTGTTTTGTTTCTAAAATAAATTATCGCTACAATATTAACGACTAGAACCGATATCAACGCTTTTATGATTTGCATCGCAGCCACGAAACAATTCGTTTTTTGAATATATCACACTACTGGCACCTTATCGACAAAAATATCTTTTTAGTATGTATCAAACTTTTAATAAGATTAATTTAAAAGTTAGTTATAGCTGTCTTCCAAACTTCACCAATATTAATAACTCACACAATAAAAAAGTATTATCTAATGTTTCCAACACAATTGTTCCAACATGTAACTGCCGGCAACCTTTACAATGTCCTTTGCAAAGTACGTGTCTTAGTAAAAATATAATTTACATCTGCTTTGTAAAAACATCAATACAGGATAGTGGTTTAAATATATTGGTTTAACAGAGCACTCCTTTAAAGATTGCTGGTACAAGCATAAGAATTCTTTTCAATACGAAAGTAAAGCTAACGCCACAGAACTTTCTAAATATATCTGGGAAATGAAAAAAAAGGGATTTTCAAATCCTACTCTTACGTGGAAAATTATTGATAGGGCAGAACCTTTTAAACCCGGAAGAAAGTTATGTAACCTTTGTTTAACGGAAAAATACCATATCATTACATCATCTTTGAAACTATTAAATAAGCGAAATAAATTAATATTGAAATGTCGCCACAAAAACAAATTTGTTATCTGCAACTTTAACGTCATCTAAGCAAACACTGCATTGTATTTTTGTTTGTGATTTTTGTTGTTGTTATGGTTTGTAACGTCTGATGATCGCTTATAGCGTGAAACTCTGAGTTAAAGGCCGTTTTCCACAAGACAAAAAATTCGCGCGAAGCAAATATTTTCGTCGTTAAGCATGCGCAGATTAAACATTTTTGGCGATTATACTGATTTTTTTTCGCTACAGCGTTCCGCTGCAGCGAAAAAAAAAGTCGGATTTATTTCGACTTTTTGCGAATCGCCATAAGCGAAAACCAATAAAATTTTGAATATTATATCACGTGATGTCAACATTGAAAAAAAGCGAAAACATGTTGTTTTTAAAGTAACAAAAAACAAAGTTCTTAACCTGGCGTTCTTATTAATTTTATATGAACTTACTCTAAAAATTGGCTAGCATGAGTAAATTTATCAAACAAGGGGCAAGACTTACATAAAAAAATGACCAGACTTATATATAAAACTAAATCGAAAATTTACAAATATAAGTTTTCACACTGTCAATTACGAAAGTTACACTTCATAAGAATGTTTATCTTCAAGTGGCCACACGAAGATAAACCGGCGGACCTGTACTCGGTGCACCCTAAACTCGATGAAGTTCGTAAACGAACTCGGTAAAGTTCGAAACAATATTTTTGCCGTTTAATGATTGGCTAATATTAACGAATGAAAGTTTAGCACAAAAGTTTTATTTCGCGCTTCAAAAGCCAACTTTTTACCGCCTTTAAAATAAGTAAAATGACACCTTTAGCTGAGTTCATTGAAAGTATCAAAGAAGAAATTGGTTGATTTTTTGCAACAAAAAAGGCTAATGCCACTTCAAAAACTTTGTCTATGTGGTCTAAGGATGCTTGTGCAAAACTATGACGTCAATTCGAGCAGGATTTTTTGTAAGCTCTACATCTTTAAGTGTCAGTCTGATACTTCAATTAATGTTTTTATGGATCCTGGAGGTTCCTGTAACCGCTGCATCTGAGGTAGTAGGTGTAAACGAATAAACCTTAATTCAGTGAAGCAACAACAAATCATGTTGAGTCGTTTTGGTGTCGGATGAAACGAAGGTTAAAGTATGTTTTTGGATCACAGGGTGATTTAAAGTGGTCTAGGCTAGATGAAGCTGTATACAAAGAATATTATGATTTTTATAATAAAAATGTTTGTAAAAATTTCTCTTTATTCTTAAAACATATTAATGATAGCTATCCTCTGTAATGTAAAATAAGTATTACAATATAATATTTACATTAAAAATGTTTCATAATATTTATATTGAACTTGTTTTTTTTTATGTACAACACAAAATATACGTTGCAAAAACTAAAAGAAGATAAGCCACAAAAAGATATGCAAAGAAGATAAGCTACAAGAAGATAACTGTAGAAGATCGATTAAAAGAAAATTAGCCACAATAAAATATGTAAAGAAATAAAGGTATCTACCTTTAGAAGATCGATTAATAAAAGATAAGCTACAAAAAGAAATCTTAAGAAGAGAAGATACCTCTAGAAGATCTATTTAATCTAATATTTAATGTACATATGTTGATAATTTGTAATTTTTTTTTTTTTTTCTAAAATGTTAAATTTTTATTAAAATGCATTTACGCAAAGTTTTTGATTTTTATTTTCGACGTTACCATTATGGCGCGATTTAGCGTAATATTTTAGCGCCGATTACGTAAAATACCAAAAGCAAACACCGAGAATATTCGTTCCGAGAATTAACGAACTTCACCGAGTTTAGGGTGCGCCGTGTACAGGTCCGCCGATAAACTATTTTGTGAAAAATTTTTTATAGAGTTAAACCTGCTGTTCGTTCTTGCAGTAATAGTTTTTAATAGAAACGTTCATATTAGAGTTTAGCATTTATTTTCTTATACCTTCTTGTAAAAAAAAACCTTATATCAAACGATTAAATTACAAAATAATATCACATCTTACATATAAAGGCAGAAATGTTAATATTAATGCACGAAAAGAAATTTTCACATGCTTCAAAGTAGAAAGTATGCTAAAAAAGTATTAACTGCTTTCAGTTAAATAAACAGCGTAAACTTATTGCTGCCATTTTTATTGTTGACAACGAAAAAAAAGTAGCGCGAAAGAAAGTAAGTGGAAATCAAAACAGCGTTTCGTCGTAGCGAAAAAATTCGCTTCGCGCGAATTTTTCGTCTTGTGGAAAACGGCCTTTAAGGCCGTTTTCCACGCGGCTTTCCGGCGGATTTCCACGGAGCGAATTTTTTCGCGCGAAGCGAACTTTTTCGCCACTAACTTTTTCGCCACTAATTTACGTTTACACGACCAGGAATACTTTTTTAAGTATTTTCGTATGTCTCCAACAACTTACGAAGAGTTGCTTTCGTTTGTAGCGCCTATCATTGTAAAACAAAGAACTACCATGAGAGACCCTGTGAGTCCGAGTAAAAGGCTGGCCGTAACACTTAGATTTCTTGTAACAGGAGATGCTCAGTGTACTATTGCTGCAAGTTACAGAATCAGCGCATCTACTATCAGTAGGATTATTAGTGAGACATGCGCTGCTATCTAGACATCATTGAAAGAGAGAAATTTTCTACACGTCCCATCAGAAAAACAAGAATGGAAAACAATTGCAAAAGAATTTGAAAACATGTGGAATTTTCCGCATGCTATAGGTGCAATAGATGGCAAGCACATTGTTATGCAAGCTCCTCATAATGGTGGATCAGAGTATTTTAACTATAAGAAAACGCATAGCATAGCTCTTCTAGCTGTTTGTAATGCTAAATACGAATTTACTATGGTAGACATTGGTGACTCGGGAAGACAGAGTGATGGTAGCGTTTTTAACAACTGCAGTCTTGGTTATGCAATTGAAAATAATAAATTGAATATTCCTGATCCCGAATATATTGGTAATTCAGAAAAGGTGTTACCGTACGTTTTAGTTGCTGACGATGCTTTTGGTTTAAAAAGACACATGATGAAACCATACCCTAATCAAAACATTCCTTTAGATCAAAAAATATTCAACTACAGACTTTCAAGAGCCAGAAGGGTAATAGAAAATACATTTGGTATTGCTACAACACGCTTTTGAATATTTCGCAGACCAATTATTGCTAATCTTGAAAAAGTCATTTTAATTACACAAGCGATTGTAGCCCTACATAACTTTTTTATGAAAAAAAGATCAGCAAACAATTATGTCTACTATCCCACAAATTACACCGATATCGATGGTCTTGCTGGATTTAGACCAGGTGAATGGAGACAAGATAGTTCATGTTTTGCTACGCTACAACCAATGTCACAATCAGGTTCTAATAACTACTCAAAAGATGCAAAGCAAGTTAGAGATGACTTTAAAGAATACTTTAATACACCAGAAGGAGAACTGAAATAGTAACTAGACTTGGTAAATAGAAACTTGTAATGGTGAACGTATAAGTCACTATTTAAACCATGTAGTTTAAGGCTAACAACTATTACTCAAAAAATTTACATTTTTTCTGGTATTTCTTTAAGGACAAAGTAAATTATGTTAACAATTGATATAGTAAAATTGTAAGACTTTTACCAGGTAGAGCGCATATACTTTTAATAATATAATAATAATTTTATTACAACAATACTTAAAATCTTGAACTTCAAAATAATAATTTTTATGTTGATCTAAAGATTGCTTTTTACATATAAATATTTCATAGAAAAGTTAAAATTAAAAGTTTTTAAACTTAATAAATAATTACACCAATGCAAAAAAAACCTGATAATGGGAAAAAAGTCAAAAGTAAGAAGTACATTAAAGATGTTCTTAAAAATAAAAATACATCGATAAAACAAATAAAATATAACAGAAAATTATTATATATATATATATATATATATATATATATATATATATATATATATATATATATATATATATATATATATATATATATATTTATATATATATATATATATATATATATATATATATATATATATATATATATATATATATATATATATATATATATATATATATATATATATATATATATATATATATATATATATATATATATATATATATATTATAATTATAATTATAATTATATATAATTTACTCTAAATCTCTTCATTCTCACCTTATTTCATGTTGAAAAGTAGTGTTTTTATCTTTATCATAGCCCGTCTATTTTCTTTTATTGGAAGTTCTTTCATAATAGGAATAAGGCTTCTACAAAATAGGGTAGTTTCATCTTCCTCACCATCTTCCATTGACTTTTTTAATATCTTGTCACACTCTACTAATGATTGTGACAATTGTGACAATGACTCATCATTTTGATTTTTGATTCGTGCCTTCTTTTGAATAGGTGATCTGGTATGGCTTAATCTTTTTCGATTTTCAGTTAGAATTAATTCACTGCTAAAACTACTGGTACTTGGACTTGATTTTGTAAAACTACATTGTGAGTGAAACGATGATGGTGAAGCAACATCTGGGACAATATCAACATTAGATTCTGTTGGTTTGTTTGCACTTTTTTCATGCAAAAATGTCATTTGATCAAAAAACTTACATTTTGGTAAGTTTGAGGCTGCTGCTCCTGATCTGGTCATACGGTTACGTTTATCTAAACATTTTCTTAGTGTATCTTTTAGATTTTTTAACTTTTTCTGAAGTAAGTCCTCTTCTTTACAAAATATTAATGCAAGTTTTTTCCAAGCGTTTACCTTAACCAATCTGTCTTTGTATGTGGGGTGATTCACATCCCACAAGCTTGGAAGCTCACGAACAGCTTCTATAAAATGATCTATATTGAATTCAGTAGAAATAAAATTATCGTTTTCATTCTCTTCGTTTTCGTCTATTTCATTAATTACTTCTTCATTCGTGATTGCAACTTGATTTTGAGAAGCATTTATTAAAGCTTCCAATAAATCTACGCTAACATTTCTTTCTTTAAACCACTCAATAAACGTGTTACTATTGTCGGCCATTAAAATTTTGTTGTGTTTTTTTTTTTTTTTCTACATGCTGAATTTTTATATTTGCTTAATTTGCATATTTCAAAAGTTCTGATTGGCTCTTCCTTCAAGCGAAAAAATGCGCTGCCGAAAAAGTTGAAGTCAATCCAACTATTTTGCAAAGAGAAAAAATTTGCAAGACGATAAAAAAAAATGATTGTGCGCATGCTCAGAAATATTCACGGCGAAATACTTCGCTTCGCGCGAAATAATTCGCTCCGTGGAAAGCCGCCTTTAAGGCCGTTTTCCACAAAACAAAAAATTCGCGCGAAACGAATTTTTTCGTCGTTAAGCATGCGCAGATTAAACATTTATTGATTTTTTTTCGCTACAGCGTTTCGCTGCAGAGAAAAAAAAAGTCGGATACATTTCGACTTTTTGCGAATCGCCATAAGCAAAAACCAACAAAGTTTTGAATATTATATCACGTGATAATCATTTAATATTAAAAAAAAGCGAAAACATGTTGTTTTTAAAGTAACAAAAAACAAAATTCTTAACCTGGCGCGTTCTTATTAATTTTATATGAACTTACTCTGAAAATTGGCTAGCATGAGTAAATTTATCAAACAAGGGGCAAGACTAACATAAAAAAATGATCAGACTTATATATAAACTAAATCCAGAATTTACAAGTATATATTTTCACACTGTCAATTACGAAAGTTACACTTCATAAGAAGTGTAACTTTCGTAACGAAGAAGTGTAACTTTCACACGAAGATAAACCTTTTTGTGAAAAATTATACATAGAGTTAAACCTGCTGTTCGTTCTTGCAGCAACAGTTTTTAATAGAAATGTTCATATCAGAGTTTAGCATTTATTTTCTTATACTTTCTTGTAAAAAAAACCTTATATTAAATGGTTATATTAGAAAACAATATCACATCTTACATATAAAGGCAGAAATGTTAATATTAATGCACGGAAAGAAATTTTCACATGCTTTAAAGTAGAAAGTATGCTAAAAAAGTATTAACTGCCTTTAGTTAAACATACAGCGTAAACTTATTGCTGCCATTTTTGCCAACTGCCAAACTTATTGCTGCCATCAACGAAAAAAAAGTAGCGCGAAAGAAAGTAAAGGCCGTTTTCCACATATAGTATAGGCCGTTTTCCACATATAGTAAAGGCCGAAAAAAAAGTAGCGCGAAAGAAAGTAAAGGCCGTTTTCCACAAGACGAAATATTCGCGGGAAGCGAATTTTTTCGCTATGACGAAACGCTGTTTTGCTTTCTTTCGCGCTACTTTTTTTCGTTGTCAACAATGAAAATGGCAGCAATAATTTTACGCTGTATGTTAAATTATAGGCAGTTATTACTTTTTTAGCATACTTTTTAATTTAAAGCATGTGAAAATTTCTTTCCGTGCATTAATATTAATATTTCTGCTTTTTTAAGTAAGATGTGATATTATTTTGTAATATAATCATTTAATATTTTTTGTTTTTTGTTACTTTAAAAACATATTTTCGCTTTTTTTTAATGTTGACATCACGTGATATAATATTCAAACTTTTATTGGTTTTCGCTTATGGCGATTCGCAAAAAGTCGAAATGAATCCAATTTTTTTTTTCGCTGCAGCGAAACGCTGAAGCGAAAAAAAATCAGTATAATCGCCTAAAATGTTTAATCTGCGCATGCTTAACGCCAAAAAAATTCGCTTCGCGCAAACATTTCGTCTTGTGGAAAACGGCCTTTATGTTACAAATTTAGTTTTATTATTATTTTAATATCATATATATTTGCTCTACTTTTGTATTGAGCACTGTCTACCGAAATATTACTTATATTACTGGTATATATATATATATATATATATATATATATATATATATATATATATATATATATATATATATATATATATATATATATATATATAAATATTGAAAATATATATTTTATATTTATGTAATATAAAATTAGTATAGTTAAATATACTAACATACATAGTAAAACCAATTAAACTCTAGCATGTTTTAATCAAACTCTAAAAAAAAAACTTACTTGAAAAACTGTATAAAAAATTCAAGCAAAGTCTACTTGTAATCCACACCCATGAAATATTACCGTCATAAAAAAATATCTTTTTAATATATATCTAACTAACTGCATCACAAGTTAAGCCATATGATATTGTTAAATTGTCAAATTCAAAACCTTATAAAAAGGCCTTAAAAATGTCTAGTAAAGTCACGCATTCGTATTTGAGTTCTCAAAATGCAATACGAACGGTCGAACTCGTAATATAGACGTTGAATTAACGTGGAATCAACGCCGATTTTATTTTGATAGTTTTAAACAAGTTTTAAACGTTGATACAATGATGATTTTTGGTTATACAACGTTGCGACTAAAAATCAACCGTAAATCAACTTTGAAATAACGTCGTGTGCCCACTGGGTAACTATAGCTTGAATTTAAGTTTGCACCTTTTATTTGCTCAAATCAAATTTCAAATTTGAAGTACGACTTCAAATTTCAAGATCGCTTTTAGCATTCTCAATTTTTTCAAACTTAACTATTGTTCTAACTAATGATTAATTGTCATAGCTACTCTCGCCTGCGGGTGAGGGTGATTTGGGGTTGGAGACGCATATTAATTTTTAATTGTTACTTTTTAATTCCGTCTGAAGGAATAAAGTAATATTGTAAAATGATATAATGAGAATCTTTGTACAAAGTTTAGCAAGTCTTAACATTGCTACCTTAGCATGCTACAAAGCACTTTGGTTTACAAGTGCTCTAAATGGAAGTGATGACTACTTAGTTCAGAAAATTGATGAGCTTAGTTAGGGAAGACCTTAAGAAATTCAGAGCAAAATTAGTGAAATCAAAAATCTTAAAGCAGTTGAAGCATATATTGTAGCGAATTACTCTACTAAAAAGCAATGTTTATTAAAAACAAAATAATTCTCTTGAACTAGTCGATGAAGGTGACAGCCTTTTTGATTGCAAAGGCGATAAAATTGAAATAATAGATGTTAATGAAGAGCTTTCTAATGAAGGAATTTTTGCAGAAGAACAAAATACCTTCAAAAATACTACCAATCTAGCTGGGAGCAACAACATTGGAAATACTAAACAAGCGCCGAAGCAATTTCGATAACAAATCTAGACCTAGCTAGACCCACAATGTTAAAACGAGGAGTTGAGGATAGATGCAAAATTTCTTTACAAGGTTAGTTTATTGTTGCAGACGCAAGAAACTTTGGCAAGGCTCAATACCTTTATCACTATTATCAAAAAGCAATATAATATTGCGCACAAAAATGAAGAAACGGATCCTAAAAGAGAAAAATTCAAAACTTGTTCATTTTTTTTTATTTATTTGAAAAAAAGTTTAGATTGTGCTTCTAAGTTTTCTTGTTTTTTTCTTGTGTTTTTGTGTTTTTAGCTTTACTATCTTTTTTTCAATACGACCCTCCTGTTTATTACGATTCCTTCCCCATATACCTCTCCTCCTTTGATTATTAGATTTTAGAAATATTTCCGACCCTAGTGTTTATTAAGAACCCCCTCCCCCGTTTATTCGCATGCAAGATTACTTATATCAACAACAATAACTAGAAATTAACTTTTATGAAACTAATAAGTAAATTTCAGACTTTTAATGTTTAGATATTATTCTACTGATTTTATTACAACTAATTTACTGAACACAAAAAATTCTGAAAAGTATGAAGTGAAAAGTGTATTAAGTGAAAAGTGTATCAAATGAAAAGTGAATCAAGTGAAAAGTATATCAATTCAAAAGTGTATCAAGTGAAAAGTGAATCAAGTGAAAAGTGTATCAAATGAAAAGTGAATCGAGTGAAAAGTGAAACAAGTGAAAAGTGTATCAAGTGAAAAGTGAAACAAGTGAAATGTGTATCAAGTGAAAAGTATATCAAGTGAAAAGTGTAGAGATATTTTGCACATGCAGTTATATTTTACAATATGCTAAAATTTTAAAAAGCATACCATAAACTTTTGGAAAACAACTATTTTGGTTTGTTGTAAAAATTTTTATTAAATGTTCAACATAACTTAAAACTGCAAATAAGCTTACATTTATAGATAATCAAATTATTATTTTTAGCTTTTAAAATATTTTATTCTATTTTAAAGAATTAGGTACTAAACAATATAAATTAAGTATTTTTTCTTAAATAAAATAAATATTATATATATATATATATATATATATATATATATATATATATATATATATATATATATATATATATATATATATATATATATATATGTTATATATATATATATATATATATATATATATATATATATATATATATATATATATATATATATATATATATATATATATATATATATATATATGTACGGCATGTTCTAAAATGTTCCGTTGCTCCTGAACTTGACCATTTGATCGTTTAAACGGTTTGTTTTGTGTTATTTTGTAATGTTTTATTATTACCTGATGACGCTGACCGCAATAGGTCAGCGAAATATCGTTAATATATTTTTACATCAAAATATATTTAAAAATAGTTATATGCTGCCTTTTTATTAAAATCAATTTACATTATATATATATATATATATATATATATATATATATATATATATATATATATATATATATATATATATGTATAATTTTTATTTTATTTTTGTAGAAAGCTTTATTTTTTCCGTATTAGCAAAATTTTTTTGAAATTAAACTTTATATTATATTAAATTTTATATCACTTTAATCTAGCGTAAAAAAAAAAAAATAAGTAATGAATAAATTGTACAGCGACATCAATTTTATGATAAAGTCGCTGATTCATTATTATTCATATTTTTGTTTTATAAATTAACTTAATTTAAACAATCTAATCAATTTATTTTGAAACTAAAAAGATTAAATACAAAACTAATGTAATAAAGAGCCTAATAGTTTGGTAAACAATACCTTTATTAATATTAGCTTCCTCAGCTCAAGGTAATAAAAAGTATGTTTATATTTCAAACGTAAACCACACGTCATATTATTTTACCAATATTGTTGTTGATAATACTTCATTAAAATTAGTTGCGAACATCTTAACGGGAGGAATTATTTATTTCTTTTTCGATTATAGCAATTATTTTAAAATTAAATTAGTATATACTAACTTATTTAACAGAAACGATAATTTTTGCCATTGTAATGTAATTATTACCACCGTTTTTGTTTTCATTTTTTTTTAATTATTTTGTGAAAGTTGTTATATATATATACGAAAATGTTCCTTTTCCATGCTGTTAATAGTCTGATATAAATTTCATTATCTCTTCATTATAATTGTATTATTATTAACAATGCAATAAATGCATTCACTTTAACACCCCTGTTATTTGCCAAACTTTTACTTCAATCTTGTCAAGAATCTCGTAAAATTTTAGTTTTAACTTTTAAATATAAACTAAAATATCGTAGATTGATCTTAGATTGCACATTGTAGGATTAAATTGTTGTCGAATTGATCATGTTAAAACCATAATATTTTATATGATTATATATAATAATAATATAAAAATGTTTTAAAATTTGTATATTATTTTTATATCATGTTGTTTCATAATACTGTTTAAATCTGTTTGCGTGTGCGCGCACGTGTATATATATATATATATATATATATATATATATATATATATATATATATATATATATATATATATATATATATATATATAATTTATAATACTAATTTTTAGAAGTTTGTTTTATTATCTTTTTAAACTTTAATTTTAGTTTTTATGTAAAAAAATGTTTATAAACAACCAACAAGACTAACTAACAATGCAAAACCAATCATCTGGATTGAACTCCTCTTATAAAAATGATGTCCAGCAACACCGTATGATCTTTTCGTATGAAGAAAGATTGACTGTTCGCATAAGCTACACTATTGTAACTTTAATAGGTAAGAAAAATTTTTTTTTTACTTATTTAAATTTCAAATAAAATTAAAAATGGAAACTAATTTTGATAACTTTGACGATTTTGTTAAGATCTTTATTAACTGAATAATGAGAACATAGTGACAGACAATCCTACCATATAACGCAAAAAAAACATGCGCTCTTCTAAAAATATTTACACGCAAACAGCTCAGCTATTGACGCATTATATTGCATTTACTTACGTGATTTAATACGCAACTAACGCTTAAAATAATTTCTTTTTTATCTTTTAATAAGAAAATGAAAATTATTCGTCACTAATTTTTTTTTTATTCCTAGGTATAATATTATATACATTTTTGAAACAAGTTATTGCCTTATTATTAAAATTATTTTTGTTAATGAATTTATTTTGTTTTGAGTTCATGTTATTTTTGTTTCTAAAGTTAAATTTACATATCACTATGAGGCAGCGTTGTTCGAATACTACTGATTTTACAAATACAAGCGGTTGCGTCGTTCGAATAATCGTTTAAACTCTTAAGAAGTTTTATTTTTATTTTAATTAATTATCGACTGATAATCAGATCAGCAATCATATGGCTTCGTCTCTTCTCACTTACAAACCAGAACTAAAATATTTTATGTAAAAGTTAAGTTGATACTGAATCTTTAATTTAAATGAAGAAATTAAAAAGTTAGCATACACATAGCTAATTCTTTACCATTTCTTGTAACTCAATTCGGCTCCCTCCTATTAGTTTGTGCGGGAAAAACTTCAGGAATTGACGAAAGGTTCACTTTCACTATTGAATTGAACTGTTATGCGGGAAAGATTTAAAGTTATAGTACAATCTTATCTAACTCAGTACTTTACATGTCGAATGCATTTTTTTAAAAACACTTTAGAAACTCATAGAATTAGAAAACCAAAGAATTCCATCACAAATTTTTTGTAACCTGGTTTTATTTTGTAAGTGGTATTGAAAACTATTTTTATAAATTGATTGGTGCTTCTTTTGTATCTTAAAAGCTTTGTTGTGAGATATTTCATTTATCAGCAGCGCAAGAAAACTGCAGTAATTTTAATGTTCCCAGTTCAATTTCAAGTTATCTAATATAATTGACATTATAAAAATTGTACTAATTATCTTCGTTAGACACATAAGTAATGTTTACTTCTTCAGCTGATTAAGTTTATTGAACAAAACTTGCAAGCATAATTTTTTTGAACCAGTTCAAAAGCTCTTTGAGAAGTTCGTTTGGCTGTTGAATTTCAATTTCATTTTAAAGATCAAAATATAAGGCCTCAATGTCGTGGTTAGTGGGTCGGAAGCCTCACATAAAGTATATAAAGTAGTATTAAAAAACAACGAAAAACAAAATCAGTATCTGCTAAAATTTTCACCTGGACAAAATGTATTAGTTATCAATGTTTTTCATATAGCCCTGATTTTTTAGATGAAATTATAATTCCAAAAATTTTCAGTTTTTTTTACCTAAAAAAAAAAAACACAAGACAACATAACAACAGCAAGAAACACATAAACTTGGAAGCATAGAGTTTTTTTAAATGTAAGTTAACAACAATGAAAAAGCAAGTTCTCTTATAAATAAACTAAAAATTAACACATAATGAAAATAATAATGATAGTAATACCAAAGCAAACTATCATATATATTTAATATATTTCGGAAAAGACTGTTAAGAGTGGTGTCACTTAAACAATTCATATCTTTAAAATCAATTTATTTATATTCTAACTTGAGTTAGTTATAAAGATGCAACATAATATAGACAGTATCAAGATATTAAGATCGGCTCAAGTATTTCATAAGTGTTTGTCGGCTTTTCGAATAAGAACAGCTCTATATTTTATTTTATATATGTATACTACTATACTAGAAATAATAATATTCTGATAAAAGATTGTATTATAAAAATTAAATAAAGGAAATACTTCATCATTTTTCTTTGAATCTTAAAAAATAATAGCTAAACGTTGAGCTTGTTTTAATTTTGAAAACCACAGCCTCGCTTTGAAAAACCTCCGAATTCTGTTCATGAGAAAAAGTCTATAAAAATCAAAACAAGCATTTTTCGAAATAATAAAGTAACAATAAATTGTGTTATTATTAATACAGGATAGTTAATTTGTTATTCTGTATTGATAATAACACAATTTATTAGTGCTCATCAGAGTATTTTAAAGGATATTAAAATCTACTTTAAAAATAAAATTTTCACTCTAAAAAATCCATAAACTTCAATAATGCTTATCGTACTTAAGGAATTTTTTCTGTTGATACTTTGTAGGTGTTAAAGTGCTCTTATGTGCTTAATACACGGAAGGGGAAGAGGAGACTAAATAATTTTTAGAAATTTTTTCACCCAACCCAAGGTTATTGAATGGTGCCTCTCCCCTCAAACTGTTAATCATTTTTACTTGTATCAACAACAACAACAAAAGAAACAAAAAAAAAACGACAAACAGAATATATGCATTTATCAGTCACTGATAAGATTAAACATTTTTACAACCTTCAAAAAATTCTTAAGCTGGTGGTAAGGTTGTTGCAAGCTTGTTTATGTATCTTCACACTAACCTTTTGATTATAAAAAGTTAAATATTAAAATTCTTACGAAACAAAAATTTTTTATAGCGAAAGTTGGCAAATTTCGGGCAGTTGGGTGAATATTTGCCGCAAACATCATCGAATCTGAACAAATGACTTCCAGGAAAATGCAGATATGAATTTGAGCATCCAATAGTTTTATTTACAACATAGTAATAGTTTGGAAAACAAATAAATATTTTATTTCTTTTATTTATTTGTTTTGAATTCGTTATATTTTTTTAAACAATTTGCACAACTTCGTGCAAGTTGACGAAGTAAAATTCAATTTCGTGCATTTCGTTTAGTTATTAAATTTGATAGATTTATTCAAGAAGATTAGCTAATTATCTTTAAGATAATTAGATTAGAAGAAGATTAGCTAATTATCTTTAAGATTAGCTAATTCCATGACCTTTTAATACTTGTAAAAACTAATAACCTTTGTAAAAATTGTAAACTAATAATAATTGCAAAAAACTAATTATGAAAGACTAAACAGACTAAAAAAAGGAAGGAAAAACTAAACTTTAAATTCTAAAAATGAACTAAAAATATATTTAACATTAATGCATGTAGACCTCACTGGTAAAACCAGAGATGTAATAAAAATTAGCGTTTAGTGATATTAAATATCTGTTTACTAATAATTTATTTAACTAAAAGTATATTTTTCTGACGTTTTAGTCGATATATACAATATAAATACGCAGTTTTTGTGCTAAATACTGGTATTCTTTTGAAAACAAAACACTCATTTTGGACATCTGTGGTTTTTCCGTTGTAAACTCATCAACTCATAAATTACGTTAGCTTGTAACCTTTTAAAGCACTTATTTTTTTAAAGGTAGATGGTAACACATTGCAATATACAACTAAAACGTACTAAGTGTGTGATGGGATAATAAAGCCATTCCCCCCCCCCCCCACTCCTCTTTGAAAAAAAATTAAGTAAAACATTATATGAAAGTTTTTTTTATCTTTATAAAAAGTAGCAATACAAACTTATCTCTTCCTCAACCTCATCTATTTACCACAGATGATTCCATGATGTCTGCGTTCCATCTCTTTATATCAAGTTTGTATAAACCATACAAAAACCAATTGTGAACACAACGTTAATAAAAATGTTTTGTTTTTAACTTCAAATGAAAATAAAATAAATTAAATAATGTCTTATTTTGTCCATTCAAAAAATCTTTAGATTTAGTAAATTTTTAAATTTTTTAAAAAAAAAGACAGCAGAGCTATGTAAGTTTGTTTGAGTTTATCAGGCACTTTGATCATTGATCTAAACATATATAGTGTAACACACATAAAATTAAATATTTCAATTTTTCCATATAATTAAACATTAACTTTTAATATTTCATAACATTCAATATATCGATTTCTCGAAGTGAGCAAGACATGCTCACCTATTGAAATTGTCATGCTCACTTAATTTCTCTAAGTGGGCATGACAAACAACCAAGAAGTTTGGCATTGAAACTCTGCAAATTTCAGAAATTTTTCTTGTATCATGATTATAAAAAATATTGAATTGTTATGGATTTTTGTGAGATCGTAAAGTCTTTCTGCAAGAAACACTTTACGATCTCACAAAGAAACTTTTGATTTGCAATGGCCAATGTTTCTGTCACATTTTTTAGAGGTGTAATGCCTAAACATAATGTGACAGAGTTCTAATTGGTAATAAAAGAGTTATGCTATCAAGTTTTTCAGTTTTACAAACTAGATGATAAAATCAAATTAAAACTTTTTTTTTGTATTTTGCCTAGCTCATAAATTGCAAATATATTTGATATTCTTTACACTTGATAACAATTGATAATTTAAAATCATGCAGCATAGAACATACAACATCAGACCACTTGTTTCCAACAGTTTCATCATAACAATAAAAATATAATTTTTAAATTGAAAGTATATTAGTATTAAAAAAATAAAACAGGTATTGCCTGGAATAGTATACTATTGGTTTCAAACGTTTAAGCATTTTTTTATGTTTTTCTGTAAACGTAAAAATGTTTTCTTCATCCGAAAAGTATATATATATATATATATATATATATATATATATATATATATATATATATATATATATATATATATATATATATATATATATATATATATATATATATATATATATATATATATATATATATATATATATATATATATATATATATATATATATTATATATATATATATATATATATATATATATATATATATATATATATATATATATATATATATGTATATATTATTCAACCATATAAACTTTACAAATGCTCAACTTAAATTAACGGAATTTGATTAGGTGTCACTCATATAGTTACAAACTAGTCATTGGATCTAGAAAGAAAACTTAAAGTTCTTGAAAAAAAAGAGAAAAAATATATAAATAAAAGAGAGAAAAAAATTTATAATATTATTTATTAATTATGTTAGTAAAGAATAAAAATGTAATTATGATATTCGTAATGTATCAAAAACATTATGAATAATTATTATACAATACAAACTGTAACTGCATATCATTGATAATAGTTAAATATAATAATAACATAAAATGTAGTAACAATAATACAATATTAAAAAATATAAGTAAATAATAAGTAATGCAAAAAACAAACCACTCGTACGTTAAAGAATTTATATACTAAAGACAACTAAAGTACAGAGAGAATTTCTAAAGAAATACACTCCAACTATATATATTTAAATTGAGTTCTGTTAAGCAGTAAAATGTTCTTAACAAAGCGATATTTTTTTAAGACTTTTTTATTAATGCAGGAATACAAAAGTTTCATAGAGAAATACATTGTTGTTTTATGGAAAACTTGCCATACTAAATTGAAAAAAGAAGAGTATAGATTACTATTTTCTGTGTTCTTGGTGCAATGATCATGAATTTTAGTTGTTTTGATAAAAAATTTGAAAACGAGTTTGGTAGTCTAAATTTGAAAAAATCAAATACAAAAAGACAATTTAATACTTTACAAGATCACTGAGTTTTAGGATTTTTAGTTCAGAAAATTTTTTTTAGATATCAGATCTCAGTTTTTTTGGATATCAGATCTCTGGATATCAATTTTTTTTGACCCCAAACAATACAACACTAGCAAAGGTGAGAAGAGAATAAAGAATAATAAATCATGTAAAAAGTTTGGATACGAACATAACAACGAATTAGCGTGATCATATTGTTAGCTCGTGTAAGTTTTTTTTTAAGATGATACATTTGTTTATTTTAAGTTAGGTTTTCATCAAGGCATACTCTAAGATACTTTATATATTTTGACGGAAGAAGTTTTCTTCCGTTAATTTTAATCTTGATGTTACCAATAGTTTTTTGAGGGGAATGAAAAATAATGTATTTAGTTTTAATGGCATTCAATGAAATATAATTACTATTTAACCGGCTACATAAGCAATGAAGATCTTGATTAACTTTATTACAATGAGTTGTAAGTGATTTGTTGATATATAAAAAAATGATATGATGAGCATAATGACCTTAGAATTTTTTAATTAACAAGATAAATCATTTATATATATATGAAAATGATAAAGGCCTAAGAATGGAAACTTGTGGAACGCCATGTCTCATAATTTTATGTATCAATTTAGGTCCACTAATTGAAACAAACTGTGTGCGATCATTTATATATAAATAACAAATATTAGCAATACCGCGTATTCCGTTGTAGTTCAACTTCACAATTAGAATGTTGTAATCAATGGTATCAAAAGCTTTTTAAAGATCTATGAATACACAGCAATCAAAGGAACCACTGTCAATTGCGCAACGAATTATTTCCGTAATGCTAATAAGTGTAGTGATTTGAGCAAAACCCTAATTGTCAAAGATGAAAACAAGCAGAATTATTCAAAAAGTTGTAAATACAAGAATAAATAAGTTTTTCTAAAAGTTTGCTGACATTTGATGATAATGAAGTTGGTCTGTCGATGTAAAATTCAAGTTTTTTTTATGGCTTGGGCTAAAGTCATAAAAACAAAAGTAGTTTTTAAAAAATTTAAGAATATACCGGTGATGAATAAAAAACTAAATAGTTCAGAAAATACAGGAGAGATACCAGTTTAAAAAGCTTTAAAAATAGGTATTAGAATGCTGTTAGGTCATGAAACCTTTCAATCATTAGAAGAAAGAATAAAGGATAATATATGCAGTAGTGGTGTAGTGGTAGAGCACTCGCTTCATAAGCGAGAGGTTCGAAGTTCAATCCCCACCACGTCCCTGGTAGTACCGCGCTTAACTCGTTTCTCCGCGCAGCGGCCTTGTTCGTCAAGGTTCGTGTTTCGGAATTATAGAGTTGAGAGAGGGTTATATAACCAAAAATAAGTAGCCTCCTTGTCTGTAGTGGCCTGGTCGGCCTTGAGGAGGTGAGTAAACAAAAAAAACAAAAAACAAAAATTCGTTTTTGTTTGTAGGTTTTATGAGTATTAATTTAAGATTAGGATTTTAAAGATATTTATTAAATTCATTATTGGATGAGTGAATCCTTTTCTGTCATTTTTCTGGAACTGAAAAAAATAATTAATTAAACGATTTCGAAATTTTAATCGGGTTGTCATGGTTATTATAAAATAAGCAGGAAGGATTTAATTCTCGAACTTATGTTTAAAAACTTCTAACACCGTTCAGTACCCATCGTATTAAAAAGAACCACTACTTTATGTTTTTCTCTGATTTTTGGCATTATCAGAGAAGAACATAAAATAGTGTTTTTTTTAATAAAACGGGTTGGGGGTAAAAGTATTATATCTATATATGCTGCAGCCATTATTAAATTGGGAGCTACTATACGGCAAAGAAGAAAGTTAAAAAGCAAGGAAATGGTTAAAAAGACAAAAAAAAAAATAGGTTGTACAAGAATGCGTTTTAGTTTATGGAAATTGAGAAGATAGCTCTTTTGAAGACTTTAAAACTTTGCACGCATAACAGATAAAAGACTGATCGGACTAGAGTTGGATGGGTCAGAATATTCTGCAGAGTTTTTAAAAATTGGGACCAAACACATTTTTTAGCAGGCAGGATATAACAAGATTCAGTCGAGCATTTGTTAAACAGTTTAGAGAAAGTTGAAAAAAAGTTCTTAAGAACACTTTTGTATAAGACTATAAAAATATTTTTGTCTGGACCACAAGCCGTAGATGAGTTTAATTAAGACAAAGTTCTTTGCAAATAGTTCTACCTTATCCTTGGAAGGGGTAATAAGATCAGTCCCATGAATTAGAGATGACATGTTAGACCTGCCTTTGTTAATGAGGCTGTTCTATTGAAAAAGATAAAAAAAATACCACAAAAAGAATCCCAGTCAGCCCTAGGGTATCAATTTTTTTTCTGCAATTCTTCTGATTGATTTGTTACATTTAAATTTGTTTGTAAAAGCATCTGGGAATGTTTATCAGCAGGAGATCTTTTAAATCTTAAAACCATTGATCAACATTATTAATAAATTTATCTGAAAATTTATTATAGCAATCAATTCCATCAATTCATAGTTCTCGCATAATCACTTTGATGCAAATGATGAAGGGTAATAAAATCTAGTGGCTTGAGTGTAGTTGCCATCTTTTTAAGCAAAAATTGTTTTTCATTGAGTGTATTTTATTTGGTTGCAACAGAATAAAAAGTAAATGAAACAGGTTTCGTTTTCCGGTCATCTCCAAGCGTTTTTATTCCAGGTAACTCTCCAAAATCTAAATTTTTATGTTCGGAACTATTATTTTGAGGTGTTGCTTTAAGATCTTCAACAGATGAAAATGTGGTAAGTACGAACCATCATCTAAATGTGGTAAATACGAACCATCATCTAAATTCTCCTAATCATTTATTCCAAGCATCCTTTTTCTTGATACTGCCAAATGATTTTATTATACTTATTTCCAAGACTTTTTTTCATTTAATATTCAACTCTTAGATGTTTTTCATAGGCAAATGAAAAATGTCAGAGTCCTTCAGTTTCTTTTAATGCGTCACCTCATAAATATTGACGCAGTTGGAGTAGTTTAAATTGAGCGGTCGTTGGAGCTTAGTCGATATATGTGTTGAATAAACTTTGTGACATTCATAATATTTTTTATCGTCATTAAACGTTGGTATGAAGACTCATTTTAGTTGTTTCCATAGAATGTCTAGTTTTTCAATCCTATCGTCAAAATTACTTGTTTTATTTTTTAATTTAGGAAACATCTTTACAACCTTGGTTAAATCCATTTCGTTATTATCATTTTCTTTGTCGTTATTTACACAGTTGCTGTTCCTTTTTTGAGCTAACTATTGATAAGATTGTTGATTTTTGTCACCAATTTAGATTTTTGATTTATTTTTTGTTGTTTTAAACAAGGTTTTTCCTTTCTATTGCGCAATATTCATAATTCACGTGTTCCATTGCTTTGGCAAACTCGTCATTTATTTTTAAATTTCTTCATTGAATTTTTCTAGATTTTCTTCTAATACCAGGAGCTTTTATTTATTTAAAAAATCAACCATTACTTTAATATCTTCGTAATTATTAGCTGATTACTCAATTTTTTAACTCGCTTTTACACTTGGGGTCATTGTCTCCAAAAAACTGAATAACTTGTTTTATTTGCGTAAAGACTTTAAAATTTCTTTCTATTTAATGCCTACACTTCATTTTGAATTGTTAAATAATCTTCCATTTGCTGATTTGAATTTTTATTTCTTCTTTTTATCATTCTTTCGTTGCAAAAAAAAAAATACGCTCTTAAAAATTCAATCTTAAATCTTCAGGCTTGGTTGCATTGATCAGATGAAGGCAAATCAAAGGTCTTAGTCAACATCATAAACAGTGAAGTTTATAGGAGGAAAAATGAAACTAAGTCCAGATTTTTTTGTAAAAAAAAATCTGGACTTAGTTTTGACATCAAAAGAATTACCGTTGTTTAAAAATTGAACTAAAATCTTGCAATCAATAGATTTTTATTTGTTTTCAGTTGGTGAAAAAACATGAATAACCATGCGGAGCACAGTAAGTCAGATGTTGAAAGAGTTGGTCAAAATATGAAAATGTTGAATGATTTGCCTGAAATTAGGTAACAAATATGTTTTGAGGTAACTGATTAAGAATTCGCTAAAAAAAAAAAAATGACGGATCCAAAATGGCGGACATATTATTTAAAAATTGTTTAAATTGTTCATAAATGGGTTTTAAGGGTTCTTTTCAGGCCCCAAATTAAGAACTTGACAAAAAAAAAGTTTAAAAAGTTTAAAATACAAAATTGTGGATCCAATGTGTCCCTAAATGCTAAAAAATGGATTAACTGATGGCAGATGGTGTTAAATATAGAAAAAACATTTTGTTTCAGTTACAATCATTTTGGTTCTTTTTCATTTTTATCTGTCTCTTTGTTGAAATCTTCATTATATTCAAAGTTTGTTTCCTCGTCATCTGCGTGAGAGTCTTCATAATCTTCTGCTACAGGAACCAAGAAGGCAACTGCCTCTGGCAACAAATTCTTTATTTTTTTGGTGTTGACTTTCGTAGAAATGAAATATATGGGTTTGTGGTTGCCAAAAATCTCCTGAACACGTCTTCCATAGTCTTAGCTCTTGAAAACTTTCGAGAAAAACCCAAACGATATTGCTTTATTAACTTATTGGTTGATTCTTGAGCATCCTCAGACAGTTGACCAATGGGTAAAATGGCTGAAGAAATAATGCCTGGTCCATGGATCAGCAGTCTTTGTACAGATTTTGGCATTTTGTACCAGAAATATTCTTTAATATAGTGTCTTGCAGTAGCTAAGGTGTAACATCAAAACTTTTCAACGTCAATTTCATGTCCACTTGAAATTGTTTGCAAAATTATATGAAAATGGTGGATTAATTCTTCGGAAACACCAATTATCAAGGATGATGTTTGAGTGTTTTCAAAAAAACGTCGAGTTGTATTTCCGTTGTTCGTGCTGCCCCACCCTTGTTTTGGCATGTCAACTAAAATTCTTAGTTGCTGTTTGAAAGCTTTTTATATGCTAGCTTTCATTGTTGCTTTTTCCTGCTTATCTTCTTGTTTACGCGCTTGCCATTTTTTCGTATTTTTTTTGCTTTCCAAAAGAGATTTTTTTTTTTTTGTTTCTTGATATACACCAATAAGTTGCAATAGAACAACCGAAGTAAAAAGTAAACTTGCATCTGATATATTCGGATCATCAAAACTCATTTTATAAATGCTTTGTCCGGATGTTCCGTCAAAGTCCCGCTTACAATTCAAAGTCATATTCAATATTTCTAAATCACTCTTATATGTAATATTCAGCAGTAAAATACGTGATCTAATAAAGCTTGCAACTGTACCTTAGTTTTTGAATCGGTAAAATTTAAGGTGTCGTCTGGAGGGTAGCAACATATTTTTGCTGGCAATACAGCTGAGTATCGTGGATAAAATGTATTTAAGCCTTTTTTTTTTGCCTGATTTCTCAAATGCTGGTACAAATCTTTCGTCAAACTTAGATCTAATAGAATTGTTAGAGCTTCATTTGCATCATAAAAGGCTGGCAATGATAATGATAGTTGCAAATCTTCCTTCTATTTTGTTCCTTGAATGGACTTGACAATGTAACATCATTCATAATCTTAGCAGCGTCTAAATGCCCTGAAGATCGAAGACTCATTTGTGTAGCGAACAATAGTTCGGCAGGACTGAACTTTGTACGCATCTCTTTAGTCCTCCTTCTTTTGGATCTATCAGATAAAGTTTCAAAAATTCCGGTGCGCCGACCCGTTGATTTATTTACAGTTGCACGTTCTGCATCTAAAAATATACTAAATTTTTTACCCAGTTTTTTGTTCTTTTTAAAAAACGTAATCTTATTGTTGAGCTGCTTCCTTATATTTGCTTCTAAACTTTGTCATTAAAACAGAATTAGTAAGTCTCATGTCGTCGGGATTTGAAATTACATATCCAATCTTTTCTGTCAATAACTTTTCCAAATGTTTTATGATTACTTGCAAACCGTTTGCAAAATATTCTTTTGTTATAATGAAGATCTCTTTCTACGAAAGTCCATATACGGCACCGGTGGATCTTATAAACCTGAATTTAAAAATTCTATGTATACTTATTTAAAATTTATTTACTCAATATTTAGTTGAGTATTTAACTTTTTATTTTAATAAAAAATGTAAGTGTATTTATGCCATCATTTAAATAATTTCTATCCATTTCCAAATCGTTTGCAAAATATTCTTTTGAAATAAGTCTTATCTCGAAAAGTCCGTAACCACGGCGACCAAATTTTAAACTAAATTGTTTATTTTGAAATTCTTATTTTAATAAAAATGTATAATGTATTATACAGTAATTTAATAAATTCTATCCATACATCGCACAGTGGGGTATTTGATTGATTTAGGCGGCCAAAACAAAAATTTTCATAACTTCCAAAATAAATTAAAAAAGTTATTTTAGCAATGCTGAATATTATAAACGTTAAGTAACCGCAAATGGTTTTAACGACAAGCGGTAGGATATATACAAAGTTTTTCATTAATTAGTGTCTACGCGTTTTCTTTTGGTCGCTTATTTTTTAGCATCAAATAAAGTTTAATCAAAATATATTTCACAGTGTTTTGTGATGAATTCTAATGAAGTAGGTAAAGGTAAATACATTTGGAAAGTTTTAATTAGTTTATTTGTGATTATATATAAGTCTGTTGGTTTTGTAAAAACTCTTTTCTTTCTCTTGTTTTTTGCAATTTTCACTGCAAACTATAAGTAATAAGTAATACTTCCAAGCATTTCCAGGTTGCTATTTTTTTATTAACAGATAGGCTAAGGTTTTGACTTCAATGATATGTAAAAATCACCTGCCATTTTTTGCCATTTTGTTCTCCGTATTTGTTTATTCACTCTTCCTGTTCTTAAGTGTATGATAGGAAAAGACTGTTGTTGTTTCTGTTTAAATTTTTTTTCTCTTTTTTTTCTTTTTTTCTCTGTGTACTTTAAAGAAAGTAAATTATTACTTTTTTTAAATAAAGGTTTACGATTAGTATTATATATTTTGTCAAAACTATAAAATAACTTATTTAATAAAAAAAAACACTAAACTTCATGTTCTACCTGAACATTATACTTTAATTTTAAACGGTACATTTTAATTTTAAACAGAGTTTTTTTTAGGTTCGTCAGATGTCAGGGAAACGACCCGAAGAATGTTTTTTAAACTAATGCAGAGCCAAATTTTATCAAACATGAATGGGAAATTAATATTTTTAGAACATTACGTATTAGCAAATAATAATTACTCAGACGAACAAATAAAAGAAGTAAAACATAGTTTATCGCAGTTTAGTTACGAGTTAAAACAAAGATGATCAATAGCAAAGAGGGGTAAAAATTTGTTTTTAATAAAAAAAGTGATTGGCTAGATGGAAATGTTGCAATACCTGCAGTACTGCATCAAGGGGGTAGGCCAACAAAGAACTTTAAAGAATTAAGCGAGAGAAGCAAAAGAAGAAAAACAGAAAACATACGTGCTACCACAAATTCAGAAACTTTGATTTGTGCTGCTCTGGTGGATTTAGGTGTTACAGAAAAAAGAACTGCTTCAAAATTTTAAAGGACATTATCCACTCTCCAAAGCGGGCAAAAATGTATAAGATAGCATACTCTAGCGTTTTACAGGAAAAAAAAAATCACAGCTATCGGTAATAAGTGCACTGGCCATGTTTGTAGAAGCTGGTCTTTCCAGAAGACAATATGTTAGAAGTGTTGAAGTTCTTGTAAAACATTATATCCCTGCTATAGGATCCTGCAAAAGGCAAAAGTAGATTGTTATCCAAATAAGGAATCTTATTATGTCACTGAAACCTGTATTGCAGTCAATTTACAAGATTTATTGGGCCATACCGTTACACGATTGGTCATGTATCTAGAAGAAGTGGTACAAAATTTAAACGAAAAAGAAAGAAGTTCATTAATATTAAATTGTAAATGGGGTTGTGACGGATCACAGCAAAATCAATATAAACAGAAATTTCTGAATGACGCCGATTCTGATGCAAGTATATTTCAAAGTTCTTTTGTACCGCTTCAATTAACTCGTACTAAAAACAACAGATTGATCTAGTAAAATCCAATTTCTCTTTGCCAAGTTATTGTCGCTCTATAAGAATTAGATTTTTCAAAGAATCTAATGATATAACAAATGAAGAGATAAAACTTATTGAAAATTCAATTATCTCTTTGCATGATACAAAATTGACAGTAGGGAAGGGGAAGGGGTTATTTTCAGTTAAATATAATATGATGCTCACTATGATTGATGCTAAGGTGTGTAACGCAGCCACTAAAACAGCTTCAACTATGAGATATATTTGTGGTGCAACATCGAAAGATTTGAATAACTTGACTATTGAAAAAGATGTCGAACCAGATACACTGAAGTTTCGGTTATCAATTTTGCATGCCAGGATTCGAATATTTGAAAATTTATTGCATCTATCTTATAAATTGCCAATTAAAAAATGGCAAGCGAGATCAGAAAATGAAAAACTAATTGTCAAACAAAAAAAAACTAGAAATACAATCATAAAATAGGTCTAATTGTAAAGAAAGAAAAAAATAGGTCTAATTGTTGACGTACCTAAGCCTGAATTTGGTAAATCAAATGATGGCAACACTGGCCAACGAATTTTCGCAGACTCAGAGTTGGCAGCTTAAATATTGTGTATAGATTAAAACCTAATATATCGCCTTAAAGTTATATTAAAAACAATATCTAGTGAACATAAAATAGATCTCAAAAAAATTAGAAGATATACTGTAAAAACTGCGGAATTATATGTCCAGTTATACCAATGGTATCCGATGACCCCTACGATGCATAAAATCCTAATTCATGGTTTTATTGTATTAGAGCATGCTTTGTTTCCTATTGATCAGCTATCTGAAGAAGCAGCTGAAGCACCAAATAAATACTTTCGTCTTTACCGTCAAAACAATGCTAGAAAGTTTTCCAGAGAGTCTTGCGACCTTGACGCTCTTAATAGATTACTAATTAGTTCAGATCCTATTTTACTTAGCATGATAAAATTAACAAGAAAAAACACTAAACCATTTTTAAAAGAAACTTTGCAGATGCTACTTCCAGCTTAACTTTCTAATTTCACTGATATTGTTAACACAGAGGAGAAATCTTCAGAGTAATCAGGAATGTCTTACGAGCAATCAGGGATGTCTTTTGATGAAGAACTTTAGCTTTCAGCATTATCCTTTTAATAGTAGTTTTTTTGAGTTAAAATATAAATAGCTGTAAAAATTTTTTTTTTAATATTTACCATAGCTTAATAAGAGTTATATAGTAGTTGCAAGTGCTTCCGAATACATTAAGATAACGCAAATCGCGATGTTTTGACTTTCAATTCTGAGTGAAAGTTAGAGGAAGAAAAGTTATCCACCATATATAATAGGTTTATATTATGATAAAAACCATATAAAATAGGTTCTTATCATGTTTATGCTTTAGTAAAGTGTAAAAAAAAAAAAGCTGTGAGGAGGGGGGGGGGGAGTTTATCATCCATAAATTTTTTCAAAACCTTTTGTTTTCTCTTTTTATTTGGATTTTCTACAGCTTTTCCTAAAAAAAGTTAAACTTTTTCAATCAAAGATTGTTAAATATTTTTGGGCGCCTAAATCAATCAAATACCCCACTGTGCATCGTCTATAAACAGAATATGACTTAAAGATTTAAATTACTGTATAAAAAATATAAATTACTATATAAATACTTTTAATACAAAATAAATGCAACTTTATTTTAATTTTAATTATCAATTTATGCATTATTCATGTTTAATTTTAATTATCAATTTATGCATTATTTATGTATTTATTTATTTATTAACTCATTTATTAAATACTTAAACGCGTTGAAAAACATCAATGTACAATGTACAATGTTTGTGTTTTGATTTATATGTAATTTTTTCTTAATTTAATTATAAAATTAGTAACTTTTTAATGAAAAATATTTCTTAATATTAATAATGTTATCTTAAAAAAATGACCAATTATTCAGTTTAAAATATAAAACGAGAAAAAAAAAGGGAATGCAATACTATCTTGAAGATTTGAAAAAGGTATTCACTGTGTGGCGGTGGCAATCACTGTGTGATCACTACGGTGCATTTGGCATGTCTTTTTCTAAATTTATCTCACTGTATAGGAGAAAGCGTTGTTCCCGCCCTTTTCTACTTTTAATATTCTTTATAACACTTCTAGACATCGATAATAATTAAAATTGTACAAATGTAGCTCATAATTAAATAATTTTACTTTCATTTTTCAAGATGTCTCAATAACGGCATTTTGCAACTACCATATAAAACATGGAAAAGTGGAGTTGGTACTAGTAGGTAAATTTGAATGTTACAAAAATAATACTACATACGTACAAACACAATGTAAATAAAAGTAGAAAATTTATAAAACATTTTTCTGTATTAAGTTGTTTAAAAAAAACATTTATAATTAATGACTTAAATAATAATATTTTTGTTTTTTAACTAGTGCATACTCGTGAAACAAATTCCATATTAAAAATATTTGTTTCACGTGCACACAACAAAAATATTTATCTTTGAAGAAAAGACAATTTTTTAGCTTTAACGGTTGCGAACACGACAGACAAAGGACTGCCGCGTTTGATCTGCAATACTGCGCACGAAATAAACAGCTGATCTTCTGCACAGCCGGCATTAAGTAGTCCCAACACCACTGATAATCCAAAATACCATGTCGAAACTTTTCTTTTTTCCTTTTTGACCAGCTTTTTTGAGATCTGACCCACTTTGCGTAGGTTTGCTTTTTTCCTTCATGTATTTTTTTTAGTTATGCGGACTAACATTTCATTGTTTTTTTATTGGACCATGAACCTTACACTTTTTACATCGATACTCTTCAATATCTTGCGCTCTTTACTCTTCAATACTAACTCAAGACCTAGGAAACTATTCACTACATTTTTAAAGTTCAATCGTAAATTGCCCTTTTTCATACTCTTTATTGCAAATACAATATAATGTCGATGTCATGACAAATATCTTTTTTACTTATATATACTATATATGATAAGTCGAACCAATTGTGCGTATAGATTAATTAAAAAATATATAATTTTGCTTTGTTTAAACGTGTTAACACTATAGAACAAAAATTTATGTTTTTTTTTGTATATATATACGCCGGAGAAAATATAAATAGTCTCACCTTGTACTACATAATACAATACACAATTTGTACAATACACAAATTGTACACAATACAATATTACAATAAACACAATACACAAATTTTACACAATACAATATTTTTTTAAATCTGTAAGCAAATTTGTACGGTACATATTTTGCATCCACTCATATAAAAATCTTGTTACAAACAAACTTTTTAGATTATAATAAAGCGTAATTAAATTGCGAAACATTTTATAAAAACATAAAATGTATAAAACTCGATATTTGCGATAACAAATATAGTTAGCCTCAATAGTAATTATTTACAATTTACTTGTATATTTTGATCTGGTGAATCACATTTATAACTTTTTTTTATTATTATTTGTAAGTTAAACAAAGTCTGTGAAATTAGTCCTCATAAAATTTTTAACAATTGGTTTTTTGATACCTGAATGCGAAATGGGACGTGGTAAGCGTTTAACGAATGAAGAAACAGCTGTAATAAAAGTAAACAAAGGTACAGGTATGATACAAGGTAAAGATACAAAATGCAAAGAACATTAAAAGATCTACGAAAGTGGGTAATAACTACTTCAAGATAAGCGTTAATTATGGATTTTTTTAAGGAACGTGGTGACTATTGTAAAATTGATAATTGAACTGAAAGAGCTATTGAACATCGTGCAGCTGCTCAGCACATGACTGCATCTCAAATTCGTGCTAATTTACAAAACCTCTAACTCATCTACGTGTGTGACAAATCTTAAATGAAGATCCAAACGTAGTTATGAAAATGCGTAAACCGAAATTGTAATCTTCTTTATAACTGTTTGTCATAAAGAAGATTACAATTTGCATAATAAAATAGGTCTAGGCAGGAAGAGTGGCATCAAGTTCTCTTTAGAGAAGAAGAAAAATTCAATCTAGATGGTTCTGATGGCTATCAATAATATTGTCACGATCTTCAAAAAGAGGAAAAAACTTGAATTAGTCGTAACTTTGGTGGTAGAACTGTTATAGTTTGGATGGGTAGGGGAGGGACCTCCTTTGCTGTAAAACATCCACTGGCATGGATTTTAAAAATAATGAATTCTCGAGACTACCTTAACTTTCTAGAAATTAGTTTTATTAAACATGGTCAAGAACTGATAGGTGAAGAATTCAATTTTCAACAAAACAATTTAACTATTCATAATTAAAAGCTTAAAAAGCTTGGTTTAGAGAAAAATATAAGTGCGATTAAAAATCTATGAGGAAAACTTACTAGAAAGGTTTATAAAAATAATAAGCAATTTGAATCCACATTAGAGCTAAAAACTTGTATCAGGGAACCTTGGAATAAAATATCTTTAGAAACCATCCAATATCTGTGACTTTTGAGTAAAGACGCAAATTTCAAGTCATTCAGAATTGAGGAAGCAATACTTAATATTAAATTAGCGTAAAAACAAATTATTTTTAGTATTTTCTTGTATGTAACATATATAAGGCTAATTCTGTTTTCTCCATTTTGCTTTTTAATTTTTTTTGAATATATATATATATATATATATATATATATATATATATATATATATATATATATATATATATATATATATATATATACATATATATATATATAAATATATGTATATATACATATATATATATATATGTATAAATATATATATATATATATATATATATATATATATATATATATATACATATATATATACATATATATATATATATATATATATATATATATATATATATATATATATGTATATATACATATATATATATATATATATACATATATATGTATATATATATATATATATATATATATATATATATATATATATATATATATATATATATATATATATATATATATATATATGTATATATATATATATATATATATATATATATATATATATATATATATTTATACATATATTTATATATATATATATCTATATATATATATATATATATATCTATATATATATATGCATATATATATATATATATATATATATATATATATATATATATATATATATAAATATATATATATATATATATATATATATATATATATATATATATATATATATATATATATATATATATATATATACATATATATATATTGAGGCGGTTTAAACTTTAACCGCCTCAATATATATTCATATAATGTTCATAATTTTTAAACGCTGAGTGATTATTGCATGATTTTTTGATAAATTTAAATTTTGTTGAGAACGGTAACAAAATATCCCTGTCAAAGCGTCTTTATTTGACAAAAGTATAAACATTTAAATGTTTGAAGATGTATATATATATACATATATATATATATATATATGTATATAAATATATATATATATATATATATATATATATATATATATATATATATATATATATATATATATATATATATATATATATATATATATATATATATATATATATATATATATATACGAAGTTTGTAAATGCATACAGATATACATTAACAAACTTATGAGTTTCTGTTATATTAAAAATAATCATTTATTTGTAATGTATGTAAAGTTCTTTACCCTAATTTTTATACCATTTTTTTTGCAATTTATTCTTGCCTAATTTTTTCTCTCTTTTTTTTTAAGGCGTATTTTCAAATGGCATTGTTTCTTACCTAATTATTCGTATTCGCAAACTAAGAACTACAAACAATTTATTGATTTTGAATCTTGCAATTTCAGACATAATTGCGTGTTTAAGCATGTACCCCTTTATCTACTTTAACTTATCTGAGACTAGCATACAAGGTACTACAGCAAATGTGTTATGTGGTTTTACAGAAGGTTTGTATGGTTTCTTTGTTGCAGCCCTAGTATCATTATTAACCTTAAGTGTGCTTTCAATTAGCAGATATTTGGGTATAAACCATCCACTAAAATTAACTTGGAAATTTGAAGTTAAACATATGAAATGGGTGTTTGGATTATCTTGGTTATTCAGTGTAGGATTTCTTATACCTAACCTTGTATCATTTAGATATGATGAAACTTTACAGCTCTGCGTACGAAATTGGGCTAGTGGTGTTAATCCGTTGATATACTTTATTTTTACAGGCATTTTGGGTGTGTTTTTGCCATTATCTTCTCTCTTGTTTACGTACATTACCAGTTTATATACTTTGTGCTTCAAAGGTCGGTTAAGTATAAACAGAAGTAAAAACAACTCAGCTGCATCAACATGCAGTATTAAAGTAAAACAAAGAGCCCTCAAGTCGCTAGGTGTTCTTGTATTGACTTATATAACTTGCTGGTCACCTTTTGCTACATACTGGTTTTTATCCGTTGCCATTCGTAAGTACTCGGAAAGTAGTTATGATGATAAAAGAAAAAGCATCCGCATTACAAGACTAACATTATTTTTTGCAGTATTCAATACTGTACTTAATCCAATAGTTTATGCATACAAAAGCAGACAGCTTAGATCCGCGTTTAAATTACTTATTGGAATGCAAGTTCATGATGTACCAAATTCGATAATAAGAAGTCGAACATCTTCAAACTATGCAACAGACACTGAACTTAATAAGTGCAATGTATCTTCTTAATGCTTTTCAGCATTGTTTTAGAATTCATTGAAGGTTTACAAATTCACTTTTGATAAAAATGTTATTGTAAGCTCTTTATATTTTGAAAATATCACAGCTTATAGTTAAAGTTTAAAATATAGTTTAAAGTTTAAAATTTTCCGAGCTATATATTATTGATATCTTTAACTTTTAACCAATTAGTATCAATTAACCAGTTAGTTAAATTTATACAAATTTAATTTATTCAATCAAAAAATCTTTAAAATACTCAATATAAGCATCAGTTCATTTTATGTATACTTGCACATAAAGGCATCATATCGATACCTTAATGTGCATGTTGGGTAAATTCAAAGTTGTTATTTTCCAGAGATGACAAGAAGTTGCAACGGCTTCGTACGCATTTATAATACTGCTTCGATATTGTTTAAAAAAATATAAGACTTAATGATAAAATTGACTGTAGCGTAATATTATTTTTTACTTATGCACATATTTAAAAAATTTTCCAAAGATTTTTTGTAATTTTTTTGTGTTTCAATAAACGACGAATAATGGCAAAGAAAAAAATTCTTTTTGGTTTAAATTTTTTCGTTCTAAAATAAAATTATTTTTGATACATAAATATTTTTAACGTAATTTTTTGGATTTGTTTTATTTTGGTTTGAAAATTTATCTTTGGGCTTGATAATTGAAATTTACCGAAAATTTTTTGTGTACAAAAAATGTTGCAAAAAAAGAAAAAAAAAAATTGTTTTAAATTTTTGTCTTAAAATACAAATTGTTTTGGTTTAAAGACAAAAGTTCATTTTACTGCTGAAATAGTTTGAAAATAGTTCAAAATAGTTTAATAGAGTCATTCAAAGTTATTTTTAATAAAAGGTAAAGAAGTAATTTAATCACAACAACATGGAGGTTAAATTACGGTTCATAAGTTCATAATGGAAAACATTTATTCAATAATAAGAAATTTAAAAAAATTAATTTCAAAATTAATAAAAATATACAGTTTTATCTTGCACTTCCAATATATTTAAAAAATATTTTAACAATTACAAGAAACAATACAATGAAGCCGAAATTGATTACTTTGGAGTTTCACATGTTTAGAACTGCGATAATTGTGGTTTAGTAAAGACCAAGAAAAAATTTCTTTACTTAATGCAAATAATAAAAAAGTTATTTATACAGTATACAACTGGGTCTATGCATCAACCTTCTACTTACCTCATTTCTTTGTTTATAAATCAAAACAAAACCCGTGCTTAACTCTTTAGTTCCGAAACACGAGCCTTGACTAACACACCCGCTGCGCAAAGAACAAGTTGAGCGGTATTACCAGAGACCTTGGGAAGAATAAGCTCAGAACTTCCTGCTTTTGAAGCAAGCGCTCTACCAACCCAACTAACTGAAAACGTTTAAGTACGTTCGGCGAACGTTGTGAACATTCGAGCACGTTCTATAAACATTTATAGAACGTTCGCAACGTTTGTTCAACGTTTGTTCAACGTTTTGTGTTAGCTTGTATTAATACACCACTAACGCATGAATCATAAAAATAAAAATATTTTGAAAAAAAAAAATTTTTAAAGTTTGTTAAAAGTTTTACTTAAAAGTGGATAGTGCTTCACCATAAATACACGCAGTCAGTGCGTTTAAAATTAATCTACTATACCTATCAAAATTGAAAGTAACTGAATCATTTTAATATCCAGCACAAGAGTTTTAACGTATGCAACACAATGTAAGTACTTGGAAATTGGATATTAAACAATATAAATGAAAGGTAATTCTAAAACAACTAAATTTTATATGCTACTAAACTTTTAATATTAAATTATATATGATGAAGCTTAACTTATTCTTAAAATGTTTAGGTTAATTAAATTTTATGTTAATAGCTGAAATAAAATAAAGGCCATGTTATTTAATGCCAATTACAATCCTAGTAAAGGATATCTAGTTCTGTAACTTATGCAAAAAGACTCGTTTTATGACTTATGTAATCCATATAAGAATGCATTTAGCCTTAATTTAAAATGTTCATAATTAACCAAAGATAGCAAGCCATTTGTGAAATATGGCACTCACTTACTTTTTGTGGTTATTCGTAAGCAACAATACTTCTTATTTTTAATAATGATAAGGGATATAATATTACGATATAATCCTTTTTTTTGATGTATGTATGCATACATATATACATACATACACATGTATTTATGAATGTATGTATGTATGCATGTATGTATGTATGTATGTATGTATGTATGTATGTATGTATGTATGTATGTATGTATGTATGTATGTATGTATGTATGTATGTATGTATGTATGTATGTATGTATGTATGTATGTATGTATATATGTATGTATGTATGTATGTATGTATGTATGTATGTATGTATGTATGTATGTATGTATGTATGTATGTATGTATGTATGTATGTATGTATGTCAAACGTTGATGTTTACAGTGTGTTTTTGTATGCAGGCATTTTGCAAGGTTAGAATTATTTTTTTCTATCTCATTGTTTTTACAAATCGAGAAAACCAAGTTTAAAGTTTTAATTGGATCTGCAGACCAAATGACATAAAAAACTTAAACAAAACCAATTTGTATTAATTTCCTAAACAGGTTACCACAGTTTTAAAGAAATTGTATTAAAATATTTAAAGTGCAGATGTCTGAATTACTACAGCCCGATTTGGAGATAAAACAATGTAACACACACTTATTTTATAAAATACAGTGTTATTTTGTTCTATCTCCATTTTCTATTAAAAAACATAATACCAACTAGAATTTTTTATATATATTGTGGCAAGATGATTGTATATTTTGGCAATTAAAGTACTGTAAGGTACATAGATTTATTAGAAAAAAAATCTTATTTCAGACTAGTGAGCAAATAATATAAACACGCTACTTTGTCTAAAATTCAATTCAACAGAGAAGATAAGTAATATATTATCTAGAGTATGTACCAAGATCTTCACAACAAAATAAAACTTTAGTTATAAGTTCTAAAGGCATAACATCTTAAATACATTGCACAATAAAAAAGATATCTTAAAGAATAATTAGCTAACCAGCACCTCTGGTAAGGCCATTAAAAGTATAATATTTCAGTAAAAAACCCATTTAACAACATAACATATAAAATATATATATTTTGACAACACAGTAAATTATTTAAAAATACTCTTATAAAATGCAATATTTACAGCAGGCATATATCTGAACAGATTTTGAAGGACATTAGCTTTATTTTTTAAAATTTGAACACTCCTATTCAAGGCAGAAAACATTAGTATCTCTGCCATGACTAAGATCGTAGATTGTTTAATCATGCTTTTGAAGAAACATTATAACATGATTTTCTGTAGTATACATGATCTGAATGCTAGATGTTTTATCTAGATATAGGGAACAAGCTTAAAATTAAATAAGTCTGCAATAGTTAAAAAATGTTTGAAATTCAATTTCTTCATTTGGTAGACAAAGAATTTTTTTTTTTGATGAGCAGATTCTGATTAAACCAAGGGGACTAAATATGTGAACAGGAGCGAGTGAACAGGAGCGAGTGAACAGGAGCGAGTGAACAGGAGCGAGTGAACAGGAGCGAGTGAACAGGAGCGAGTGAACAGGAGCGAGTGAACAGGAGCGAGTGAACAGGAGCGAGTGCTCTATCGATTTGACTGTGAATATTATCAATCTTAAACTTTTGTTAAATTACTCTGATTTTTGGGTAACATATCGCAAACCAAAAATCAACAAATATACGCGTTCATTTTTTATCACTGATATTTTATGTGTATTTAAATTTAAAAGAATTTAACAGTCTTCTTTTTGGTTACAGATTGTATAAAACGTTTTCTCTCTTTCTATTTTTATACGGCTGATCAGATTGTCTTATCTGCTTTCTCACATTCTGTATCCAAGTTTTAGGTGGTGACTTGTTTCCTAGTTTTTCTTCAACGTAGGAGCAGACGACGAGCTGGTGTTATTTTAGGGTTAATAACATCCGCTACCATTAATAACTCACCCATTATACTCTGCTAGCCCAAACTCCCTTCCTAATACACTACTTAGCAGCGACAATTATTGTGGTTTAAAAAAATAAAAAAAATATGTTGTTAGATAAAATTATAAAATATAAGTTGAACAATCAAATAAAAATTTAACACGAATAAAAATTTAATATAAATCATGGTTAAAAATCATTTAAAAAAAAAAAAGTTTAATAATAACAATTACAAATTTTTCAAATCTCCACAAACGAGAGCGTGTAAAGTTAAAACATAAAATTATTTTAGGCCGCTTAACTGCAGATTTACCTATATATATATATATATATATATATATATATATATATATATATATATATATATATATATATATATATATATATATATATATATATATATATATATATATATATATATATATATATATATACACACTCAAAACATTACAAGTTCTTCATTTAAATTCAACATGATTAATGAATAATTATGCATAATCACATTTTATTATAATTAAATTAAATAGTTACCTGAAGCTGATTGATTATACATGGTTTGAGATTGAACTAAACATATTGTGTGTTTATATATATATATATATATATATATATATATATATATATATATATATATATATATATATATATATATATATATATATATATATATATATATATATATGGCATTTATAACAAAAATCTTAATGTAAAGTAAATAAAAATTATAATATAAAATATAACAATATTCAATAATTTTATAGTTTGTTTAACATGTTAAAAAGAAATGTTAAATCTTGTTAACAAGAGATAACAATAAAAATAAAAATATATTTACCAGTAAAAAATGTTTATATATATTTTATAAAAGAGTGATTTCAAGATTGATCAATTTTTAATATCAAATGGTTTACTCCCTTTTAGTCTCACTAAAACTTTAAGTTTGACTAAAACTTTTAGTCAGGCTTGAAGTGAGTGAACTTTTTGACATTAAAATTTGATTTTTTAAATAAAATTACAAATAAAATTTAAAGAAAATTAAAAATAAAACTCTTTCTTTTTTACTAAAAAGAAGTGACTTATCTTTATATATAAAAATAAGTCACTTACTCTTTTTAGTAAAAAGAAAGAGTAAAAAGAAAGAGTGACAGTATAATTGTTTATGATTTTTGATTTTATGTTTATTAAACAATATAAAATCATAAACAATGAAAAGAAAAAAATATAAATAAAAATAAAAATAAAATACAATTTAAAAAACACATCACCATACATATCACTATGAATCAGAAAATGCTCGAATTGATACAACAGAAAATGCTAGAACTTATATAGAGTTAAAGTTAACATTATAAAATTAACATTATAATTTAAAACCACATTATAACACATTAACAAATATTCATCAAATAAACTGCAAAACACGCAATCATCCCCAGATGTTCTTGAGCTTTTTCCCTATAGCATTACAAATATTATTTAGTAAAACTATTGAATCTAAAAAAGCTGTTTAAGGGCTGACTTGTCTTCCGTGTGAATAAATAAAAGATGGCGTATAACAAAAACGATTATTTTATTTTTGAAAACTTACTAGGAACTTACTAAGTAATTCGTTTAATCCTGATAACTACTTAGTAGGAACTTAGTAGAATTAGCAGGAAATTTATAAACGTCATTTGACTAATGGGAAACTTAATAGGTTTAGCCGTATTAAGCGAAAACTTACCAGGATTAGCCGTATTAGCAGGAACTTAACAGGATTAGCAGGAAGTTAAACAGATTCCTAGTAGTATTAGCCGGGTTTTTTTTCTCTCGGGAACCTAACTAGTCTAACTTTGCGCCAACAAAGAGGTGACCTTATTAAACAATTTAAAAAATTAAAAGGAAACAACAAAGTGAAATGGTGTGTACCAACAATCACAAAAGAGCCAAGAGCTAGTCGTAGAGGACAACTGTGCAAAGAATTAGTCAGTAACACCGCACTGCGAAGCAATTTTTTCACTGACAAAATCGTGAACTGTTGGAACACGCTATCTGATAATACAGTGAACGCAGAAACAATCAATGCATTCAAGAATTGGCTGGACAACCGCTTCAGTGACTTATCCTCGGATGGGTTACTTCGTGTGAGCCGATAAGCTCGCACTGCAACTTAGTACAACTAACTAACTAACATTTGTTTTAATTTATTAATACCTTGAAACCGTTTTATTGTAACATTGTGAACCTCTCGGTGGACAATAAACTCGTTTTTTGTTTTTATTTTTTTCAAAAAATATTTTTATTGCTAGACATTCATAATTATTTGTAAAGTAAAATTTTTTATTTTATTTTATATTTATATTTTTTTTATTAACTGCTCTGTAATCATATAATTTTTAATTAGAATTAAGCTTAAGTAAAACTAATGACTGTTATAAAAATTTAATAAATGTCTTCTGTTATTTTAAAATCATCCGGGTCTAATGGTATATTAAGTAAACTTATTTGAGTTAGACTAAATCTCGTCCAACATTATTTATAGCTAAAAGCTACGCTAAAGCAAACCAAAAAAAAAAGAGATTTGCTAAAGAAAGTAACTTTATAAATAATGTCGAAGGAGATTTAGTCAAACTCGAAAAGAAGAGCTCCAAACTATTTATTATTATTACTATTGCACAGTGGGCCAGAATGGCAAATTTTGATACAAAACTAATAACTAATTTATTATTAGTGCAATATTCATCAAATTTGGCACAAGTACTAATATAAATGATACTTATGAAAGAAGTATTTCTTTTATTTGGTTGCTATGGATACCTAATTTTGCATAGTAACAACCTTTTTATGCTAGTTGTAGTGTTTATTTTTACTGTGTACAGTATATTTGGTACTTATATTTCTTATTATTTCTATATTTCTTATTTTTTATCGATTGCCACACTTGAAAAAAACGTTTTTGTCGACTACCTGGGCCATCGTGCATTTATACCTCTCTTACATTACTCAAATTTTCAAAAAACCAAGCTAAAGATCAAAATATGAAAACTATTATTTTTATCTTGTTATTTTGTAATAACGTAAACTAAGTGTTGTTGCATTTTATTCTTTAAAAAACAAGTTCATAAATTTTAAAGTTACCTATACCGTCGCAGTTAAACATTTGCATTGAAAACATATTTTTTTGTGGTTTTACAAACAATAAAAGTATTTGACCAAATAATTTAATCGAAAGTTTATCAAAAAAATATTTATCATTGCTGATAAGTTTATAAAAATTAGGCAATGCTTTTAAAGTAATAATATTATTTTTTAGTATGGTAACTCATATAAATTCATGTACAAAATATTTATGAAATGTACAGTCTAGTTTTATTTTAGAAAATGAATTACACCATTATATAAGAGAAAACAGTTTGAGTATTTTATCTAAAGATATCAATAATATTTTAAGTACAATTTTTTACAACATAATAAATTGGATCAATTTATTATGTTGTAAAAAAGGAAATGGAATAGATGCAAAAGAAGCGATTTTTTTTGAAAAATAATTTAGCTCCTGGTTAGATAAAGACTTATTTGCAAAAACTAAAAAGTTAAAAAAATGCGGAAGACCAAAAAATTAATTTTAATAAAGCATCAATTAAAACAAAACAAAGAAGAATAAGCAGTTTGGTGAAAGAAAATACACCAGAAGAATTATTATTTGCTGCAAGTAAAAAATGTAAAAAAATAGGAAGTTTACCAGGCGCGAAAACGTTTTCAGCTGATGAAGCGCTTGCTTTAATTTTAGATTATGGGCTGACTAAAAATGCATATCAATTTATAAGATGTGCATCAGCAATTAAAGACCACAATAACTTGCATCCAGCATATAATAATGTTAAAGAATATAAAAAACAATGCTATTCAGATATGGAAACTTGAGGTATTAACAGTTATTCAGCAGCAGTTAATATGCAGAGTCTCTTAAATCGTACTGCATTAAGATTGGTCTTTCTACAATGTAATGCTATTTCACAAGGTTGTGTATAAAGATTAACTTTAAGATCAAAAGTTGGTTTTGATGGTGCAACAGATCAGACAATATACAAACAATTTGCGCCAGATCAAGATGTGCGCAATCTTAGTGAAGGAAGCCTGTTTATTACCTGCTTTGTTCCATTAGAGTTAAGTTGATTTATTGGTACAGAAAAAAAAGTAATCTGGCTTAATCCTCGTCCTTCTTCAACAATGTTTTGTAGACCAATAAGGTTTAGATATGTAAAAGAAACAAGTGAAGTTATCAAAGCAGAGGAACAGTTCGTTGAAAGCCAAAAACTTGAGTTAACAGTTTTATCAAACGGCTCAACGGTGCAACATATATTTGAATTAACCATGGTAATGGACTTTTACATGTTGCCTTTAAATTTGAAATGGCAAGAATATGGAGCTGTTGAAAAAAAGTCTGTAAAAAAAAAAAGAAGAATGAATTTCAACGCAAATTAATTGAAGAACTTGGTTTGGTTGTTGACATGCCTAAAGCTAATGGCTCTGACACTAGTAACGATGACAACACTGCACGTCGTTTCTTTAGGGAATCTGAAAAAGTATCTAACTTAATTGGTTTACCAAAAACTCTCCTGAAAACTTCTTTGTGATCCTATGTACATTATCCAGTGGTCTAGATGTTGATGCTGATAAATTCCAAGAGTATTGTTTACAAGTTGCTCGCACGTATGTAAATTTATTTCCATGGTATTAACTGACATTCAGTTATAAGAAGAATGTCTCTTCAATAGGCATATTACCAGAAGAAGCTCAAGAAGCAACAAACAATTTTTTTTTTTTTAATTGTGAATATTTTGGTCGTAAAACGTCGAGAGTGAAGAATAATAAAGACTTACTAAAACGACTATTATGTTCATCTGATCCATTTACTAGCAGTTTGAGAAAACCAGTATCAAATTCTAATAAAATTTAACTATCACATGAAGCAATTTAAATATTAAAATTGTCAAGCTTTAAACATGATATCTAAGTTACATTCTTTATTAGAACAATTTTGTTATTTTAATTTGGATTATTGTTGGTATAGCTACAGTGCAGTATTTTATAAATAATTTACAATTACTATGTCTTATCTTTGCTATAAATGTAATATAATGTTTACTACAGTCGCGTAGAAATAGGGGGTTGGGGGATAATTGCCCCTCCCCCCAACCAACTTAAAACTTCCATTTTTTATTCAAGTTCTGATTCTGGCTGGTTTAGCGCCCCTTATTTTTTTTTAGTCCACCTAACTTTCTTAACCTCTCAAAGCCACTGGTTTACGATACTTTAATTTATAGATGAAGTTTGTTTTAATATATTAAATTCACAGTTTTATTTAACATTCGCTCTAATACGGAGTAATTCATGAATTTTATATAAAGCTGAATATGACAAACAGTTGCAAAAAAAAAATTGCATATTTTTATTCTTCATAGATATACACATTATGTAAGCTATATGGTTAAATGTCAGTCTCCGTCATTTAAAAGTTCTAAAGCATTTTCAATTATTTTTTCATGAATAGTTGAGTAAAATGAGTATACAATTTAAATTACCGTACGCCAACTTTAATAAATATATCATTTAATTAATATTTTCATCAAACATTAAGTTATTGATGTACTAATGAAGATTTACAAGAATTATTTAAATTAAATGTTGTAAAAGTAAAATGGATCAAATTTAAAAAACACATAAAAATTACAATTTTTAACATAAAAACAACAGCGATGCAATTATTACGCTTCTAAACCTAAACTGATGTAAAAAAAAAATGATAAAAAATCAGTGTAATTTAATTTTAAATCAGGTAGTTAGAGATTTTGCAACAGTATACGAAAAAAAAATTTCTTATATTTTCACATTTTGAAAAACAGTTTTGTTCACTATCTGGCCCACTATGCATTGTAGTAAACTAAATTCTTTAATACCATTGTCATTAGAAACCCATCATCTGCTGATATAATGAGATCAAACTTCAAAGTTATTTGATTGTCAGGCGCTGATAGAGATAGAAGAGAAGAAAACCTTGCACTTTTAGAAGTTTACTTGATCAAACACCATACAATGTGTATTTCGCAAAACCACATACATTAGCTAAATAACAGATATTTAAATATGGTCTAAATAAAAAGGTTCAATGAAGCACAATATTTTGGCAACTAGTGATATCTACAAGATCTAGTGTAACTTCAGCGATTTCAGCTGATTAAGTATTAATTTTAGGATCATTGTTTCTAGCTCCGACTCCAAAAGAAGCTTAGAAAAAGTAATTGTAGTTTTATATCTAGATCTAGTGCGTTTCCGTTTAAATGTATAAAACTTAAAACTAGATTTAAAACTCTCTTAAATAGCATGTTAACAGAAAGTGCGCAATCTAAAATTATCTAGTATTTTTTTCTAATATGTTTTTATGAGTTTCTAATTTTAAATGTTATTTATGTTTTTTCATACTGCTATTTAAGTTTTTTAAGTGTTTTGAAGTTTTTTCATACTTTTCTTACATACTTAAGTTTTTTCATTCATGCAAATATATATTACATAAATTAGCAAAAACATAAAAATTAATAGCACAAACCTTTTATAGAGACCAATAGCCATATTCACTTTGCTCGGTTAAACCCTGCGATAAGCAATTGCAGTTTTTTTTATTTTTATTTTTATTTTAGTGAGAAGACCCCCCACCCCCTCCAAGAAGACCTATAAAAAAAATCTATTATGACATGAAATGTATTTTGCATATAACTTTAATGCACGCACTTTTACAAGCATATATACTACCGTCCATAATTAGTCGAATGGTCGTACTTTTCGAAAAAAGATACCATAGTTTTACTTTTGTGAAAGAATTTGTAAGCAAAGTCTGCCTAAATTATATATTATCTTCCTTTTTATTAGGTTTATAAAAAAATTGATAAAAGTCTGATAAGATTAACCTATAATTTACTTGCCTTTTAATCACTTTTAGCGACAATAACCGCAATACATATTCTTGGCATTCTACTTAACAGCTCATCAAATTTGTTGAAGTTAATTTTATGCCACTAGCTAATATGTTTTGTCCACATCTTATGCATAATTTGGCATTAGTTTTTGCAGTTCTTTTAATTCCAAGCATAAAATTACGGTATTCCTTTACAAGTTCAGTTTTTTTCCATTTTGAGACTTCAAAATGGAAAAAAAACTGAACTTGTAAAGGAATACCGTAATACAAGTAGATCTTTAAGAAAAGCATCAAGTTTTTCTTGTTGATTTTTTCTAGCTCTTTTTTTATTGATTTGTATTCGCCTTTGTAGTAATTGAATTTCTTTCTTGAAAAGGTGTGGCCAGGTTTTTGGGCAATAAGAAAATTCCATTTGATTACTAAATGAACTTGTTTAGTTGTTCCAAGTGGCAAGCCTTGGAACAACTAAACAACACCTGATTTTAGATTTTTTATTCAATTTACATTTGCTTGCATAAATAAGGGAAAGTCAACAAGTTGAGTGAGGGAACTTTCTTTGAGCATATCAATGAATTTTACTGATGGGTTATTTTCAGGGCCAGTTACACATACGGTACCATCATTAAACCATTTCACATTTGGAAAGTTAAAGTCACCGCAGATGAGTGTTAAGGTGAATTTTTTAGTGTCAACAAGTAACTTTATCTTGCTAATGCTTTTTCTAATTTCAGTATTGGTTGACAGATAATTTTTATATTTTGAGGAAGACGGTGGTCGATATAAACACCCTATTAGAATTTTTTCATTGTTTATGTTTAAAGAACGCCATATTTGCTCGCAGTTTGTGTCTGTTAATTCATTATAATCAATTTCAACAGATGGTAGTTCTTTGTTAACATAAATTGCGACTCCGTGATAACCCTCTTTATCTTTACGAAACACATTGTAACCGTCCAGATGTGGGACTGATCGGCTTGTGAACCATGTTTCACTTGCTAATATTAGGTGTGGGCAGTTGACTAAGACATATGCTGACAGTTCGTTGAGTTTGTTTTCATTTAGCAATGTTGCATTGGTGTATATACATCTTATATGTTTATCATTATTTATTGCCTCTATTGAGTTATTAACTGGTTGCAAGTTTGTGGTGTCAAACTTAGCTGATGGCGATACTGGTTTTTGCTGCTGCGATCAAGTTGATATTTGATAATGAAGCTGCCATATAAATTGGCGGGCCAAGATGTTGTTGTTGAGCATTGTTTGATAATATTATTATTAGCTGACAAAGAGCTTTTGGTGTCGTGTGGCAAACCGAATTGGTAAAGGAATTCACTTTTTGTTGGCTAATTTTTGATAATGGAATTGCGGCATAGTTTAGCAGGATGAGATGGTGATGTTGAGCATTATTTGTTATTGTTACTTAGTTGTTGATTGGTGGCGAGTTTCCATTGAGTTATTTTTCTTGTTTACATCTCAATGAGGCTGCAACAATTTTTATTGCTTGTTTTTTTTGCTATAAATTTGATCGGTCTTTTTTGTGTGGCACCCACACGAGTACACCATTGCGTATCGTCCAATAATTGCGCTTTCCATTTCTTTCTTTTTTTGTATCTCAAGGTTTTTCCATTTTTTTGTTCAATGTAAGTTTGCTGTTATGCTCATCTCTTTCAATTCTTAGTCTCTTTTTTACGTCTCGTTATGTCTTTGTTTTATCTCTATCAATGAACACGTTGTCGCAGCCTTCCATTGTTCTTAACTTGTTCTTTAACAGTTTAATTTGGCTAATATGGTTATTGAGTACTACTATTGGTAGTAGAGGTCGTTTAGTTGCAATTATCGTGTTTGCAAATGTGTTGATTGTATTTGTTGCTCCGTTTGACGAGTCTACTCGGTGCTGTTTTTTTATCCTGCGTACACTTTTGACAAATTTTTTTTTTGAGTCAACTATCAGTGATTCGATGCTTTCCTTTTCTTATTTTTTTTCTTTCTTCTGAATCTTCTAAGTCACATTTATTGACTCTGGTTATAATTACGTTGTGTTCAATTTTTTCTCTTTCGTTCAGTTCTCGAGTGACTTGTACAACAATGGCTTTATCTCTGTCTGATTCAAAAGTTTGATTCGATAGCTGAAGAAAATCTGTCTCACTTGACGCCATAATGCTGGTGAATTATGGGGTTGCAGTTTTGTTGAAGTTGTCTCTTTTGAGGTTGTTACCAAATATTATATTATTTATATATTATTAGTTGCTAAATCTTATTACACTGGGACTAAAAAGTTTCAGTATGTGTTTTTTTCCGTAGTTAAATTGAATAATGATAAAAAAATTCTTATGGATTTTCGGAAATGTTAAGTTAAATCCACCGAAACGTAAAAACGTTTTTTTTTTTTTTTTTAAAGTTTTAAATTATTCAATTATTCTTTTTAAATAAAATGTCTAGGCAATCCGTTGGATTGGTTTGACAAGGTTTTACTAAACGATTGTTCACCTTCAGCAACTGACTTAGGAATAGTGTTGAAAATCCGGAAAATGATACAACTGTATGGAAAAAAAGCGTTCAAGATTAGATCAAATCCTACAAGATTAGATCAAATATCGCGGAAATTGTTAAAACGACAAACTTCTTTAATGAGAATCTTTTTGTTTACATCTCTCAGATAAAACCGTACAAGTTCTCATACTTTATTTTAAACAAAAAGATTATCATTATCCAACCAGACAAATAAAAACTTATTCCCAACCATCCTTCTCGTCTCAAATCTTGAATCAATATGCTGGATCAGGCAATCTAAATCAAAAATAAAAACGTTTACTTTAAGTTCTTTTGTTTGGCTGAAATAGAAATGGGCTGTGTTTGATGCCTCATCATTTAGGTGCTTTAACTTACGCTTTTCTTTAGTAGCGAGTTCAGCTTACAATCCTAGCTAATCAGCTAAAATTACAGCCTCTTAGAAAACTTGCAACCAAGTGTCCCTAATTTGTTTAAGATTTTCAAGCAGCTGTCCAATCAAATGTAGATCATTATCAATAGTAATGGATGCAGATTGTAGAAGACAACTAACAGCTACTCACTGGTCAAACAAAGATTTTCATGACATGTTTAAGAGCTGCCAATATTTCTAATGGCAAGTGGTTTGATCAAGTTGATAAGAGAGCTCCATGTTGTTATAGAAATTCTATGCAGTAATGTTACTTCATGTTACTTCATGTTACTTCAGTAAGATTCTTCCATTGAGAAAAACTTGCACTAAAAATAAGTACCATGGTTCGGCATTTTTAAATTTTGATCTCAATGACTGATTCAACTGCGCACATATCAGCCAAATTTAGATTGTGAGCACCACCGGGAACATACAGAGCTTAATAAATTCGCAAAAAACTTTACCTTATTAAGGCTCGAGCTTATTTGCAAGCACCAGACATAATGGTTCCATTTTCGTGTCCTTGACTGCAACATTTTTGAACATCCATTCTCAGCCTTAAAACTACATTAGTGGTTAATTTAGCTATATCAATTTCTTTCTTCATCTGAAAAGTTTCAACACACAAGTATCGTTCTTTGATTTTCCAACAGTTAATTTTTCTTCCATAGAGGAGAAAACGAATAACAAAGATTATCTGTTCCGTATGAGATATATTGGGGGTACAATCGACTATGACTGTGAAGTAGATACCATTCTGGGTTTCTTCGATTTGGCTGAGTTTATGTTGCTTCACACAATTTATGAGTTTCTTCCAGTGATCCCTAGCTCCTCTGTTCTAACGAAAAAGGAATAATTACCTACTTTTAAAAACTGCTTTTGTGCTGGATTTTTTTTTAAATAATTACATCTTGATCTTTTAGACTCAAAATTATATTACCGAGTCAGGTTGAACATCACATTCTCCACTGTAAGATATAAAGTTTCTTGTTCTGACTCTGATAAATAACTTTGAAATCCTTTAGCTCAGATTTAGGAAAATTTGTTGAGCTACTGATCAACAGTTCTTCAAATCACACATATTAATTGTAGTAAATTACACGTATTAAGTACAGCAAAGATGCAAAAACTCAAATGTTTGATAACTGTTTGGGTGTTGGTAGTAGCAAAGTTGCTTATTTGTCTAAAAAATGCAAAGCTATGATTCTTTTGCTTCAAAGTCAAATACTGCCTAAAAGAGTAGCGCTTTTATCGTGAAATTGACAATAAATGTCTCTTATGTTTGTTTTTTTGCAAGAAGTTGAAACGATCCCATGGAACGCATTACCAAACGAAGTTTTTAGTTCAATTAGTGTTGACTGCTTCAAAGCGATATTTGATCAGTTACCATTATAATTACCACAATGCATCATCTTCCAAACAATCAAGCATGAGCTAGCCTTGTTCACAGGCTTACGGAATATGCCCACTTCCATCTAATTCTACTTCAATAATTTTTTTTTTTGTAAAAAATAGTTTACAATTAATTATAATAATAGATTTTAAATTTTAAATTATTTTTTTCATGAGCATTTTTATTCCGAGTACTAAAGTTTTAATCTCAAGTACAAAAACTAAGCAGATTTCAAATTGTCAGTCATTAAATTATTTTATATTTATTGTAAAAAAAAAAATAGTAATAAAAATAAATAAATAAAAAATCAACGGATTGTCGGGCGCCCTTTAAAGCTTGGCGCCCGGATCAATTTACCCTCTTTGCCCCTCCCTGATGTAATATAGTACAGGAACCTTAATTTTGTTAATGTTTCAACTAGCGTTCTCTTGTAAATGATTTTAAATGTTGCTTTACTAACTGCATCTTTATCTGCCCAAAGGTTTATCATTAATTGTGGTATTTCTTAGAGCTCATTAGATTTTCTTAGGATGATGGTTTTTCTTTTTTGATCGGTTTTCTTTTTTCGTATGTTGCAGAGGTGGCAGCGTACTAACCATGCATGTACAAGTAATAAGTGCTTTTTAAACTCGCTGATTGGGTGAGTTATTTCTTTGATGATCCATAGATGATTACCCTTTCCTGGCATGAAATAGACATTATACTTGTTTTCTCTCCAATGATACAAAAGCATAACTGCTATATCAGGGTTATCAGCTGGAACTACAACTTCTCTATTTAATGCTAGCTGTAAAACGGTTGAAACAATTTTTATATCAGCATCACCTGAACATATATGTACTTTGTGCCCTGCAGCTATCAAATGTTTGCTAGCAGTTTAATGAACTCTATTTAGTTTTTTTGGGATAATAAAAAACACTTCTGACCAAACAGTTATGTATAATCGTTATGCACGTTAATCAAGTAAGAATTTTTTTCTTCTTTTCTTTTAGCATGCTCATTTGATTTAGTTGAAAAAGTAGTATCCATCAAACCATCAAACACGACACATACTTCACTCTTATTGCGTTAGGTGTATGTTAAGTACAACTTGCAAATTTTGCCGAAATTTAATCCTTGTACCCATGTTACTTGATGTATCAAAGCTCAACCATCAATACGAATCATTCATTACGAATCTGAGAAACTTTGGTTTTATTTCATCTACTTTGCGTTGGGCCTCTTTAAATTAAAATAATTTTTTAAAGTGATGATTTATATGGTTTCCTCATCAACCCGTTTTTAAATAACGCAAAAGGTGTGGTAGTCAACTCATAGCTAAAATAGTGATCAACATCGTTATTGATTAGAGCAGTTGCAGCAAGTCTTGTGAACAGAATGGTTGGGTTAACATGTATGGAGCTGCCTTCTTTAAGTTTTATTACATTATAATTAAATAAAAGCACTGTATGCATTGGCATTCAGTGCTTTTATTTGGTCTCGACGTCTAATTTTAGCTTCGGTGATAACTAATTTGTCTAAATTGTTATGGATAATCAATCCTATTTTCTTAGCTTTTTCATAATTTATATCATCATTTCAAATGATGGAGACAAGACCTGTTAAAAGAGAATGCAAAATTCGAGTCTTGATAAATACATAATTATCGTCCACTTTAGAAATTTTTTGCAGTCTAAGAAAAGTCTGATAAACTCTAATAAAGTTCAGTCTGCTGAACTTTATTAGAGTTTTTAATCCCTTCACTTGACAATGACATGTGACACTTTACTGAGTGTTTTATCAATAATAAAGATTCTTTGCATATCGAACACTTTTCTTTAACGGCAATTTGAGCCGTCAAAAAATAAATCAATCAAAAAATAAATCTAAATATATTTGCTACTACAAAAATGCAATACTACGACTTTGAATCGTTACCACAGTTACCACAAGAAAGTTATAACCATAATGATCATGTAAACTAAAGCTATGTTTATGACTATTATATTAGTAGATTAATAAACGTACCACGAAAGGTTTGAATCTAATTCAATATTTAAAAAACGTTTTTATTAAGAGTAAAAAAAATTCAAAATAAGGAAAATAAATTACTATAATGTTTTTTTTACCGTTTCTTTGAAAAATAAAGCATTGCACCTTAAATAAACATAAAATACTAAAACTTCATATAACTTTGAACTATTACTTAAATTTGTTTACTAAATTGTTTAATAAAAATATAAACCTTTACAACATGCATGACTAACTTAGCATGTAGTACTAAATCTTTTAATGCTATGGGTACTGTAAAACTCATTGAATCTATATAACGTACAATATCGGACAAAACAAGTGCAACCAAATAATGCTAATTCAGTTTCTTTATATAAAAGTGCTGCATTTTTTCAATTTAGACAAATAACTATGTAACTGTTTAGAGACAACGTTCTTCAAGTTTTATTCATCACAAAGTTCATTATTTGTACACGAAAATTAATAAATTTATCAAAAGTATTAAAAAAAGTTGATTTCCTTCTGAACAAAACAAATGCAACTTCACAAAATGCTGACCAAGCTGTATTTCGTTATCAATATTTCGTGGCGAATCCTATGTCGTCGATCACAGCCTTGCAGCTTCAAGGCATAGATTCGATCAGGTGATCAATGAAATTTAGTGAAATTCCTACCCAGACCTTTTGGATTTGTTCAAACAGTTGATCCTAATTACAAACATCTTCACGATTAATTCTGCGGTTGACGATCTCCTACAGGTTCTCGATAGGGTTGAGATCTAGAGATTGAGGCGGCCAATCCACCATTTTTTCACGCGATGTTTATCTCGAATACTTTTTTGTAGCATTCCATCTACGTAATCGCCAATAATTTTATTTCTTAGTTCCAATCCAAGACTGTCGGGAGCCATTTTTGCACTTGAAGTCATAAAAATAATAAAAATACATAATCACGCTTCTCAAGGATTATCTTGTTACATTTACCTTGTGATGATACAAAAATGCTCTGTAAAATACAACGTCTTGGTTGGATGTGGACTGTATTGATGTACCCAGTGGGCACCGACGTCATTCTCACGTCGTTGCGATGTTGGTTTTAGGTTGGCGACATCGCTAACGTAAAATCAACATCGCATTAACGTGAGAATGACGTCGAAAATTAACATCGCGTTGCGATATTGAATCGATAGGCGACAAATGCGTGGACCTTCAAACCAATATTTTAGTTGCCGCGTCATAACACCAAGACAAACACAATGCATATAGTCAATAGCAAACTCCTTTACACACAATATTCCTCAATCTACTAAGGGAGTCCTTCCTAATTGATGAGTTTCGCAGCATATGTTACTTGCTCCTAACGAATGATTTAAGTAAATATATTCATTAAATTGTTCATCACTTTGCATTTGACAATTAACTTCAGTAAAAACAACCCTTCCATCATATTCTCCTTCAACTAAACATCGCTCACATGAATGGTACCCTCCATGACCTTTAATATTCTTTAAAAAACAGCGTAAAGGCACATCACAAACAAATGCCTTGATTGAAACAGGTAAAATTAAAACTACGACGTAAAACTCGTAGTTTTATCCAACGTCGATTTTCAAATTGAAAATGACATCGCTCTAACGTTTACACGCGATGTTTTACAGGGACCGTATTCTCATCTCTCCGTTAAGCTTAACGGAGCGTCAGTAAAAAATTTCTTTTTAACTACATTAATAAAAAAGTTCTTTAAAAATATAAATTTTTAAAAATAAATTTTTTATTTTAGTATTAGTTTTATTTTTAAAAATTTAAATAAGGTTTTTGTCATTTTTTTACTTAGATATATTGTAATGAAATTTCAGACAAAAGTTCCGTTAAACTTAACGGAGAGATGAAAATTCGGCTGCAGAACATTTAAATATAGAATAAATTATTTTACTAATATTGGTACGCGTTGAAACTCAGGTTAGAAATTTGTTATTGAACTACGAAGTTATTTTTATTTTAGTACTAAAATGAACTCTTATTTAAAACGTTGGAGAAATAAAAACAAAGATATTAACAAGTTGCTAATGAAGGAGCTTGATATTAACGACACAGTTTGCTTATTAACAGAATGATAACTTTGAAATTGAAAACAAGGAGTTGAATCCTACAGATGATGATTGTGATGGTAATATTAACTCTGGTTGTGCATCAGATTCATTTTTAAGTAGCCAAGATGCAGATGTATCATTGATTAGTAATGCTCTAGTAGGCAACAAAGCATGCCAATTAACTTCATATTTAACTTTTAATAAATCTGATGTGATAGCTAGCGATCTAGCTACATGGGCTACAGGTAATAGATGTGCAAAAAAGGCTGTCAATGAACTGTTAAGTATTTTAAATAAAAGTGCAGTATCTTCTCTCCCATATGATTGTAGAACACTTTTAAAAACCCCTAAATATATAAAAATAAAAGAACTGTGTGGCTGTGTGTGGTATCTACTTTGGGATTAAAAAAGGAATAAAATTTTTTTTAAAGGATTCTCAAAAAATTGCGAAACAAATTGATTTGCTAATAAATATCGATGGATTGCCTTTGTGTAAGAGTAGCAACACACAATTTTTGCCAATTTTAGCAAAGTTTTCAGAGTTACAGCCATTTATTGTATGTCTATTTTGTGGTAAAAAGAAACCAAATAATTTATTTGACTATTTGAATGAGTTTTTAACTGAGTACAGATTGCTTCAAATTAGTGGGATTGAACACAATGGAAAAATTTTACCTGTTTCAATCAAGGCATTTGTTTGTGATGTGCCTTTACGCTGTTTTTTAAAGAATATTAAAGGTCATGGAGGGTACCATTCATGTGAGCGATGTTTAGTTGAAGGAGAATATGATGGAAGGGTTGTTTTCACTGAAGTTAATTGTCAAATGCGAAGTGATGAACAATTTAATGAATATATTTACTTAAATCATTCGTTAGGAGAAAGTAACATATGCTGCGAACCTCATCAATTAGGAAGGACTCCCTTAGTAGATTAAAGAATATTGTGTGTAAAGTTTGTTATTGACTACATGCATTGTGTTTGTCTTGGTGTTATGAAGCGGCAACTAAAATATTGGTTTGGAGGCCCACGCATTTGTCGCTTATCGTGTCAGTAAAAAAAAAAACATGTCTGATAAACTGGTTTTTTATCATGGCACAATGCCTAGTGAGTTTGCTCGACAACCACGTTCACTTGATGAGTTTAAGCGTTTTAAAGCAACTGAGTTTCGACAATTCTTGTTGTACACTGGACAAATAATTTTGAAAAATATTTTGTCAAAAGAGGTCTACCAGAACTTCATGTGTTTTAGCATTGCAGTATCTTTAATGAGCAACTCAAATGTAGTGAAACAACAAAAGTACTTGGATTACGCAAAAAACTTAATGTATCATTTTGTATCAAATCTTCAAGGGCTTTATGGGCCACAATTTTATTTTTTTAATGTTAATGCATTGCTTCATGTAATTCAGTCAGTACATGGAAGTCAATCAGTCAGTATTATCAAGACAGTTTACTGAAGTAAGTTTTATCAAAGTGTTTTATCGTTTTAACATCATTACAAAAAGTGAAATACAACAAATGTTTCGTTATAATCAAACACTTGTTGTATTTCACTTTTTGTAATGATGATCTTCGATAAAACACTTTGATAAAACTGAAGCATATGCTTCTGGAAACTTTTGAAGCATATGCTTCTGGAAACTTCTGGATTTTAATTATCAAAAACTTCCGTGACGTTGACACGAACCATACTTAAGAAAATGAAACAAACCAAAAAAGTTGCACTTGTTTTGTCCGCTGCAAAATGGCACTTTTCAACGAAATTCTGCCCGTGTGCTGTCACCTGTCAGCTGATTGCTCATGTCATAACATGCTATGACTCCAGACTCCTGAACTGTTTGCGGTAGTATAGTTTGCTTCGTTTTTAAGATATGTAAAATTAGGAACACTTTTTAGCATTGTTCGATGTTGATTTTAAATGTTTTGTCCAATACTGTATATATAATAACGTATCTATATATAATAGTGATAAGTTAATAATAATAATAATAAGATAATAGTAATAACAAATTTTGCTAAAACATCTTAAAAATAATTATTTGATATAATATACATAATAATTATTTATCTATCGCAATTTATAATAAGAAAATTAGTATAAACGATTAAAATAAATTTAAATATTTTAGGTCTTGTTTTACAAAAAACGCAAAACCTGGATTTGCTCATTAGAAGAAAGTATCGATCTTCCTTTTAACTCTGGAATATCAGAGAAAACAAAGAATCATATTTTGAAACATGATGGAAAAATGTATTCCAAATAAAATTCAAAATTAGACTTTAGAATAATTGTATAAACTATTAGTTTTATACACTTTTTTTTTTACCTTTAATTTTAATTATGAAAAGAATTAATAAACAAAGTAAATAAATGAAATACGTTTATATCGTTGTGATAGCAACCAGAGAGCGTAGAATTATTTTTTGGCCACGTGATAGACCTTTTCATAAAGCATTCCGCGAAAACGAGGCAGTGTTTGTAACAATCAAAACAAATAAACGGTTTTTTAAAATGGCGATATCGTCTGGGTTGCAATGTGCTTCTTATGAATGTTTTTCATATAGCTATGATTTTGTAGATGGTATTAGAGTTCCAACAAATATGAGTTTTTTCACATTTCCAGCTGAAACTGGAGAAAGGAATATTTGGTGTAATTTAATAAAAAGACAAGAAAATAAAGATAATTTTAAAATAACAAAATCTACTCGATTATGTCAAAAGCATTTCTTACAAGAAATGATTTATAGAACTCCAGGTGGTACACGGATAAGACTTAAAAAAGGTGCAAGGCCAATATTGCACTCGTGGAATAACTTTTCAGTGTCTGATATATCCAGAAAACCACCATGTTTAAGACAATGTTTAAAAAAAGTATGCAGGCCTCAACATGAAAATGTTGATGACGACTCTTCTACATCAACACCATTGTTACCAAAACTAAATGAAGTAGATTCCTCTTCAACAACATCATTTTTAATGCCAATAAATAAAGCAGATTCCTTTTCATCAACATCATTGTCAGCGCCACTTGAGGAAGTAGACTTTACGATAGATATTGCTGAAGGTAAATTAGTTGAGGATGAAAGAAATGATTTAAAAAAGCGCATAATTGAATTGGAAAAAGAGAACCAAATATTAAATGTTAATTTAGAAAGATGTAATGAATTTTTAGGTGTACGTTGCATTTGCTTCACAGATCACGTTATGGAAAATAATGAAAATTGTAATCATTATACTGGATTTCCGTCAATTAACATTTTAAAAGCTGTTTTAGAATTTTTAGATCCTGGGGAAAATGGAAGAAACATAATTTTATACAACAACAAAAAAAAAACAACAAGTTCATCCACCGGACGACCAAGAGCATTAAAGCCACTTGATGCATTTATTTTAACATTGACTCGTTTACGCAGGAATTTCGATCTTCACCATTTATCTTTTTTATACAATATTTCAGAAGGAACAGTTTCAAATACTGTAAATACATGTATAAATTTTATGTATATAAGACTCGGATCAATCTGCATATGGCCTAGTATGGAGCAAGTTAGGAAGACCATGCCGCAATCAATGAAGGAAAAGTTCCCAACTGTAAAATGCATTATTGATTGTGTAGAGTTTAAAGTTGAAACACCATCTGAATTATTTATGCACAAAGTTATGTATTCAGATTATAAAATTCACACAACAGTTAAAGTTTTGGTAGGAATCGCACCTGGGGGAGGATTCACATTCATTTCAAATGCCTACCCAGGGAGTATTTCTGACAAAGAAATTGTTATTAAAAGTGGATTTTTAAGTCAAGCATTATGGAATCCAGGTGAAAGTGTAATGAGTGACCGTGGCTTTACAATAGCAGAATACCTCAGACCACTTGGAGTTAATCTTGTTTTACCATCATTTTTAAAGGGTAGAGAACAATTTACTATTGAGGAAACAGTTTTAAGTCAACAAATTGCAAATGAAAGAATCCATGTGGAGAGAATGATACAGAGGTTAAAGTGTTACCATATATTTGATTATGTTATCCCAATGAATATGATGGGTTCTTTAAATCAAATTATTTCAGTAGCTGCTTTATTGTCAAATTTCCAAGATCCAATTATAAAGATTTAAATTGAACAGGTAAGGTAATTTAAAAACAATTTAAAAAAATTTAAAGTCATAAATCAAAATTCATTAATATATATTAAAAATAACTTACTTTTTTAATAAAACTTATGAACACTAAAAGTGTTCTGAAATTTTTTAAATCTTTTTGAACATATAACTTTTTAACGTTTATATCAACTTTATTATTACATAACAAATATTACTTTATACTACCTGTGTCTTTAGAGCCATTTTGTGAAGAATTCAGAAAAAGGAGAGAAAGACAAAAATTTAGAAAAATACAAAAAAATACAAAACTACAAAAATACAAAAAAATAAAAAATTTAAAAAATAAAAAATAAATCTTATTAATCAAGAAATAACTGCTGATGTTGAAATAGTTTGAAATACATTTTCTGATTTAGTAGAACAATTGATTTTCATCTAATATTACTTTAATAATTACTTTTTCGTTTAATGACAATACTAGTTCATTTTTTTTATATTTAAGTTTATCTTATATTTAGTAAAAATTAAAAAAAAAACATAAAAAAACTATTAAAAAAAATTACATAATTGTCTATCAAGAAAAGGAAAGAATCCAGAAACGGAGGGCTAACCTAAAGCAACAGTACTAATACTTTACATTAATTGCCTATCAAGAAAAGGAAAGAATCCAGAAATGGAGGGCTAACCTTAGGCAACAATACTAATACTTTACATTAACTGCCTATCAAGAAAAGGTAAAAATCCAGAAATGGAGGGATAACCTTAGACAACATGACAATTTACAGGTGGAGTGCAAAGTCCTATGGCTTACCTTCTCGTTGGTGCACTTCGTTAATTGAATTAGACAAGTAATAAATGTCTAATTTATGAACAGAATAGCCAAGGCAACATTTTTATTAGTTTTATTTTAGATGGATAAGTAATAAGTTATAATAAAAAAAATACCTTTAAATTTAGTTGCTTGATTCATGAAATCTTTATTCGCCACTGCATATCTGCAGTTTTTCGTTAAACTGTACTTTTAGTTTATGATTTAAAAGATAAACATCTGACAGATGTTACACTATTGAAATCATTTCTAAAAGTGTAGTTTAGCTTTTATTTTCTTGACTCACATAGCATCACTACAAAAAAATGTGACAAGTTAATTTTGAACTTTTAAAATTTCAATGTTAAAGTAATTAAAATGAACAAATGTTTTTAATATTTATTATCCTTATTTTATAAATACCAAGCAACATTGGTTAACTCCATTCATAACTAAAACCTAAACGCATTTAAAACTTATACATACAGAATCTTAAATAAATATTATATATGCAAATTAACTGAATTGCAAACATGCCTTATGATCTAGCAATCTGAACAGTCATATTTTGAAGCATTTTGATAAGGCTGGTCAGATGTTTATCTTTTAAAAAAGTGGCGTGAAAATTTAATTTTTATAGTAAAAAATATTGTTTAAAGTGGAACTAGAATCCGGTAATAGAGCCCTAATTTATTAAAAAAGAGACTTGGTGTAAAACAGAAGAGATTATTGAAAGTATACAGCTGTATACAAGGAGGACCAGGGGAGTGGTGGTGGTGTGGGGGGGAGGTAATAGTTTAATTGTTACTTTTAAATAGTTTTTAAATTGTTAAATAGTTTACTTTAAAATGATAAGAATAAATTAAAAATAAGACTTATTTTGAAATATTGTTTTACTCAATTATTATGTCAATTTCTTCCAAAAATAGAGCATTTTCTATGTTATCTTTTGAATGGTCCACAAGGTTTTTTAGAAGGTGAATGAAATAGAAATCAAGAATTTTTTTTTCTAGCTTGTCCCATTTTTCTTTATTGAATTGCACACGATCAATAACCATTCCTTTGTTGGTATAAAATATGAAGTCACACCATGTTTGAGTTGTTAAAGCTAGCTGCATTTGTATTTGGTCATAATAACTTTGGTCCTCATTTATTGTGATCAATTCAGTTAATTCATTGTATTTAATACATGCATTTTTAGACATAAAACAAATGTCTTTGGGGTCAACATTTTTATATTCTTCACTACATTTTACTTCTATGATTCCGAAAAGCCCATCAACTTGAACTTTTCCATCTGGAGTTGCTCCAAGAATAAAATTATTTTTGTCAATTACTAGTCCGCATGGTTCAATAGTCACAACATGATTCTCAGACAAAAGATATTTTTCATAATTGGAAATCGCTATTGGTTCGTAAAACTTACCATGATTCATTTTCCTTTGGACAATATTGTTTTTAATATTTTTATCTTTTTGAAATACAATATTGTATTGCTAGTGTTTTAAGTCTCTTTTCACTCTTTACATTTTTTATTTTATTGCACAATGATGCTGTAAAGCGGTTATTTCTTTTTTCAAACCAAAGTGAACAACGAGCTTGATCACGTGTCAATCTTTCAATTTGATTAATGTCATCACTACTAATTTTTAGTAATTCAATTAGTTTTAATACCTTTAAATCTGTGACTTTTTGTATATACTTGTCAAGATTACAATCAGTGTTGTTAAATGGGTAACTTGGATTTTTATAACTATTGAATATAGACATATTTGTTATCTCTCTTAGGTTTGAATATACTTTAAAGTTTGGTTGTATTATTGGTGCATGAATGGCAAGTACAGATCCTTCTGGCATCATACCAAATTTAGTTTCAATGTTATTTTGGTAATTCTGATTAACTATTCCAAAAAAATGTAAATTAGGGTTAATAATTGAGATTTTGTTTATTAAGTTAGAAATTTTTTCCTTATTTTCTTCTATTGATGATTCATATGCATAATGCAAAGTAGATACAATCCCTTTATTTTCAGTAGTTGTATTTTTTTTATCTTGCTTCAGTTTTTTGCTTGGTGGAGATTTAATTTGCATCTCATTTATTGTTTGTTTTTCTATTCTTCCTCTACTTTGTGGTACAGACCAGACACATGGTAAAGATGTGCAAGCTTTTTCTTCTGGTACCTTATCGATTTGCTCTACCACCCATTTTGCTAAAAGCTTCATGAGTGCATAGGAATGGGAGCATGTACCTAACTTTCCAGCTGGACATTGACAGAAACTAAATATAATATCTGCAGTTAACTTGTTTAAAATTGTTATAGACCATCTATCTATTTTTTTTAAGCTGCCAGCACAAATGCCTTTTACACCAAATAAATTATCACTTTGCTTAGTATATACAGAACTTAAATCAATAAATTTTTCTTTAATAAGCTGTTCACCTCTTTGAAATTTTTTTTTTTAAATTTTTGCTTTTGAAATTATTTTGAAGTTAATATCTTCAGTGTATTTTAGAATATTTTTTATTGTAAAAATTGGTTTATCTTTAAGACTTTTGCTCCAACCGTCTGATTGATTTAAATTAAGTAGGTCTAGTTGAAATAGTTCAGGACAACTGATATCACAAGCGCTTACATCATTAAATGGTTTGATTCTTAATTTTAATTTTTCTGCTTTTTGTAAAAGCCATTTCTTTTCAGGTGTAGGATCGACAATTATTTCTGATGTACCCAAATTAATATAGCTCAATACCCTAAAAAATTTTTTATATTTTAAATATGCTTATATTGATTATTATGTTAAAGCAAATTTCAAACTGATATGAAATGAATATATATATATATATATATATATATATATATATATATATATATATATATATATATATATATATATATATATATATATATATATATATATATATATAAGCATTATTTATTCAAGAATCAATAAATAGAACTTAAAAGAGAACTATTTTAAAAGATAAAAATAAAATTGTTCAGAATTTTTATTCAGCAATGTGAAATTTTTTTAAATATATATATAACAGAATAAAAAGAACAGATATAACAGTAAAAGTAAAAATTTATCTATTAAAGCCATACCCTGATTGTTTTTTCAAAAAGTCATACCTTAATTGTGCATCTTTGAGAGTATTAATACTTTGCAATGTATCTCCACGATATAATAGCCATTGTTTTAAATGTCCAATTTTGTAAGTGGATAAGTCTTTAAGTTGAACATGGACTGCTGGATCATCAACATCGTCTGGTGTTATCGTAACTTCCTCCAAGTCTAGTAAAGAAGTAAAAATTATATGGCCATATTAAGATTAGTTAAAACTAAAATATAAAATTGATATATATATATATATACATAAATATAATTATATATATATTGACTATATATATATCAATTTTAAAATATAAAATTGATATATATATAGTCTGTTGAAATGGTGGGGCGGCGGTACCCGCCCCCCCCCCCCCACTATTTCAACAGACTTTAGTGGAAAATTGGCGTTTTTTTTGCGATATTTGTCATAAAAAAAAAAGAAAAAAGAAAGAAAAAAAAGGTCATCAAATTTTAATTTAGGCAGCGCCCAAATACAGTTGACACTGTCGAAAACGGTCTAGAATAGCCCCTGTATATATATATATATATATATATATATATATATATATATATATATATATATATATATATATATATATATATATATATATATATATATGTATTTATTAATTGTATATTTATATAAATCATTTATATAAATATACAATTAATAAATATACAACTAATAAATATTTATATATGTATATATATATAATATATATATATATATATATATATATATATATATATATATATATATATATATATATATATATATATATACATATATATATACATAATTATATATACATATATATATATATATATATATATATATATATATATATATATATATATATATTCCATATTATATTATATATATAATATATATATATAAATATATATATATAAATATATATATACATATATATATATATACATATATATATATATATACATATATATATATATATATATATATATATATATATATATATATATATATATATATATATATATATATATTTATATATATATATATATATATATATATGTATTTATTAATTGTATATTTATATAAATCATTTATATAAATATACAATTAATAAATATACAACTAATAAATATTTATATATGTATATATATATATATATATATATATATATATATATATATATATATATATATATATATTATATATTATATATTATATTATATATATAATATATATATATAAATATATATATATAAATATATATATACATATATATATATACATATATATATATATATATATATACATATATATATATATATATATATATACATATATATATATACATATATATATATATATATATATATATATATATATATATATATATATATATATATATATATATACATTTATTATTGTATATTTGTATAAATCATTTATATAAATAAACAATTTATACATACATAAATATATATATATATATATATATATATATATATATATATATATATATATATATATATATATATATATATATATATATATATATATATATATATACATATAGACAAATATGCTTACCAAAAAAACGTTCTTCATCAACGCATTTTTTAGTTTGTTTTGAACAAACTGTAGATTTTGACGGCTTTTGGAATGAAGGTATCTCCATAGTTTATTTATTTTTGATACAGCTATTATAAAAATAATAATATAGTAATTACAAATAAAATTTGTAAAACTATATAGAGAAAACACCACCACTTGTCATCTAAACCCTACAAAATTATAGGTAAACGCAATGTTTGTTTTGATTGTTACAAACACTGCCTCGTTTTGAAGAATCTCCTTTCTCCGTCGCAGATATTTATGAAAAGGTCTATTGCAAGTTTTTCTAACTAAGTTTACTACGATTTTCACGTGTCTTATGTCCTCGTGACATAAAGCATTAAAGTGGTCTAAGGATATGTTTTTTTTTTTACATTTGTTTATTTACTATTAATGTATATTTTTTAGTTTTGTTTAACATTAAGTTAAATTTTTTGCTTTATTGAGGTACCTAGATTTATTAAGTGTTTAGTAAAATACGTATTTGTCTTGAATTCTAACATCGATTAAAGAATTTGTAGTCAATTTTATATTATTGACATGAACATCGGTTCATTATTACTTTTGGTTTCTAAATTCGTTTGTTTTGTTTGCTGGTTTTTGCAAAAGTAGGAAGCTTATAAAAATTTAGACCTGCATGGCCAAGTATTTTTGTTTTTATCATCAATTTTATTCCAAGACAGTTTTGTCTAGGAAATAAAATGTAGCTTTAGTATTACTTATATTAATTGAATTATCCATTTTTTTAAAAGAATATTAAATAACCCAGTTTTTTGATAAGATTTTGATGTGAAAATTTTATCATTCAGATACAACATAATGCATGTTGCATGCATTGCTGTTGTATCTGAATGATAAAATTTTCACATCTTGCTGAGCGCCGTTTATCTATTAAAACTTTATATATATATATATATATATATATATATATATATATATATATATATATATATATATATATATATATATATATATATAAGTTTTTCAAAAATTCAAACTTTAAATCACTTCAGAGTCAGAGTTAACAGAATTCTACTGTTTATTATTTTTTATATATATTGTTTGTTAAAACTTATATTACATACCAAACCCTCAGTCGATGTAGCAGCACTCCACGGCGAGTCAGGCTATTTGTCAGTCGATGTATGTACTGAAGCCCCCGGCAGCAGGCTATTTGACATTAGGTGAATGACATCATCATGCTCACCTAACTTAGCAGTATAAGATATATATGTATATATATATATATATTATATATATATATATATATATTATATATATATATATATATATATATATATATATATATATATATATAATTTTTTCCGTTATAGTTCTAACGTTTTATTAGCTTCAACTTTTTTAATAAAAAGACTTTATTAAAAAAACTTTAATAAAAGAAAGGAACTGATAATGGTACAGTGGTATTGAATTTAAAAAACAGTGACTGAATAGTTTTATACTTACTCAGAGCATTCAAACTTGTATCTTTATCATTCAGATACAACATGCATTTTTGCTGAACGCTATTTGCTGCACCAGCATTTGGAGTGTCATTATTATATACAACAAAATTTTTAATTGTGCTGTCAGTGTTCACATAGAGATTGGTCACTGTCAACGGTTCACAGGCAGCTAGTATTGCATTTTCAAATATTTCTCTGCAGATTGCTTGTTTATTTGTTGGCATCCCCCGTGAACCTTAACTTGAACAGTGGGAGGATTATAAGCTAGCATGAATTGTTAGCAAGCATGAAAATTCATTTTCAAAATAAATTTTCATTCTGCACCAAAAATTTAGCATGTTTTAACTGGCAACTTTGAAATGTTTCCAATTTCACCTGAAAGCTATGCAAATGTGGAAACACATGGCCATAATACACATTATTACCTTGCAAAGTATTCAATGTTGTAGCAACAGGTTTCATAACCTAGGCATATTCTTGCAGGCATTATAATTCTGTTTTTTAAAATTTGGTGCATTCAAAGCATTGCATATATCATTAAGTTTGTCACATAATTTGAGTAGTCGCTTGATAGTATTGTATTGAGAATTCCAATGTGTTGCCATGGGTCAGAGTATTGCTTTGTCTGTAATATTTGACTCAACATCTGATGCTTTACTACTTTGTTGAGTTTCATTCCATATTGAAGTGCCAGGCCTGCACTGTAGGTATGCTTAATTGTACTGTCTGTATCACATGCCTTCTAAGCATCATTAGTTGCAAATAAAATTAAGTGAATAGCTGATACATGTTTCATGAGATGGCTAAGAAATGAAAAATTCTGAATGCTTTTCCAAAATTTGACTCATTGTCAAATTGTCAAAGTTTGATGATTTGGTGACAGTTTGTCAGCCGAGAACCAAAAGGCCGTATGTCCAGTTTTTATGTTTCCGAGAAAATCAAGTTTTAAAATTTAATTTGTAAAGGCTTTCTGCCAGAATGTCTGATTATTTTTTCAAATCTTTTTAAAAGTTATGTCATTCTTAAAAATAGGTTTTATTGGACACTCCATTGGTTGTTGAATATTTATTGATAATAAACAGAAAAAACACAAAATGTGGACATACGGCCTTATGGTTCTCGGCTGACGAGCTAGGATTGAACCCAGGAAGCAGTCGACAAAAACTCGGTTTTTCAACTTTAGCCAAAGGATGCATCTCTTCAGTAATATAATCTGTAATTAAGTTGTCAGCTTCTTGCATTAAAATACAACGTCGTGGTGAAAAACCTGACGCTGTTTCGTAGTAAGTAATTTGTTTGAACTTCTTATTAGTAAGGCCTTCATCAGTCGTTCTTCCTACACAAGCCTTGCCTAGCTTATGTTTTCTCTGAACATTTGCCTTATATGCCTTATATTCTCCTAAGCGATTTTTGTGCAAGTTCTATAAAGTAAACATAAATCCATTTAAAAAATAAGTTTTTACTTTGCTTTAACTAAGTCAGTATTGTGTATTTCGATTTATATTAACTTGTATTGTCTTGCCTTTAATGTAACATTAAATATTTTATTACTTTTTTTGATCTGGCTATGATTTTGAAAAAGGTACTTTCTACAATGGCTGGTACACTCGCGGTTTACTGCAGCCATCTTCAAATTAAAATTGTTGATTCTTGCAAAATATTTTGAATATTACCCTAATGAAACTAAGGTTGATAAACCATGGTAGATTAACCATGGTAGAATAAAATAATAAATAATTCAAAATAAATAGTATTAGAGTTACACTATGACATAACAGTTAGTTTAGTTGTTTTGCGGTGTTGTGAATATTTTAAGCGGTATTTGAATTACAGGTATTTTCAATTAGTACAAGTTACAAAATACTAATCTAAAGCATTTTAAGTACAAATACTAAATATTGTTGTTGTCGAAGTTGTGAAATTGTTGTTAAAAGAGACTTTTTTTACCATAAAATTCTCTTTCGACTATGAGATAAGAATATATATATATATATATATATATATATATATATATATATATATATATATATATATATATATATATATATATATATATATATATATATATATATATATATATATATATATATATATATATGAAAGTATTATTGTATTCTTTTACAAAGAATACAATACTTTCAAAGTATTGCAATCTTTTTTACTGGGTTTGATAACTTTATCTTTTAAATTTTGTTTTTTGTTTTATATGCGGAAAATAAAATATTTATAAATAATATAACTAAAAAGACTAATTCATAATGCAAAATGTATCATTTGCGTTTGAGAATTACACTAATGCAAGTACTGTCCAACAACGTGTTACCTTTTCATATGAAGAAAAATTGGCCATTTGGATATGCTACACTTTTGTTACTTTAATAGGTTAGTTATCAATAGTATTTTTTATTTTTTAAAATATCGAATAATTACATAAGTAATTAATATTGAATTATAATTATTAGCTGTTTTTGGATTTATTAAGAGACTGAATTAGGCCAAATGTGGTATTGGTGTAATTGTAGAGCACTTGCCTCATTCTCACTGCAAGAAATTCGGAGCTCTTTCTCCACCACGTTCCTGACAGTATTGAGCTCAACTTAGCTCAAACTCGTATTTTGGAGGTAATTTAAATAAACATATTTTATTTAAATTATCAAAAAATATTATACAAAATTACATTTATATAAATATATATACTTTTAGAAATCCTTTCAAACTTTTTCTAGGATTAATTTTATAAGCACTTTTAACAGCGAAAATTTTTAGCACAAAAACAAACGTTATGTAACAACTCAAATTTAAAAGTGTAATAAAAAGTACTGGTTTCTATAAGCATTAAAATAACTATTATGTTAAAATTTTTATAAAATAAATTTAAAAGGGGTTTTAAAAGCTAAAATATTTGTTTGAATTTTATAAAAACCATCCGACAAAAAATAATATAAATACTAAACTATAAATTTAAATTTGTAACTAACTGCAACGTTTTAATTTATTAAAACGGTTTACATTTTTTGAATTTAGTGGTCCAGTTTTTAACATTTATATATAAATGATAAAAATGTGCTGTGTGTATATATATATATATATATATATATATATATATATATATATATATATATATATATATATATATATATATATATATATATATATTAGGGTGATGGAAAAAACAACTTTTTTAAAAATAGTCTCCTGCTCTTAACTAAATGTGTTCTATATAATACAAAAACACTAAGTTTAAAATTTTTTTGAATAAAACATATTTTTAGGGGTGCCTCAAGAACTTAAATATTTGACAGTTCCCTAATTTTTGAAAAAAAAAGTTTTTCAAAAGTATGTCAACCTGGTACTCAAAAGACACATCAAGTTGCAAAGATATTTGTGTTCAAATTTTTAGTATTTTAGGTAAAATTCCTAATAATGTCAAAAAATAATTTTTCCAAAAGTATGTCAACCTGGGTCTTAAAAGAAGCATATTTTTATAGAGATTTTCAAAAGGAAATATTTTTTCTTAAAATTTATTGACATAAAAGTTATGTGAAAAAATGCTAAAGGCTCTTAAAAAAAATTTAACACAATATTTCTCAGCAATAATACAAAAAGCATATTTTTTATTGCAAATAAATATTATTTTTAAAGTTTCTATGAATATACACTTCTTATGAGACCCAGGTTGACATCCCGTACGAAAATTTCCCATGGGAATTTTAGAAAAAAAACCCATGGAAAAACCATGGGTATTTGGAACAAGTTCCCATGAAAAAGCCATGAGTTTTCCATGGAAAAACCATGAGTTTTCCATGGAAAAAACATGAGTTTTCCATGGAAAAACCATGAGTTTTTCATGGAAAAACCATGAGTTTTCCATGGAAAAACCATGAGTTTTCCATGGAAAAACCATGAGTTTTCATGGGAAACACATGAATTTCCCATGAAAAATCTTTAAGTTTTTCATGGAAAAGTGTTCCAAATACCATGGATATTCAATGATTTTCCATCCATGGAAAAACCATGGAATTTCCATAGGTATTAGGAACACCTTTCCAAGGAAAACTTATGGATTTTTCATGGTAAAAAAGCATGATTTGTTTTCAAGTTTTTTTATCTAATGTTATTTGAATTGTCATATTAAATCATAAAAGCAAATTTTATCCCACTATTATTGAGTTCTCTTAATCTATGAGATCGCTTTCTCCAAATAAAATCAATAAACAAAATAAAATTTAAATCTTGTTAAATCCTACAAATCTTTGAAAAATAATAGCTATAATGCACCTAAAACATCAAAACTTGACTTCCCCACAATATTTAATGCACGCATATGTATAACATACTGAAAATAAATAAAACAAAAAATTACAAGTAATATAATACTATAAGTGATATACATAGTGATAAACAATTGAAATTTATCAAGAAAACAATTTTTACAGAAAATAAAACAATTTACATGTTTATTATTTTATATTAACTATTTGATAAAAATAGTATATATAAATTTGATAATAACTTCAAGTTTTAACAAGTTAAAAAGAACCATCAATACAACATTTAATTCAAAAAAACATCAAGCCCATTTATAAATGCGTCTGTACTGTATCTGTAGAAACAGGTAGATGTTAAACAAAGTACCATTCACATATTAATATTCATTTTTTTTCACCCTAGTTAGTCTCATTCTCCATTTCACCAATCTAGACAATACATCATACAACTATTATATACATTCTAACTAGTTTTCTTTATTTACTAATTCATTTTACTTATAATTATTATCTATTATAACTTACTTTATAATTAGGCATTATACACAATTATGAATGTTGCCAAATGTTAGGTAACATATAGAAAAAAGTAGCAATGAATATATCATTATTTATAAATACAAATTATTAGATTGTTACCTCTTTTTTGCCTAAGCTATCTGCATTATGTACAACATCGTTTATATTTCCAGTCAAACATTCCTGCCTATAACGTAACTTTATTAAAATGATTTATTCAAACTAATACATATATAAATGTTACCTGCATGTTAGAAACATTTATATAGAACAAGGCAGCAACAAATATTATATTATATATTTACTTTTGTAATTAAAAAAAAAACTTACTTCTTCTTCTAAGCTATCTGCATGATGTACAACATCATTTACAAACCTGTTTTCTTCACGTCCTTCCATTTTTTAATATATTATAAAGCACAGGACTTGTTAATGAACGGCTAAATAAATAAATTAAAAATTTATATTTAAATGAAATGATAAGGTTAAAATGAAAAGATTTATACACATATATAAATTTTACCTGCATGTTAGTAACATTTATATAGAATAAGGCAGCAACAAATATAGTATAACTTATAAATTGTAATTTTAAGTAAAAACTTACTTCTTTTTCTGAGCTGTCTGCATGATGTACAACATTATTTATATTGTCAGTCAAACTTACCTGCTTATAATGCAGTAATTTAAATAAAATGATAAAGTTAAAATAAAAGAACTTACGCACATACCATTAAATTCAAAATTTTATTATATTTTTACTTTACTATTTAAAACATAACAAATATGTAATTTATAAAGTATAGTAATGTAAAAGCATAGTAAATATCAAAGTGTGTGCATAAATTAATTTATTTTAACTAAAGACGAGCACTTTACATCAGTTAAATATAAACAAATAAAAATAATTGTATTATAATAAATAATAGTGTATTATTTATAAACATTGCTTTTATATGCTTATATTTAACTATGAAGTAAAATCTTGTGCATTAAGTAAATTCCCTTACTGATACTTATAAAATATTACCACAGTTTTCCTTCTCCAACTAAGTGGTTCTTGGAACATCCATACAAGTTGAATCCCAAAGATTACGTTTATATCTTTTCTGGATTAAACTCAATTCACCATTTTATTTTGACAGCTTTTGAACTATTTTTAAAAATATTAAATGCATATAAAAACTGACAATGTTATAAACAATATAAACGATGAACAACATTATTTATATTGCCAGTCAAACCTGTTGGCTTATAATGTAGTAATTTAAATAAAATAATAAAGTAAATATAAAAGAATTTATAAACACTATTTATATTACATTATTTACATATTCTAATAATTCTAAAGAAAAAACTACAACAAAAAGACAAAAACAACTTAACAGAACTAAAATTGAATAGAACATTTATCATAAAAAAATGTTTTTTAATACTTAATGAACATTTACGATACAATAAACTTCAAGCATTTTTATGTAATCTAAGGCTATTATAAAAAAAAAAATAAAAAAGATCATACTAGTTATCTTTTGTACATTAGTTATCTAATCTTATTATCTTAGTTATCTAATCTTATCTAATATACTGCTTGTATATTAATATTTTAGATAAGTTTCTTTAATACGTTTGATAAGTTTTATAATAATAATTATACTAGTTTGAATGTACATTAAATTACACTATTTACATTAATACACTAGTTATTTAATGTAGATTAAAACTAAACATTTATTTGTTGTAAACCAAATAATAATTATTTGGCAAATAATTTGCCAAGTAGGCATTAAAATGCAAACTGGTTTACTTGACATACTTGCTATACTATTGCAATTTATGCAAAGTAAGCAAAGCTACTGGAAACAGTTAAAATAAGTATATGCATAAATGATATATAATTAAAATTTAATTAAAAATAATCCATTTTATAATGCATTATAATATGATAAATATATCTAGTTGTTTATGTCTGTATGTTTAGTTTAAATCATATAAATGTAATGCATTATAAAAAACATATAATTCATAGCCTTATTAAACACAGAAAAACAGAAGAATGCAGTAAGTATTGTTTTCTAAAGTTAAAAATAATCATAACTCTACGAGCTATGACGCCATCTTTAAAAGCGCATTTGTAACAACCATGGCGCAGCTTAAGCTATGAAAAAAAAACATGGTTCACCCATGGAAATTCCATAGGATTTCAATTTTTATGAAATTTACCCATGGAAATTCCATCGAATTCCCGTTTTCCATGGGAAAACCATGGTTTACTCATGGAATTCCATGGGTTTTCCATGGAATTCCATGGGTTTTCCATGGAATATTTCCGTAAGGGATACCTTTGAATAATTTTTTTTGAAAATATCAGGAATTTGATATTTTCAAAAAAAATTATTCAAAGGTAAGAAGCCAACATTCTCTGATTGCTTAGAGGGGCATTTGAGCTTGAAAAGGATCTCATTTCTGCTACTGCGTGGGGCTTACAGTGGTTGGTGAACTTTAATTCAGATTAAAAATATTTTTCAGCCAATCGTTACCCAATAATTCAAACCTTCCTATATTAATGAACAGTAATGTACTCAATGAGTAATCTACTCTTCATTTTTTAGGATTAACTCTTATTTCCTATTATTCTTGAAAACCATATATCAAATCCGTTCCAAAATTAGTATCTGCTAAAGTTGCATATCTTTATCGGGCTTAACGCTTTTTTACTCCTGATTCTATTCTCTATCTCTATAAATCTTAAATCCAGCCTTGTAGGTAATACTGTTGCCTTATCTGGGGCGAATCTTCTAATGATGTCCTTTCTCTTTTAGACAAGGTGCAAAAACGCATTGTAAACATAGTTGGACCTGCTCTTGCAGCCAACCTTCAACCATTATCACATCGTTGCAATGTTGATTCTCTTTCTCTTTTCTACAAATACTATAATGGGCACTGCTCTAAAGAGCTGGCGTCTCTTGTGCCATCTACTGAAATTCTAAATTGCGTCTCTTGGGCCATCTAGTAAAATTCATTCTTGTGTTACTTGTCATTCAATTCCTTTTTCTGTGACTGTTCCTAAGTGCTTCAAAAACTCTTATTCATCTAGTTTTTTTCATAGAACATTAGTTCTTTGGAATTCGCTTCCTTCATCTTGCTTTCCTGTTTCAAATAATTTGCAATCTTTCAAATTGTCTGTTAATCTTGCTCTACAATCTTCATCTTTTCTCTTCCAGTAACTTCCAACTCTAAGTTATGACTGAGTAGAAATTAGCCAACTTGTAGCTCAAAATTTTTAAATTTTTTTTTTAAATCATCTTCATACAGACATTTAGAAGAGTTATAAATAATTTCATTAGAAGAGTTTTAACTTATTGTTAATTGAAAGAGGAATTAGCTAAGATTTGAGAAAGGTGATTTGAATTTAAATCAAATACAATAATTCATCATGGGGTTTTTTATAAGTTTTTATAAAAATTTTCCAAGAGGTTTAAAGACATCAAGAAAGTTCACAATGAGGGTTTTTTTCAATTGGGAGCCAATGTTTTTGAAAATTTTAATGGTGTTTTTTCTGATTTTTTCAAGTCAAGGCTCTGATTTATTTTGCATGATTATGAAACCAACATCCTTATAAAAAACTTCATTGATTAGATTGAATTGTTTTAGCTAGGGAGTTAAAAATATATAAGTTAAAAATATATAATATAATTGCAGTTTTTATTATTTTTTGTCTTTATTAAATTCATATTTATTACTTAATGCAACAATGTGGGTTTTTATAATTCTTTCTGTTTCATTTTTTGTACAACCATAATGTACTTTAATAGTATTTCTGTTGAAAATTTCATTAGTTGAAGAGAAATATTATCATTTCCCAGTCTGATTAACAATATATTGGCTCACCGAAGACAAATGAAAAAAATAGACAGATAGACATGGATAGGCATGTATACATGGTCAACTACTACCATTTATTCCACTTAATTATTTGCTGTTACACTAGCATCTATCACATTATTTCAATAATTACTCAACTAGCACTTACTCTAATATAACTTTGTCTTTTGTTTCCCTGAAGAAACAGGACTTTTTAGTCTAGTTGCAAAATTATACAAGAATTTTGTTACATAAATCAAAAACAATATTTATTTGGTATTCTATACTGCCAAATTTTTCAAAAATGACCCCTCTACAAAATTTAATGGTACAATCTGATAGGTGACTATCTGAAAATTAAAAAAAATTGTTGCCAAATAAAAATAGTTCACATATTTAGACAACCTTATATATAATTACCTAAGTCAATGGTCCCCTGATTCCATAATGCTGTAATTTATTACTTATTAGCGGTTAACTATATTGATAATAAAAAAATCATTTTCATGTGCTTTGTTTTGTTAATTAGTTAAGACGCAAAAATCGGATGAATAATTTTAATATCAGTTAGGACAAAATTTTTTAAAAAACAAAAAATTTCACTTCACGTAGTAATTATTTAATTACAAAAATATAATAAATTATATGCTTGTATGAATATTGTTATATATAATAACAATATTCATTCTAAGTTTATATATTGTTATATAAACTTAGAATGAATATTGTTAATGTTAATTCTAATTAAATTATTCTTTAAACAGTTATATTATTGAACTCAAAATAAATAAAAATTTTGTAAGTAAATGATTGCTAAAAACTGGTGCCACAAGCACCCCTGAATTTAATATTTAATAAGTATACGTAATATATATACTTATTTGGCTTTCTGGGTTCTCATTACTTCTCAAAATAGTTTATATATGTAAATGACTGCTAAAAACAAGCGTCACAGGCGCTTCTGAATTTTCAATTGAGTTAATAATAATGAGTGGAAAAAGAATCTAAATACTTAATAGCTAATATAATAGGCCGGGTAAATAAAAATGAGCAATTGCTTTTACTTAGTAATTGGTCAGCTTTACGTGAATAATAACTTTACCTATTTTGCTTGAGTTTTTTTTTGACGTAAAGCTGAACAATGACTGAGTAAATTGCTTAACTTTATGCAACTAAAAATTAGAGCACAACTCTCCTCAAAGTTTTTATTCACGTAAAAATGACCAATTACTGAGTAAAAGCAATTGCTCATTTTTATTCACTCAGCCTAATAGTTTAAAAATATATAAAAGCTATTGAACTTTGAAATAATAATACAATACACCACCATAGTTATTATAATTGTTTTTCATCAAAGCAATACAATACAAGAGTTTTAAATTTTCAATGTATTGTAAGTACAAAAACTATGCATTAGTTATTGTAACTGTTTTTTATTTTTACAATTACATTTACAGCAGTCCGAACCCTAGCTTTTACAATGTGTAAAATACTTGAGAACTTATTATTTCACTAATTTTACCAACCTATTATATATTTTAAAAAAATCTTTAAGAAACTAAATAATCATCTTAATTATGACTTAATGATTTAATCATGTTTAAGTTAATCATGTTTAAGTTAATCATGTTTAGTTGGTTACGCACAAACAAAATCTCAGTGGTTACGCACAAACAAAATCTCACTAAATATCAAACTAAAAATAAAATTAATCTAAATATCAATAACCAAAATCACTTTTATTAAATCTGAAGGCAAACAAATTCTTGCTAAATAACAAAAAACCAAAATTGTTCTTTTAAAAATGTAAGCAAAAATATAGATAAAAATTCTAATTTCAAAATTAGGGTGGAATAAAAGAAGCAAACTTAAGTGAAGTTCGACTAAAACTTCAAAAAAAACTTGAGCAAATGCGTAAACAAAAATTTCAAGATTACGCTTAAGAAAGTCAAACTTGAAAAACTTAAAAGTTTTTGATTTTAAGGTGGAATTTGAAAAAAAATCTAGGCAACCAATAGAAGCTGAGTATTTGTAATAGAGGCTGAATATTTGTAATAGAGGCTGAGTATTTGTAAAGGGAAAACCTTTTAAATAAAGCAAATTAACTATATATTTTTAAATAATATACCTGAGTTTTATTTTTTGAAATATTAGTTAACAAAAATTTATTCAAAGGTTTGGAAAAAATCAAAAAATTTACTTTTGTGTTTTACTTTCATAAAAACATGGTAGTCATATAAAAAACACAAGATTTTATTAAACTTACTTTTGTTTCCTTTTATTTAGTCCAAGGCTCTAAATACAACGTAGCAACTGCTTAACATTCAAACAGCATATATGGTTTGCTGGTAACTTCATAGTATATATGCTATGAAGTTACCAGCAAAGCACATATGTCAAACACAAAGTAAATATTACTCATTTTTCCTGTTAAAATTTTTATTAATAGATAAAATTTTAAAGGATAACATTTCAACAAGGCTGCAAGTAAACAGTAATTACATTGTGGATTAGCAAAAAATTCTGACAACAGTTTTTAATACTAAGACAAATATGATATATATAGAGGTAGAACAAAATCACTAATAAAAAATAGAAAACACAAGTTAGATTTCTTCTAATGTACGACAGAAGCTTTTTTATTAAGGGTAAACAAGTCAGCAGTAGAACAATAGGATCAAAATCAGTATAGATCAGGTGCAGATCTAGCATATTTTAGTCTTTGATGTAGCTAAGCTCCTACAGAGAAAACTCCAAACATTTATATGTTTATACTTGTGTCAAATAAAAATGCTTTGCAAAAAATGCACCTGAACTTGAGCTGGTATGTATCATTGAAGTTACAGTAAGAGTGTGACCATTTGGTTTAATATATGAATTAGAGAAAAAGTTCTTGGCATTTATTATTATTATGATATTTCATTTATTATTAGGGTCATGTTATTCCTCTAGTACATTTTTAGGGTACAACTATTGATAAAAACAAACTTAGCTTTCTTTATTGTTCTTTACATAAAGCAGTTAACAATCTCAAAATTATTTCATACTAAGTAACCAAATGAGTCACTAAAGTTTGTATTTAAAGAACGGTCTTATAAAATCATCAGAAAACTTGAAGTACTAGAAAAATCAATAAAATAATATAAGTAACATGACTTTAAAAGGGTCATTCCATATAGTCACAGTCATGACATTTCTATTGCAAAAAGTGAAAATATAAGCAAGGAACTTAGTTAATCTTTTTTTTTTTGGTAATATGTATATTTGGTCCTGTACTACTATCTAAAATATTTACAGTAAATTTTATGCTACACTCATCGTTGTAAATTTTATGCCATACTGCATCGTTATCAAAATAAAATCAGTTGCGGTCGTGATAGCTACAAAAACAGAAATAGAACTTGTTTAATTTTTTTTTTTTTTTTTTTTTTTTTTTTTTTTTTGTAGAAAACTTTCAACAAATTAAAAATTTAATCTTTTTAATTATTTTTTATAGGATGTTATATTAACTATAATACAACTTTTTTTATTTTTTATTTTTCATGTTTTACATAAAATGATAGCTAACAAAAAGTCGTGGTCATGACATCGCTGTCGTTACAAAATATTGTACTATCAGATAACATTACATTTTTGGTATTTTTAATGTATATTTTAGCGTTGCCAAAGTTTTTTAAAATATATAAACAATTTGAACAATGTTTATAGTTATTCTTAGAAAAATAAAAAAAACATCAACAAGTTTTTTATAAAAAAGCGTAACAAATCACTTTATTAAATTGCAATATTAAAGACAAATTTAAATAAACTAAACAAATCAATATACTAATAATGATTTTTAATTCATCTGATAGTGGTGATATTTTTTTCATGCTAAAAATTTAATTCTTACCTTTTCAGTAATGATATATCTTCAACCTTTTCTTCTAGCAGTAAAGTATCGCTTAGTTTGCTATAATGTTTATCGATTTCATCTTTAGTCAAATATATTAAATTTACCTTTGAATCTTTGCATATAGCTTCATAAAACTGCTACGCATTTTGAATAATAACTTGTCTTGCTTTAACCTTTTGCCATGCTATTCTTTTTAAGGTTTCTCCTACCCTACCAATGGCTCCATTTCCTTGCGCTTTAGCAAAAAATTCCATTCAAAAGTTGGAATATTAAAAGTCACTTGACAATACTTCAGGAATTTTACCATGAAGCGGTTTTTAAATTGAGAAGATGGACCATCATTCCACAACGTTACTTTGTGTATAATTGAATTGGTTACATTAGCCTTTAAAAAATATATTACAAATGTTATGCATCCCTTAAAGATAAAAATAAAATATATAAAAATTGCACTGTTTAATAAAAATACCTTTAAAGATAATTCAAGGAAAACACTGACACATGTTTTGCTGTGATCATTTTTATCTGTTAAATAAGCAACCATATTTTTCAAATCATTACCATAAACAGCAACAGTGAAGATTGCTATTTGAGATTGACTCCAATAAACACTTTGAATTAAATGAGTACAGCAATAGTTTTGACTAAAATCAAATTTTATTAATAATTCCCCATCCATGATATCATTTTTTAATTGAATGGTGAGTCCGAAATTGAGGTAGTATTTTCAAAAATTCTTTATATGTTGCATACAAAGACTTTTTTTTTCAATCCCTGCTGTAGGCAAGTTATAACCTTGTCTTTGTACCAATTTATGTAACTGACTTCAATGAGTTCTTTGTTTTGCTCTTAGAATGGTGGTAGCATTCAGTTGTTAGGACAGTTAGCACAAAAACTATATGACAGTAAGAGGCAATCTGGAGTGAGAGGGCTGCAAAGAATCCATTTGTTTACCCAGTTTGTGTTATAAAGTTCAAAATTAAGGTTTGAGATAAAGCATTGCATATATTAATAAAATAATTATGAACTAGACAACAGTAGGTTTCAAGATGCATCTCTGAAATGTGAGTATTTGAGCTGAAATGTGATTGAAATTTGAGCTGAAATGTGAGTATTTGAGCTGGATGAAGTGCACAAAAACAAGGAAAATTTTATCTTGATATTAAATTCATACATGCATACAGGGCATAACATTCCCTTAATTTAAGTAACAAGTAACGTTTTTGAAATTTTTCACCATCATTTTTTGTTAAATCTTTCAAACCTGGAATCCATCGAGATGTTTCTTTGCGGTTGTAAAACTCTACTACATATTTGAGTACACTAGAAGATAAACAGATGCGCTTTTTTATCTTTGATATATCTGGTAAAGAGATGTTCATTTCTATTGCTATCTGTTTAATGACATAATCTGTTTTTCGTGGCAACTTTGGTAAAGCCAATTTAACACAGTTCACAGCACACGTTTCTGAATAACTTGAATGATAGATGGGTTCTTGTATTTGACTAGAAGAAAAACAAGGAATATCTATGATACCTTGAGCTTTATGAAGATATCTGTGTTTACACTGTCATAATTTAGCAAGCTCCTTATTTTTCAAATTCTTGCTCTGGCGTTGGTTATTGGCAATAAACATTACTTTGTTCTTTTTCTATTTCTTTTAATTCAGTTTTCTTTCTTTCTCTATAATCTTTATAAACTTGTTTGTGCGATTTAGGCATTGTTTTAGTATTTATATGTTTCCTGTATTTTTATGTAGAATATATTCTACATTTGACATATATGTCAAACTATTTGACATATATGTCAAATAAGTTATATTTTAAATTAGTTCATAACCTTTAAATAAAAACTTATATCAATTGTTTAAATTACTTATTATAACATGTGTTTTAATTAAGATTTCACGAATTAAATCTTCTTCTTTGGCACATTTGAACATCTATACAATTCATTTAAACATCAGAACGGCACATTGAAACATCTGTAATGTCGCGGTCATGACAAAAAAGAAATTACATTTTACTTTTTTCCAGGCATAGATATTATAAATTTTTTTTTACATATTGTCGGGGATAGTGCAAAACCGCCTAACTAGCATTTTATAATACCACGTATCTACAGTACATTTTTTTTACTGGAGAAGTTTTTTTATTTTAACTGATTTTGGCTTCATTTTAGTAAAAAGAGTATTATTCGTGTTTTTTGTTATCTCAACATTAAATATTTTAATATTTTTGAATTTTGGCAATCTTATATCGAATTTCCCAACAGGAAAGTTTACAAAAAATATTGAAAATGTTACATAATAATACACCGGTACTAATAAACACACTACACAATATACCGGTTCTAATAAACATAATTTTAAGGATTTTTTAATTAGAACAATTTTATGTTTTTTAATATTATTTTTGTTTCACAAGATAATGCTTTTTTTTTAAACTTTATCGATAAAAATTTTCTTTATTGATATTTTTTGATTGTTTATGTTTTTATTCTTTGTTAAATTAAATATTTTTTTAAAAAATTGAGTCACTATTTCTTTTTGTTTCTCCTACAAAACCTTTTAATCCATTGTCCTCATTTTACAGTTCATCTTATACCCAAAGATTATTTTGTAGAAAGGCAATATTGTGAAGTAAAACAAATTTTTTTGCTTTTGTTTGTAAAAAGATTTTGCGAAAAAATCTTTTTTTAAAAAATTTCAAAATAACATCCCACTGTCACAAGGTACTACCAGGGACGTAATGGGGATCAAACTTTAAACTTCTTGCTTACAAAATTTTAAAACAACATTCATCTTTGTCCCCTATAAAATGAGTGTGCTGATGGGTTCCTATGATCTGTTTAATGGTTTAAGTTGGTAAAAACTCCTGAACCCTAAACGCATCTGGCCCATTACATGCACACATACGAAAACTCTTTTGTTGGACTAATTACCTAATAGTTCTAGGAAAAATACTCTTTTCTGTTTCAATATAATTCTACATTTGCTCTCCTAGGACTTTTCTACAGTATTATATTATCTATTTGTCTAATATAACCAGGAAATCTTTAAACTTTGTCAAATCTTAAAAGTTTAAAATCATTGTTTAAAGCTAATATATATCCTCTATACCATTATTTGAATATACATATATGTATGTGTACATACATACATACATACATACATACATACATACATACATACATACATACATACATACATACATACATACATACATACATACATATATACATATATACATATATACATATATACATATATACATATATATATATATATATATATATATATATATATATATATATATATATATATATATATATATATATATATATATATATATATATATATATATATATATATATAAATATATATATATATATATATATATATATATATATATATATATATATATATATATATATATATATATATATATATATATAAATATATATATATATATATATATATATATATATATATATATATATATATATATATATATATATGTATATATATATATATATGTATATATATATATATATATATATATATATATATATATATTTATATATAGATATATATATTTATATATAGATATATATATATATATATATTTATATATATATATATATATATTTAGATATATTTATATATTTAGATATATTTAGATATATATATATATATATATATATATATATATATATATATATATATATGATTTATACCTGATGACTGCATATAGCATGAAACTTATAGCAGTAAAAAAAATGTAGTTTTATTTATAAAAAAAATATAATATATATATATATATATTATTTATAGATTTATATTTATACATATATAATATTATATATGTATATATGTAAATCTTAATATTAAATTAAATATATATATATATATCTTTAATTTGTTATAGTTATAGTTATGATAATATATTTATAATGATATAATGATATAAATACTTTCTCACCTGAAACGAACTAGTAACATAAAACCGAAATCCAAATGACAGTTGTTGTATTAGTGAAATTATATAGTATAAATTATATAGTATAAATTATATTTAATTTCATTTTTAGATTCATTTGTTATTCGCTCATTAAATGAGTAAATTGACTAACATATTTCCAAAATTATTTTAAAAATAGAAAATTCTATATAGCTTGTCACCACATATTTACAAAATGATAATGGCCATATGTTTTTTAATTTCAAGTTTGCTTTCAAGATTTATTTTACCGAATTTCAAATAATGACTTGAAAGCTGATTTTTTAAGAATAAGTTTATTTCAAGTTCGTTTCTTGCATTACACTTTAGTCACATTTCAGATACGAAGTAACAGGTGGTTATTAAAAATTTGGACTTACTTTCAAGGGCAATTAATTACTTGAATTGATTTTAAGGTAGATATTAAACAAAAATATCATCAGAGTTTTTATCTATATATTTTAATTAAATTTGTCTTCAACCAATCTGTTTCTGTGGATTCAGCCAACTCTAAGACGAGTTGACCCAAAAAGTGAAAATACAAGGTTACAGTCAATTTTTTTCAGACAAAGCTTTTTACTGGTTTGTAGTTGCTTCACGTCTTTTTCTTGCCAGTTACCAGTTTTCATACTTTGCTATTCATATAGTTCAAATGTCTTTAATTGGGTTTGGCTGGTAGGTTGTCAACGTTTTTGTCAGAAATGATTTTATGAGTCTCACAGTAGTTAGTCACGGTTTTGGCATAATGTGTTAAGGCCAGGTCCAGCCAAAATACAAAATTACCATCGGCATGATGAACGTTGATGAACAGCAATAATCTTCCCTTAATACAATTCATTTCGTAGATGGCTTTATTGATTGAAAGGCTTCTGGGGATAAAAAATGACACGGAAATATCTATGTCAGAAGCGGCTAGCCTGACGAGCAGCTTGGGTTCGAGCTTGCACTTTTTGTGATATTGAACGCTCGGTGTAGTCTTGTCTCTGTCGCTAGAGTAGTAAGTGCTGTTTCTGTTAATTGTCGAGTGCAACAGCGTGAAGTAAGACTCGTCATTAAGGATGACCGATGTTCCTTGAAAATTGTGATAATGATGATCAATGCTGGTTTTAATTTGCTCATTTTGGCTCTCTTGTTGATCAGATATACCCTGTTTCGTATAAGTTTTGATGTTAGTGTACTTGACAAGAGTTTTTATTGAATGTGAATGACTGCATCCAAATTTTCGATTAACTTGCCTTATCAAAACCTGGTCACTGTGAAATATGGTTCTCAGACGCTTGATTACCTTGGGAGTCATTTCCTTGCACTTTTTGTGTCCAGAATCATTCTCATCACGTTTGGTTATATCATAGATAGTGCTACTCGGAATTAGTTTAGCATTGAACAAATTCCAAGAAGCACTATCTATGACATAGTGCTCTGCTGTAAATTTTTTACTTTGCAATTTATTATTCAAATAGAACTCGTAAATCCGTTTTCTTATCTCTTTCTACTTGAGCATAATTATTTTCTTAATTTTTATTAATTATCTAAACACAATAAATTAACTTAGATAATTCAATAAGTTTTAAATTGGATATAAGAATTAAGAAAAAAGTTAAGCTTGTGGCGTTTATAAGTCAGTTGAAGTTAGTCCGGATATTTAGAAACCACGTTATATCTTGTAATTTCAAGTTCGCTTCTTACATTCAGGAAAAAATTTAATCAGTGACCTCAAAATACTTTTTGCCATAAAAATTCAGGCTAGTCGAACAACTTGTCCATATTTTGCCCAGCATTTTTTAAATTTGAACCTTTTGCGCTAGCCTAAAAATATTCTCGGTATCTTACAAAAAGAAAAGACTCTAGACGTTTGCAAATAAATAATCGAGGTTTGTCATAAATAAAAAGATTTAACGAGCTCTGATATAAAATTAAAAAAAACTTGATTTCATTTTTTTTTTTTTTTTTATTTAATTTGTGTTTTTCACCTCTCTCAGCCACTACAGTCGAATAGACTACTTTTTTTTGTTTTATAACCGTCTCACGACTCTTAAACTCCAAAACACGAACTTGGACGAATAAGGCTGCTGCGCGGAGAAATAAGTATGGCGCAGTTCTACCAGGGACGTAATGGGGATCAAACTCTAAACTTCTCGCTTACGAAGCGAGCGTTCTATCACTACACCCTTTCCGTATTTACATTTTAAGTTACGTAATAAGTTATTTCTACTGTCTTTTTTAAAAAGTTGATTTTTTGAGGCAATTTATAAGCGCTTATCAATCGATCAGAATCATGAATTGCCTCAAAAAATCAGCTTTTAAAAAAAGACAGTAGAAATATTAACACATTAGTCTCTTAATAAAGTACTTTACTTTATATTTTAGGTACTGTTTTTATTTTTTGTGTTATTTTTTTTTTCATTTTTTTTAGGTATAATATCAAATGGCTTTGTTTCTTATCTTATTATTTCTAATCGTAAACTTAGAACTATCGTCAATTTGCTAATTTTGAACCTTGCAATTTCAGACATATTTGCGTGTTTAAGCATGTTCCCCTTTATCTACATTGACATAGCTGAGACTAGAATACGAGGTACTAAAGCAAATTTGTTATGCGGTTTTACAGATGGCTTGTTTGGGTTCTTTGCTGCAGCCGCTGTTTCATTTATAACTTTAAGTCTGCTCTCTATCACCAGATATCTGAGCATAAATCACCCGTTAAAAGTATCATGGAGACTTAAGTTCCATCATATGAAATGGGTGTTCGGATTAACTTGGGCATTAAGTTTGGGCCTTGTTATTCCTAACGTTATATCATTTAAATACAATGAAAACTTCAAGCTATGCACAAGGAAATGGGCTAGTGGTGTTAGTCCTCTAGTTTACTTTACTTTTACAATCATTTTAGGAGTTTTGTTTCCTTTGTCTTCTCTCTTATTCACATACTTCGCCAGTTTGTATACACTGTGCATCAAAGGTCGGTTAAGTAAAACCTCAGTTGCATCAAATAAAAGCAGTAAAGTAAAACAAAAAGCCCTCATATGGTTAGGTGTTCTTGTGTTGGTTTATTTAATTTGCTGGTCACCTTTTGTTATATACTGGTTTTTTTCCGTTGTCATTCGTAAATACTCAGTTAATAATTACGAGGATGTAAGAAAAGCCATTCGCCTTACGAGACTAACATTATTTTTTGCTGCATCCAATTCTGCACTTAATCCAATAATCTATGCATACAAAAGCAGACAGCTGAGGTCCGCTTTTAAATTATTAATTGGATTACGTGTTCGTGCTATATCGAATTCAACTACACGAAGTACTTATCCGCTTTTAAATAAACAGCAGACCTTTGAAATATCTTCTGAATGCTCGTAAAAGAAGAAGTACTTCTAATAACTCAAAAAAACGTTTTATTTTTTTTTTTTTACGCGTCTAAAATATCACTTTTTTAGTAGCAGTTTTTTCTCGGTAGTTTCAATTTTTTTATTAGTAATCTCGGTAGTTTCAATTTTTTTATTAGTAATATTGTGTGTGCTTTGCTTAAGTCTTTTGCAATATTATGGCAGCTACGAAACTGTAGTTAATTTAAAGTTAAAAATTGTCGGTAAGTAACAGGAAGAAATTATTGGTAAAAAGTTTTATTGTTTTATAAAATAAGACCAAACAAGTTGTAAATTTAAAATTCTGATCAAATAACTTGCTAAGTTTAGAAACACTTCAATCGATTAGAAAATCTAAGAGAAAATTAATTCTAGCTTTTTATTTTTTTTAACAGTTTTATAAACTGCTCAAAAACTTCATATATTTGATCACATTTTGATATTATCCTTTTCTTTTTAATTGTAGTTTAGCTTCATAATTTAACAATAGATACTTATGAGTATGTAAAACTTGTATTTTTCAATATATTTTTAAACTTTTAATGTATTTTTTAAATTTTAATTGTAAATTTCAATTTTTATGACTTTTTTTGTATTATTTCAATATGTAAAACATTTTAAATTTTTAAATTTTAGTTGTGTATTTCATATGTTAACGAATTTTTGTATTTATATTTTTTCAAATTGTAAATTTTAATTGTAAATTTCATTTGTTAATGAATTTTCGTATTTGTAATATTTCAATATGTAAAACATAAAAAGTTTTTATTTTATAAAAAATATAATTTCTCAGCGTTTAAAAATTTTGATTGTATAAAATTTGTAACCCCCTCAAATTGAGGAGACCCAAACTTTATATGGTCATAATTTTAGAACGCTGAAAGTGTTGTATGAAATTGTATGAAGTTTATCGATGGATATAAATTTAGTTGAGAAAAATAAAAAGATTATATTAAGTTTCTGTTCCCACGTTTGAGGTCGTTGTGATTAAAAGTTGGGTGGTTTTTTTGTTTCCACATTAGCATAAACTTTAATAATTGGAATTTTTATGTGTGAAACAGCTAAAAATCGCCAACCTGAAAAATCCACCCTATAGATAGAACCTATTCAAGTAGAGCGCCCTACCTCCAAAGCCATAGGTGGACTTGTACCTTAAACTTCTCAATTGTAACCCGAGCGTTTTACCACTTCTATCGAGTGTTCTACCTCTACTACCGAGTTAAAAAGCGTTTATATAGAAAATACAACTACTATTGCCATAAAGTGTCAATTAAATATTTATGACAGGATAGATTAAAGTGTAATAAGCACCTTTCGCAAAAATTATATTATTTTTAAAAATAATTATTTTGGATCCAAAGTTTTTGTTAATAAACAGTTTTTAGGGATCACTGCTTATGATTCACTTCGATATTGGGGTATCTGAAATTCTTGAACCTTTAAACAATAAAAATTCAAATTTTTTGATTTTAAATTACAGAAAGATATTTAGTATATTAAAATATTTAAAATTTTAACCTTTAAATATTTTTGCCATTGAACTTTCCTCCTCATAAAGCAGTGGCGCTAGTTGTGTTCCATGAATATTTAAACTTCATATATTAGTAAAAACAGTGCAATTTTGCAGAAGTTCTAAAAATTTTTTATTTTTAATAGGGTTACTTTATATAATTTTGCTTATCTTTCAATCTTGCCTACCACCTTTAAATGCTTTTATGTCAGTTAACATGCACCATCAATAAGAAGTTCATTTAGAGCAGCAAACCAATCTTATCAACATCAAAACAACTTTGACCTCAAAAGAATCGTAAATAAAGAAGTATCTCTTAAAGTAAATTAGTTGGTTTTTGGTAATTTTTTTGCTACTTAATTTAAACCAACTGATGTAAATCTACCGAGTTAACTCTACAGTATTGGACAAAACAAGTGCAACCAAATAATGCTAATATAGTTTCTTTACATTAAAGTGCTGCATTTTTTCAATTTAGAGAAATAACTATGTAACTGTTTAGAGACAACGTTCTTCAAGTTTTATTCATCACAAAGTTCATTATTTGTACACGAAAACTAATAAATTTATCAAAAGTATTAAAAAAAGTTGATTTCCTTCTAAACAAGTGCAATTTCACAAAATGCTGACCAAGCTGTATTTCGCTATCAATATATCGTTGCGAATCCTATTTTGTCGATCACAGCCTTGCATCTTCGAGACATAGATTCGATCAGGTGATCAATGAAATTTAGTGAAATTGTTGTCCAGGCCTTTTGGATTTATTCAAATAGTTGATCCTAATTACGAACACCTTCACGATTAATTCTGCGGTTGACGATCCCACAGGTTCACGATAGGGTTGAGATACGGAGATTGAGGCAGTCAATCCATCACCGATAGATTGTTGTCTTGAAACCACTTGATACCTTTGCAGTGTGTTTCGAATCGTTGTCTTGCTGAAAAACCCATTTTATTGGCATATTCCATTCAGCATGAGGTAACAACATCTTTCAGGATATTTTTATACATGAAACGGTTCATTATTCCATTGATTCAATGTATTGGACCTAGATCGTTAGCAAAAAAACACCTCCAGACCATTACATTGCCTCCACCGTGCTTCGTGGTCTTATGGCAGTAACGTAAATCAAAGCGTTTTCCGACCGGTCGACGTACACGGCAAATGCCATCGCTCCCAATGATGTTGAACTTTGATTCATCACTAAACATGACAGTTCGCTATTTCTGCACATTCCAGTCAATATGAGATGTAGCAAACAGGAGTCTTTTCTTCTGGATCTTTAGTGAAATCAGCGGTTTCCTTTGCAAAGCGTTGAGAAAACAATCCGGCTTTAACAGCATGTTGTCTGATTGTTTGGTCCGATACAGATAGCTCTAATTGCTTTTGTATCTCGACTGATGATATCCAGGGATCCTTCTTGACGGATATTACGATCATGGAATCCTTTCTAGAAGTGGTGGAACGGGGTCTTCCACTTTTGTTATCTGCTGCCAACTTTCCCGTAGAACAATATTTGAATCATAGTCTTGATACGGTCCATTTTTTCACGCGATATTTATCGTAAATACTTTTTTGTGACATTCCACTTACGTAATTGCCAATAATTTTCTTTCTAAGTTCCAATCTAAGACTGTTGGGAGGCATTTTTGCACTTGGATGTTTCTGAATGTTTCTGGATACTTGTGGATGCTTCCAGATGCTTCTTCTGGAAACTTCTGGAAGCTTCTTCATGCTTCTGGAAACTTTTGGATATTTTTTTTTTTAATAAAAAACTTCCGTGAGGTTGACACAGACCAGACTTAAGAAAATGAAACAAACCAAAAAGTTGCACTTCCTTTCTAGAGACCATCTTTTTATACAAAAAAATTCAGGAAGTATGAGTAACTGAAATAGAGCATTTTAAAATATGCCTCGGATTAACAAATATTACTTCAAATAAACTTGTATGTCACTATGTTCTAACAAAAATTCAACTGCCTTTCAACCGGGACTATCAATTGACAAGGATTACTTAAGACCAAAAAATTGTGATATTATTTTTTCTTTGCCGTCAAAAAACAATCAATGTAAAAACTGTTCCGACTTTGAAAAAAGATTTTACAAACAACTATCACACACACAAAAAAAAAAACTGTAGTTCTTCCTGCAAAAATAAAATGCTCCTTTGAAAAAAACACATCCAAGCAAAATTTTGCTAGCCTTGAGAGAGAAAAGACTCGAATGCAGAAAGTTGACTGAAATAATAGAAAAAATGAAACATAAATTTGTATCAAAATCAGTAGCTGTATCATCTAGCATTAACGATGAAGTGTTACAATAAAATATCCCCATTGAAAATGTTATGGGAACAATAAAAAAGCATTTTTCTAATCCAACTTCAAAGATGAGATATCATCCTATGATAATTAGATTTTGTTTATAATTAGCAATGAAGTCTGCATCTGTATATGATGAATTACGATCTGCCAAAATATTTAAATTTCCAAGTCTCAGAACACTTAGAGATTACAAAAATGCCATAAAACCCTGTGTAGGTTTCAATCCTGCAATAATAGATGATCTTCGGAGTGAAACTTTAAATCTAAATAGTTACCAAAAATTTGTTTGTCTTTCTTTTAATGAAATCAAGATTCAAGAGGATTTAGTTTTTGATAAATATACAGACGAACTTATTGGGTATGTGGATCTTGGCGATCCAAGTATCAACTACAGTACTTTTTCATACTCAAGTGTACTTTTTCATACTCAAGTGCGACTTTTTCATACTCAAGTGCAACTCACGCTCTTATTTATCATATTAGAGGCAAAGCATCTGATTTAAAGTTTATTCTTGCATATTTTGCTACAAAAGGCATTACATCAAATCAGCTTATGATGACATTTTGGAAAGCTTTTTCAATTTTGGAATTAACGTGTAATCTTTATGTTATTGCATCAGATTTGGATGGTGCATCTAACAACAGAAAATTTTATCGATTGCATAGTATGATGGATGGGTTGGTGGAAAGTGAAGTAACATACCGTATAATAAATTTATTCGCAAATGATAGATTTATTTGGTTTTTGCAGATGCTCCTCACCTTATAAAAACTTTGAGAAATTCCCTTTATCATTCAGGTAAATTTTCCTATTTTGTTAGTGTTTGTGTAAATATGATTTATTGATAATATATGTTTTGGGTATTTTTTTTATAGATGAATACATGAATTAATTATAACCTGATAAAAAATATTTATACTGATTTATTGATATCATTTATACAACAAATAAATTTTTCTCCTTTGTAGGTTTAAGTGGAAATGTTACACGTCATATGTGGAATAAAAATGATATTTTTTGGTCTCATTTAAAAACACTATATAATGACGAATTAGAGCGTTGTTTAAAACTTATCCCTAAACTTACATCGGAACATTTCAACACTTGACGCCATATTCTGTAATGAATGTTCGATTGGCTGCCCAAGTGTTAAGTGAAACAGTGTCAAAAGTAATTGAAAGTTATTACCCTACTTGTATGCATAAAACTGCAGAACTGTGCAAGTTTGCTGATAAGTTTTTTGATTGCATGAATATAAGAAACCATACAGAAAGTTTAACAAAAAGCAAACTTTTTTTTGGACCATATAAAAACGTTAATGATGAGCGATTTACATGGTTGAAAGGAAGTTTTCTAAACTATTTAAAACTTTGGAAAGAAAATGTTTCTAAACGTGTTGGTGACTTTACAAACGATTAACGAGAGAAAATGTTTATGTCTTCCCAAACTTACGAGGGACTTAGAGTAACATCCTATTCTCATATTGAAGTAACAAAATACTTATTAAATGCCCCTATTTATTGACTTGCCCCCCCCCTCCCCGCAACACTAAACCTCAATCCGCCACTGACGCGAAGATGAAGTTTAAGCATATTTTCTAAAATATTATTAGCTACTTTTGTTAGTTTCTTTCCGAAACAAACTCTCAGTTACAATAAAAATACATTGACATTCTTTTGTTACAGTAGTTAAGCCCCCTCTGTTTTGAGAACAAATTAATTTTTGATCAACGAATATATCTGTTGTAAATTTTTTTAAGTATTACCATTGTGTCCTGATTATTTTTGAATTAAAATTTTTATTGTTTCTTGTTTTTTTTTTTATAAATTTGTGTATAACATAACCAGCTAAATACTGCAACCCATCTAGCTCTTGTGCACTTATTGGTTTTTGTTTGCTTTCTTCATAAGGAGAGTTTAGTTGTTTTTTATAAAAACTTAAAATATGATTTCCAATATGGAGGGCTAATAAAGCACATAAACGCTTATCCAGATTAAAGATATAATAATAGGGGTATAGAACAATGCTTGAATAAAACTTTGATAAAAATATATCAGCATTCCTTGATGATATGAACTCAGTTAATAACTTGCTCACTTCGTTGAACAGTATATCATTGTATTCGAACTCTTTAATTGTCTGCCTTGTTTCTTCTGGATAACAATTGTCACAGAATAAAACATTTTGCACTTCTTTTACAATATTGGAAAATATGTTAACTGTAAAACAACCTAATTTTAATACATTGCTGATCAACGCAGGTGCTGAATTTGCGCGTCTTTTTAAACCTCTTTTTGACTTGCAAATTTTTTCATAAGTCATACATTATTATTCATCCAAAAAAACGACCTACAAATTAAAAGTAATTGTATAATTACCTTTCGTTTGGAAATTAAATATAACGTTTATATTAAATTTAATTTATACATATAATTTGTGCATTTTATGAAACAATTTATGTAAGTTATTATGAAATAATTTATGTGTATTTATGAAACACACATAATGTTGGATGTTTGAAAAACCTTGTTTTTTAAACTTATATAAGAAAATAAAATCGCACACCTTCTCAAAAGCTTTATTGATATACTCTTCAAATATTTCATCTAAGAGATCTTCCTCTAAAAGTATCAAAGTTTTCTAAATTCAGATTATTTTGAAGCGCCTCAGAAATCGCCATTTAAATATCTACATTGATCACGTGACTAATTTTTTATTTTTTTTAAGTTCCGAGAAATAACAATAGCGTAGAACAATATATTGCCAGACCAGGGTTTATTTCTATAGACTATGAGTACAATGACCGTGCGTTGAGTATTGAGTAATTGTATAAAAATTTCATGTTCATCAAAACAAAATGAAATAGCTAGAAGAAAAACAAAGAATATATCGCAAATAAGTAAACTTTGTCTGCTATTGCATTTTCTTTTCCTGCAGCCGTATTCTCATCTCTCCGTTAAGCTTAACGGAGCTTTTGTCTGAAATTTCATAATATATCTAAATAAAGAAATAACGAAAATCTTATTTAAATTTTTTAAAATAAAACAAATACTAAAATAAATTTTTTTTTTTTTAAAATTAATATTTTTAAAGAACTTTTTTATTAATGTAGTTAAAAAGAAATTTTTTGCTAACGCTCCGTTAAGCCTAACGGAGAGATGAGAATACGGCCCCTGATAATTAATGGTAAGAAAGAATTTAGAATTGATTTATATAATTTTATTTTTTTAGCTATGTTTTTTTATAATAGTGTTTAGAAATAATGGGAATTTTATTTACGATTGTTTTACTTAATGCATATATGCCAAACTATCTACACAAAGTTGAGGATATATTATTTAATACAACCGTTGATGATATTTCAATACTTAGTGCAGATAATGATCAAGGCGTTGAAAACGTTTTTCACAATGGTATCGGTGAATTATTGATTGGCATAAATGAGAATGAAAATCTGAATGTACACGAGAAAGCAGCAGAAAATGGACATCTTATTCATGTTAATAACGTCATGACTCCAACTACATCACAATAATTACCAATAATGGAAACTGAAATGAATCTTGCCTAATTATTGACAAGCTACAATTATCTGCTTAAAAATCGCTTTAATCTTGCTAGCAAAAACGGGTTTATGACCTGTGGTCCAGTGATATTTTTGTTCGGAAAATAATTTTAGTTTTAGTTTTTATTCAGTTTAGAAGCAAAGTTTTTAGTTCTAGTTCTTATTCAGTTCAGTAAATAAATTTAGTTCTAGTTTTTATTCAGTTTATCTTAAAATAATTTTAGTTTTAGTTTTTATTTAGTTCAATTTTCGTTTGTCGTATAAATTTTTTATCTAATCTAATTATAATTTAGTATAGTTTATAAATAATATAGGGATATATAATTAAAAGAAGTAAGTCTTAGTTCTATAAACAAACGAAAAAATGAGAACTTAATTAAATGTAATACACTCAGTCCCATGGCTAGAAGTTTAGAGCCCCGCCCACCGCGCTTAATAAAAAACACAACAACAACCTGTCCTTATTGCTTTAAAACTTAAAAAAATTTCAATTATTAGGTATAAAAAAAACTCCTCAAATTTGGTAACAATAAAAACTAATGAATAGTTATTGTATAGACTTTAATAATTACTCATATATTTTACAAATAAAGGGCCTAGTGATTATATGATTATCATCTAGACTAGATGAGAATTTAGTTTTAAGAAAACTCGCATTTCCAATGACGCTGACATTCGATTTCTCCGTCCATTTGTGAGCAAGCCACAGATTGAAAAAAGTCTTTCAACATATGCTTGAGTTGCAGGAGCTGCAATGAGGTCTTCAGCTAATGGTGCAATATGTGGGTGAACAGCACGTCTCATCTTCCAGAAATTTAAAGCATTTTGGCACATAGAGCTGTTCCTTATTTCAATAAAATATTTGTTGAGTTCATTTTGTGCTTCATTACCTGGAATAAACTTTATTTTTTCTACTCGCTGTTTTGCCGCTAAAAATTTCCATTTTGTTAATCCATTTATTTCTGGAGCAATCTCAACAGAAAGAGTAGATGCACTTGCTAAAGGTAAATCATGTTGCACCGATTTTTTAGCCTCTGACAAAATGTATTTCTTTGCACACTCTCTGATTTGTGTATGCTCATTACCTAAAAGAGCTATTGCACATGTGGGGTCAAGTAGACATGCGGCACATGGCAGTGGATTAAAATTAGGATCGTTTGGCTGCAAAAGAACGGCAAAACGACGGCGTAGATCTTCAAGCATTTTAACTGCTACATCTTTGGCATCTCCAAATTGCTCAAGGTGACATTCTAAATTAAGTATTGAAGGTATAACACTGGATAGTGAAAGTGCATCCGTCTGAAGAATATCAGTTTCATTGGCAAAAGGTTCTAAAAGATTGACAAAATCCTGAAGCATTATCCATTCGCTATTGGCAAGTGAATCAATGTTAAGGTCTCCAAGCACTTCGTTGATAGATGTCTTTATTTCCAGAAATCTCCGAACCATAAAGTAAGTGCTGTTCCATCTTGTAGAACAGTCGCTGATCACAGTCTTACCACATTTGTTGATAATTTTTTCCAATGCAACAGAAGATTTGCGAACTTTTTCCACTTAATCCACGTACCTTCAAAAGTAAGCCATGATATTAACCATCATATGCAAGTTTTACAACTAGCTGTATAACATGTGCAATGCATCCCAATCTTCTAAATGCTACGTTTTCTATTACATCAACTATCAAGTCAACATGTTCCCACTCTTCACTATTTGTCATATTCTCATCGTCTTCCAGATCTGTTATCTGCTCTTCATTAACCTCACTTTCTAATTCAATAAGTATATCACGTTCAGCTTGAGCTTTCATTCTCGACAACTTTATGCCTTTGACCATGTTTGCTCCATTGTCCGAAATAACAAGCAATATTTTTTCTCTGGAAATATTCCAATATTTTAGGCATTTTTCAAAACAATTAGCAATTTGTTCACCTGTATGTTTCACAAGATACAAATTAAGCAGAGCATGTATTGGTTTTTCGGATTTGAAGTGAAAAAAACAAACTGAAATTCCTAAAAAGGACGCAGTAAGACCTTTTTTAGTCCAGCCATCAAGGCATATTGTGAAGCGCCTGCCTTCAGATATGAAGTCACGAAGTTTCCTCGTTAAAACAGTAAATTCTTCATTAAGTAGGCTAGTAATTTTGGCAGAAGCAGGCAATGAAAATTTATAATCCAAGGTATTAACTAACTTTCTAAAACTCGCATTATCCACCAATGTCACTGGATTACATGTTGCAATTATCATTTGAATAAGAGAGTTTAGTCGAATTTTATGCTCGTGTGAATTAATAGGCCATGCGGTATTCCTACGATTAATGCATTGAATCAAGGTCTGGTTCTGATTTGAGGACGGTTCTAAAAGAGTGGGTCCATTTTCATCCACTGTATTTCTCTTTATCCCTGTTTGCTTTTTTTCACTTAATTTCTTTAATTCCGACTCTTCCAGCTCAACGTGTACAGACTTATGGTTTCTTGCTAAATGTAGCTAGAAAAAAATAAACATATTTATATAATTTTTTGTTTGTATATTTATATGTTTATTTATCTATCTGTTTATCAATTAATGTATAAATAAGTTCGTATACGTTATTGAATAATTACTCTAAAATGATAAAAATGAGTCATTTGTTTCAAAATGAAAACATATCCTCTAACAGATAAACTAACTTTAAGATTTGTTGGGTTCTTTCCACACAACTTTGTATTGCATACTTTTTCACCATCAAGTAAAACTAAACATACTGATTTGTCGGATGACGCATCGTATTTAAACCATTTCCATACTGAACTATTCCTCTTCCTACCAGCAAAAAGTTTACTCAAACTCATCGCGTAGTTGTGTTGGTCTTACAGTTTGATTTTTTTTAGTTCGAAAAAATATATATTCGAATAAATATATTCGAACTATATCATAACTAAACTTATTCGAACTTAATTGAATAAAATTCAATTAAGTTCGAATAATATATCATTATAATGTATTGTAATATAATAATTATATATATCAAATAATTCAACTCGTTTCAAATCTAGAACGAAAATATTTCGTTTTAAAATAATTTTCGATTCAGTTTTTATTCCGTTCGAAAATTTAAAATTATCGTTTTTATTCTGTTCTCGTTCTTAAAATAAATTTCGTTTTAGTTTTCGTTTTCGTAAACGAAAGGCTTTTTTTTTCGTTCTCGTTTTCGTTCTCGTGTACGAAAATATCACTGCTGTGGTCAATGTTATAAAACTTTTTATTGGCGTAAAATGCTACCGGCGGAATTTTTACTATGGAAATTTTACATCAGTAAATTTAGAGACGTAAAATGTTTTTTCATTCAATGTTATAAAACTTTTACCGGCGTAAAATTTTGCAGATATCTATGCTCTGAATTTATTTTCGGAAATCTACTGTCCGAATCAATAACATAAAAGGTTGTCAAAAACAAAATGTTTTTGAAAAAAAACAAAAATTAACAGTTTCTTATGGATTTAGACTGTTCCGATTCTGATAAAGAATACTTTGTTGCTTTAAAATATTTGGCAAATCAGAGGCAACCACGAGAAGTAAAACTCTTCAAACAGTATTTAAACAGTTGAGAATACAATTTAAAAGTAAAAAAATGGAATTGTCATTATTTTTTTACCCTACCCTATAACAAAATTTGTATATCTTTTCTATAAAAATAACCTATACTATTTTCTATAGAGAGATTTCTTTAGACCAGAGTTGTTAGTCCTTGGCCTTGACCTTGCATTAAGACCAAAAACTAAGGCCTTGACTTTGAAGGTTTTGGCCTTGACCCTGATTGTTTTGGCCTTGGTCTTTATAATAAAATACATAAAATTAAAGAATCAAAATTTTTTATTCTTTTTTTTTTTTTACATAAATAATTAAGTAATTAATCATTCTTTATTTTGTAAAATTGTGTTGATATAAATATAGAAAATCTATACACATAGAAACACATATTATACAATCTATACACATAGAAAATCTATACACACAGAAAAAATAGGAAAAATTGCATAAATAAACTTTTTTTTTAAATGACTTTAAATATTAAATAATTATAAGAATTATTCACAAACTCAAATTCTTATAACAAAGATTTATTTAGACAAATAAACATTTAAACATAAAACTCTTTTGATGCTTTCTGATTAGAATATTATCCACAACAAGTTTTGACGTGCTTCCATATCATAGACAATATGAGAAACTTTGGAAACAAGTTGTACATAATGTCTAAACACTTTCTGAATAAGAAGAAAAATCTTTGATGTTTTTTTTATCTGACTTTATTAAAAATATTTCAGCTCATACCATATTCGAGCATCAAAGGTAATTTCTAGAACTTTAATAATTCTGTTTATAGTTTAACCATTTGTTTTACTATTTTCGAATTTTAAGTAACCTCTGCATTAATTTTAAATAGAGAAATTTCTCTCTCTCTCTCTCTCTCTCTCTCTCTATATATATATATATATATATATATATATATATACATATATATATATATATATATATATATATATATATATATATATATATATATATATATATATATATATATATATATATATATATATATATATATATATATATATATATATATATATATATATATATATATATATATATATATATATATATATATATATATATATATATATATATATAATTAGCTCAATAACAAACTTTAGAAATTTTCAAACACTTTAAATTACTGATGGTTTTCTTTCAGGCTCCAATGTCTAAAAGAAAATTTTTAAAGTTAATCTAAAAATTTAAATTTGTTTATTAACTTTCATTCATGAAAATTTATATATATGCATTCAATATGCTAACATTATTAGCATGATTTTATTATTATTGAAGTATTATTAATAATAATTATAACGCAAGTAGAAGTAAATAAAAATAATAATTGTAATAACAGCGATTAAAAGTAATTGTAAAGATTATAAAAAGTATACACTATACTATTTTAACAATATTAATAACAAAAATAAAAGTAAAAATAACAACAGCAATAATAATAACAATAATAACAACAACAGTAATTAAACAAAAACAGTAATATAACAAAAACAGTAATATAAAAAAAAAATTATGACAATATTAACAACAGTAAGAATCATAATATTTATAATGATAAAAGTATAGTAATAATAATATTACCAATTATAGTGATGAAGAGAAAATACTTCAGTTTAAGAAAGATTAAAATAATAAATAACTGGTTATTTATACTTTATAACTTTAGCTATTTTTTAGAAAAATATTGCTTATAAATCTTATTTCTTCCTTTAACTAATTATTTTTAACCCTAACTCTGAGCTTGTATTTATCTCATTTTTTATCTCTTTTCTGTTGTGTTTATAATAGATAAATAGAAAGCTCAGAATTAGGTAACAAAAAATTGCTTGAAATTAAAATTTACCAAGAAGTGTGCACTTAATTAAAATAAATGAACTTGTAATAAGTTTCCAACTCAAGGTAAGTACTTTGAAAAGTTCTAAACCACAGGTTTCTACAACTAAATATTCATAACTCTGGATCTTCAACAAAAATTTACGTAGGTCGCTCCTCCAGAACATTTATCGACTGTAAACGTTTCGGCTGTAGAAGTTTATCGACGGTAATTTTGAAAAAAATTTTATAACTTTGAAACAAATCATTTACTCCGATAAAATTTACAGCCGGTAGCATAACATTGACCCCAGGTGTGCAAACCCGTTTACTTCTTAACAACATGTACCTGAACATCAAAATCAAACGTTAGCAAAAGAAACATAAGTTACTGAAAACAATTGCACTTCGGTTACTATTATTGTATTTTTTCTAGTACTACTACTATACAATTGGTAAAATAATAGTTTTACCAATCTTACTAAAACTAAAGTTTAATTTATTATTTAACGTTTAGCTAGCAACTTTGACTAATATTTTATGAACAAACTTATAAAAATTCTGAATGAAGCATAAAGTTTACTTACTTGCATTTCAATAGTACTATTTATTATCTTTCTAGGGATTCCAATCATAAATTGTTCAAGAAATTAAATTTTTAAGATTTTGATGCTTCTATGGATGGAAAAGTTACTGATCATCAAGAAAAAATACAAAATGGCACTGAATAAGATAACGCAGTTTACAGTTTGTTACAAAGCAACGCTTCAATTTTGGAAGAAACTCTTGTTCATGATAAGCAGCTTGCGTATTTTATAAAATTATAATTATTTTTTTTCTTTTCATCATCTCAAAGTTCGTTCTTCAATTTTAATAAATTAATACTTTTTCTCTTTTAAATAGTCTCAAATTCTTGACAAGCAATAACGGCGTAGACACTCAAAAATAGCTGTTTTAACCAATGTGTTCCAGTCTTTTTTATATTCCAATCTTTTTTTTTTTTTTAATTTTATTTATATGTATACACATACACAAATAAATATACACTCTTAGATACATACATATCAATACACAAACATACGTAAATACATACATACTTTTTGTATATATATATAATTTTTTTTTTTTTTAAATAAAGTTTTACATTTACAAACTTTGGAATTTTTATACTTTTAATAAATTATAATAAAAATATAATCACTATATATAATTTTTAGATTTACTATTAGGGGTAGTAAAAAGGCTTTGAAAGTTTTATAAAAAAAGAAAAGTTTCTTTATATATAAGATACATCTAAAGCAAAAAAATATATAACATCTAAAGCTCTTATTTTGACATTAAACTCTGATAAAATCATGCTGATTGCAAATAAAAGAGTTCGAATAATTTGTAAATTGCCTTAAGTACACCTTGAGGGCTCAGCAAAGATGAAATATCACCAAGACAAAGTCCAACAAGAAAGAGAAAAATGCAAAAGAAAATAACTATGACTTATCAATGCTGCTAAGCGACTCAAAAAAAAAGAAGAAAAAAAGGTTTCGGTTGAAAAAAAAAAAAAAAAATTGAAAATTATGCCAACAAGTCTACAACAGCAACAAAAAAGAAGTTCATTTCACTAACATCTGTATTGCAACCTTTGGTTAATCCCGAGAACAATACTGACTAATATGTACTAAATATTTGACAAAATTGTATAATTAAAAATGCATACAATTGCGTCTTATCTCTATAAACTTTTTTATTATTTTTATTTAAGAATATTCTAATGCTCTTATGTGTGATAAGACCTAATAAGCATTTAATGAGCTGGTTTCCTATTTCAAACCTAACCAGTATTGTATATACTTCAAGCAGGATTCGAACACGCAACCCTTGTACTACGAGTTCCATACTCTAATTGCTGCGCCACGGCTGCTCAATATAAAAATTAAATTCATGACAGGTGCAAAAAGAAGACAATATTTGTCTTATCACTTAACACTTGAAACTTTATTTTGATTACACATTTTACAATTAGAAATAGTATTGGTCTCAGAATCCAGATTCAGATCAAAATTTAGGGAGGGGCAAAAGGTTGCATTCAAAAAAACCCCATTGTTTTTTACTTTTCTAATTAAAATGGTGTATTGAGCATACAAATTAACTAATGAGATTTAATCTTACTCACCCGCATATAAAGTCACCCGAGGCAATTATAAGTTATTTTGTATACAAGTCGTACACTGTGCAACTTTAAATCAACATAGCTAGTTTTAATTTTGTATATTCTAACTTTGTAATTATTTTTTTTGGGGTAGCAAGCGTTTGCAACAGTTTTTCTAACAAAAATACAATAGTAAATTTATTTTGTATGTTTTAAAACTGAAGTATTTAAGTAATTTAAATAAGCATCAACTATGTTTTACTTCATTATACTTTTATGAAAATTTGAATGTTGTATAAAAGGTAAAAAAAATAAAAAGTATCTTGAGCATATATTTTAAAACATCATATCAGAACATGCCCAAATTTTTTCTGGTATTTTTCTCTGAAGATCCCCTGATCTTGTTGAGAGAGCTTGCAACGCTCTCCAAGACCCTTAGCTGGAAAGGAGAAGGGCTCTTAGACCCTGCTCTTTATCTTAACCCTGACAGGAAGATTTTGGGCGGCCCTTTTAGGGATTTATCGTCAAAAACCCTCTTCTCTTACCCGTGAAATCTCCAGCCTATATATTTAGGTTAATACAGTACCTTAATGCAGCCTTGATGCAGATAATGATCCATGGAAAGTCAGAAATAAGAGCAAAATCAGGAAAATATCTATTCCTAGATAAAAAATGATTATACTAGCAAGTGTGCCCAAATGGGAATTGGTTTTGGGAAAAAAACATTTATGGATTATGCTGCTAAGTTGGAAAATAAACATAACTTAAATTTTAAATATGGTAAACCTAGTAAAAAAGAGTTGCAAAAATTTAAAAAGAGACATAGTTGCGCGAGTCTTTGTTTTCCAGCATCTACAGCGTGTGTGCGACATATATGTATGGAAAGGGCAAAAAATTTCAAATGCTTCACAACTTTGGAAGGGTTGATTCAACTTATTCAAAAAACTTGAATTATTTCAAATATGGATGAAACAGGGATACAAATAAAGCATAAACCAAAACGTATTGTTGTGGCCAAAGGCTCAAAATACCTTCAGAGTCAAACAAGTGGAAACAAAGGGAACATTTCTGTTGTAGCTTGCAAATTTTCACAAGCTATAAAAAAGTTTTACCAAAATTTATTTTCAAATAAGTGCACTATGACAGATTAAAATATATGGTCAAGATTTTTTGCTTGTGGAGTGTATCTTTTCAATCTAAATGCTATTTTAAATGAGTCCATACATCCCAAATATACTGTATAGTATAGTCAAAGATATTGCACCAGTTAAAAAGTTCTTTATTATTGTCTAATCTATTAGAGAACAACTATGCAATAACTAAAGCACAACTATGCAAAAACAACTATGCAATAACTAAAGCACAGCTATCCAAGAACCTTCCCTGAAGTAGAAAATAAGTCAATTGATGTTTCTGTGGGTATCCACAGTATTTTCCTGTGGATATCCATAATATTTATCTTAACTCCTAAAGAAGTAGATGTTATTAAATCAACATTAATTAAAAAGGTTTCTTTTGATAATTTATTAATACTTTGTTGAGTTCAGGTTGCAAGTGATTTTTCGAATACAATTAATGAATGTTTGCAACACCCAGATAAAAATGATAAAATAAAAGCTGCTCACACCACATCAATAGATCTCAAAGTAACATTTCTATTTTCAAATTCATCGAGTTCATTAGACAAAAGGATGTTTTCACTTATTCTACACCAAAATTAAAGAAAAGAAGAACTTAAAAAACTGTAATTTAAATTTACATCAAGGTCACATCAGCGGAAGTTTGCAACACAAAGTTTGATGACGTTATCAAAAGTAACACATAAAAAAATCAAAACTGATAATAAAATAAAATTGAAAAAAAAAAGAAAAATTTTACTAAAAAGAAGTTAGCTCAAAAATCAATATACAAAAATCAACCTAGATATCATAGAACGAAAATGAAATTTTTTAGCTATAAGTTTTTTTACTTTTTTTTGAAGTTTATTATCTGTTCTATAAAATCATTATAATGAATTAAATTAAATAAATTGAAAAATTATCTTGATTTTATTGTTTTAATTTCTAAATAATAGGATTGTAATAAATATTTGGATTATAATATATATTTTTAATATAATAAATAAATTTACACCGCTCTATTAATCTGTTCAATGTGTTTTCCATTTACTGACTAATGGCCATTAAATAGTCAGTATTTAGTAAAATTGCTTATCTTTATTGTCTGCATTATATATAATTTGTTATAACGATAATTAAAAAAATCTTTTCTTAAAATGATAGAGCTTTTAGTTATACAAAATTTGATATATGATAAGCAAAATTGATTTATGCAATATAGTTATTTTCTGCAGCTATATATATTGATTTTTGCGCTATAGTTATTTTCTGCTGCTCTTTTCAGCATTTGCAGAGTGAGGCATCGAGTGCCAACCGTGTGCCAAAAGTAAAAATTATTTTCATTCAATTTTTTTTATAAAAATCTACTAGTCCTTGTACTTTTTTTTTTTTTTTATACATGTTAATTTTACAACTTTTAAAAATATAGAGGCTTGCAGAAGACTGAAGTCAGTCTTGTAATCGAGTACCTTTTTCAAGACGTGTAATACACATAAAAAATCAGTTGTATACGTAAAAAAAAAAAAAAAAAAAAAAAAATATATATATATATATATATATATATATATATATATATATATATATATATATATATATATATATATACATATATACACATGTATATATAATATATACAGGGATGCTTTCCCAAAAGTTTATCAACCGGTTCGCAGTGATATTTTCTTACAAATTTTTTTATTTTTTTAATATTAATATTTCCATCAAAATATTATGGTTGTCAGAGTGGCAGACTAAGTCAAGAATATTTAACTATCGTTCATATTCTTTGCAACAATAATTTAATAGGATAAAAGAGAATAAAAAAATAATTCAACGAGGTGAAAATCACTTTTATTTTATTCATTCATTTCAAGAGATACAAAATTTACATAAAAAGAAACTGAACATAACAAAAATTTGTGAAATTTCATATATTAGTAAATATTATTGTTTTAAAGTAATTATATTATTTAAAATATTTCCAAATAGCTAATTGATTTTCAGCATATTCTTTCGGTTTAGATTTTTTAACCCTTATATCATCTGCCGAGTTATGGTTCCTCAACCAATTTTTTACTAGGGAACTGCGTTCCAATTTTCCAATAGACTGCGTTCCAATTTTCCAGTTTTCCAATAAACTGCGTTCCAATTTTCCAATAGGTTTTCTTTTTCAGAATGCAATTAAAAAAAGTTCCAATCAAATTAGAATTCTCCACCTCAATATAAGAAGCTTAAATCGGAATTTTGAAAAACTTTTAAATTTATTAGAAGAAACAAAAAATCTATTTAATATCATTTGTTTAACTGAAACATGGGTTACATTAAACGATTTTGACAATAATTTTAATATTCCTCATTTTAAAATTATCTCACAAGAAAGAAAAACGAGTAAACGAGGTGGAGGGCTTCTAATTTATGTTCATGAAAGTATCTTTTATAATATGAGAAACGATTTAAGCGTCTCCGATGGCGATAAAGAAGTTTTAACAATTGAACTTTTACTCGAAAAAACAAAAACCTTACTAAGCTGTTGTTATCGACCACCTGACGGCGTGAGTGAAAACTTAAGCATGTTTTTACAACATATCGTGAATACCAGCGACGCAGAAAAAAAAAAGAGCTTTGTAATTGGGGACTTTAATATGAATTGTTTTCTTTATAACGATGAGTATAAAGTTAAAAAATTTTATGACACAATTTTTGAAACAGGGTCTATACCCTTAATTAATCGCCCTACTAGGGTAACAATAAACTCGGCTACCCTAATAGATAATATCATTACAACTGATATTTTTAATAAAGATATTCAAAAAGGTATTTTAAAAACTGATATATCCGATCATTTTCCTATATTCCTTATTATAAACTCAAATTTAGAAAAAAATATTAACACCCCTACAGTTGTAAGAAAACGTGTCTTTAAACAAAAAAACTTTGAGCTATTTAAAGATCAACTATCTTTGCTCCATTGGAATCATATTGATTTTAATGACAATGCAAATAACATCTACGAAGCATTTTATAAAACATTGTTTTCCGTTTACGACGCTAATTTTCCAATTGTTGAAAAAATAATAAAAATTAACAAAAGCTCAAAAAGTCCCTGGATTACGAAGGGATTAAAAAAATCGTCAAAAATTAAACAGAAGTTGTATATTAAATATTTAAAAACAAAAACATCTGCTAGCGAAAAAATATACAAAAACTACAAAATATACGTAAAAACTTAAAAAGAAATTACTACTCAGAACTAATTAATAAATTTAAAAACGATTTAAAACGCACATGGCAAATTATGAAAGAAATTACTGGAAAACAAAAATCGTGCTTAGGTTTTCTGCCGCAGATGATTAAAGTTGATAACATAAGTTTATATGACCCAAGAGCCATATCCCATGAATTTAATAAATTTTTTATTGGGATAGGTCCTTCCTTATCAAATAGGATTTCAAATACGACGGCTTCTTTTAATGATTTTCTTGTACCTATGGATAATTGCATTTGCTCTGATGAGATATCTTCAGAATTATCTTTTAAGGAATTTGAAGTAGCTTTGAATTCTGTGAAAAGAAACAAAGCAACAGGAGCAGATGAAATTAATGGAAACGTAATTATAGATTGTTTCGATATATTAAAACATATTCTTTTTAAAGTTTTTAGAGCTTCTATAAATCAAGGAATTTTTCCAGAACAATTAAAAGTTGCTAAAGTTACTCCTATCTTTAAAGAAGGTGACAGATCAAATATTAGCAACTATCGACCCATTTCTGTTCTTTCGGTATTTTCAAAAATTTTAGAAAGAATAATGTCTAATAGAATATACAAACATCTCAACAAAAATAACTTACTGTACAACAAACAATTTGGTTTTAAAAAAAATAACTCAACAGAGCATGCAATAATCCAGTTTGTGCATGAAATCTCAAAATCTTTTGAAAAATCACAGTATTTATTAGGTATCTTCATTGACCTATCAAAAGCTTTCGACACGGTAGATCATCACATTCTGCTTCAAAAACTTGAATATTATGGAATTAATGGTATTGCCTTAAAATGGTTTAGAAGCTATTTAACAAAAAGAAAATAATTTGTAATTAGTAACGACGGCTATCAAAATAATTGTCTTGATATCGTCTGCGGTGTTCCTCAGGGTTCAATCCTCGGGCCCCTACTTTTCTTGATATATATAAATGATCTGAATAAAGCTTCTAACCTTATAAGCATTATGTACGCAGATGATACCAATCTATTCCTCTCAAACAGTAATATATACGAACTCTTTACTACTATGAATAAAGAATTAAAACATATATCAAACTGGTTTAAATGTAATAAGCTAACTTTAAATATTAATAAAACTAAATGGACTCTATTCCATTCGCATGCAAAAAAGCGATTTTTACCAATAAATTTGCCGAAACTTTTTATTGACGAAATTGAAATAAAAAATGATTCCGTTACAAAATTCTTAGGTGTTTATCTCGATGAAAACATCTCCTGGAATCAACATATTAATTATATATCTACCAAAATTTCAAAAAACATTGGGATTCTATATAAAGCTCGTAACTACTTAAATAAAAATTGCTTAAAACAACTTTATTACTCTTTTATCCAAAGTTACATAAATTATGCCAACACTGCTTGGGGGAGTACTGGAAAAAGTAAGTTAGAACTTCTTTATCGTCGTCAAAAGCATGCGATCCGCATAATTAACTATGCCGATCGTTTTACACACACAAAACCTCTTTTTACTGAAATGAGTTTGTTAAATTTATTTGAACTCAATGTATTTAAAGTTTTATGTTTTGTATATCTATGGAGAAATAATCAATCCCCTACCGTTTTTAATAATACTTTCAAACTCAAACCTAACAACAAATACGACATGAGAAACATAAACTTTTTAAAAGAACCATTTTGTCACACAAAATTTAATCAATTTTGCATTGCTTATCGTGGACCCCACCTATGGAATAATATAGTTTTGCAGAATTTTGATTTACCAACTTCCTTTTACCTTTTCAAGCTCAATCTAAAAAAATGTATTATTTCACTTGATAATATACTCAGATACTTCTAATATTTTGAAAATTGTTATACAACTTGAATTCAGTACTTTATTTTAATTTTTACTTTATTTTTTAGTATCTTATACTGGTATTTATTTTGCTTGTTTGTGCTTTATAAGGTTCTGATGACAAGATCTTGTGATCTTCTTTCAGATCCTAGCTTATGTTTCATTGTAAGCAGTTTATGTATGTGCGCATCTACGCATTTGTATGTGTATATATGCTTATATTTATATATGTATGTCCGTGTTTTTTCTTATTTTAATTTAGTTGATAAATGTTGTAACACGAATTTAATTGTAACACGATATATATGGCATATATAATTGTACTTTGACATTTTAATGTAAGCAAAATTAAAAAAAAAAAAAAAAAAAAAAAAAAAAAAAAAAAAATAGACGACCAACTAAGTTTAATGTCATCAAATTTGATACTGTCTGCACTGTTAATCTGGCTCTTATATCAGTAATTATGATGCTCATCAATGAAAATCCTCGTTCTGCTTCAGCGCTGCTAACGGCAACCGTATTAACCATATTTTTCGCTTTTTGAATGTTTTCTGCAATTTTACTAATTTGTTGATGGCCATTGTTTATTACATTTTCTACATAATCACGGAAATCAATCTTATCAATATCAAAATTGAAAAATTTTCGAAATTTATCAAAATTATTTTCGGCCTCTATCCACGGAACTACAATATCTTCAATTTTCCATGTGCTCGGCTCTAGCAAATTGGCTAGTTCATAAATAATGCTATTATCAATATTTTTTTGTTACTATTTGATCCGAGATGAGAACAATCCATCAATCTTAATTTCATATTTTTTATGATGCTGTCAATAAGGAAATCTCTGGGAAGATTTCCATAAATTCTGTTTTCGACAAAGATAATGTTTTTGAATGCTTCAGAGTTTATAACTTCATCCACTTTTTTTTCGTAATGACCGCGACGATCTTTGAGCATTTGAAAAGCGTTAATTGTTCTTCTAATCAGTTGATCTCCCGTGGCAACATTTATATTTCTAGCTTGAAGGGCATTAGATAGTAGAGAGCACTCCTGTAGGATGTCAATCATTAGAGCTAAATCTACAAGAAAACATTTGTTTTGTAGTCGTTATGCCATTCCAGACATTATTTGGTTAGAAGAGAACAACGTATACAAGCAGGGTAGCTCCGCCATACAGCAAGTGCAGATCTTAGGCTGCACGCAGCCCATCTTGGTCCTAACACTCTTCTAATCTTAATTATATCCAAACTAAGCTCCTGGGAAATATCATTCAGTTCTTTTTGGTTTTTATTAGATTGTATTTTTTTAGTTTCTTGCGCGATATGCTCTACTATCTTACTTGCACTATGTCGAGAATGAAGTCCGGTTCCCATGTCCATCCAGTTTTTTACTTGAAGCTCTATTACACTTTCTATGTCTGAAAACGGACGATTTCTTTTCACTAGACTGTAAACAGTGTTGAAGATTCTTGTAGAAGAACTAATAAATTTTTCGTTCATCTTATCGATGCATGCTGTAAAAGTTTGTTTTTTAAGTACCTTGGCATGTTCAACAGCTAGCTTGTGTGCTTTTGATACAAAATGTTCACTCATTTTTTTTCTTAAAGATGCTTGTTGCACTATTTTGTCTTTCCCTGATGTCGTAACGTTACATTTTTTCCATTCCTGAGATATTAGTTTTGACTCCATTTTTAAACAATACTCACATCCCAATTTCTGATTACTGAAAAATAGCCCATCATATTTAATTTTAAACTCCTTTAACTGTTTTGCATTCCAACAGCTTGGTAAATTCTTATTGTCCTCATTTTGGGAACTAGAAATCTCTAGTATTTCTTCCTGTACAGTTCTTGAAACTGCTTCTACCTCTGTTATAGTCGACCTGCTATCATTACTTACTGATGTTTCCTATTTTATTTTTTTCGAGAAATATGTGGTTAACATATTTTGTTTCTTCATCTACAAAAAATAGGTATTTAAAAATTCATAAAAAGGTGAATATCAGACCAGTAACCAAATAACTTTGACACAAAGCTATATTTTTATTAAAGAAAAATTATCAGAAATACATGTTAACAGTTTGACACTCAAGGATTGAATTAAGGCATCGCGATTTGCGATATCTGTGAAATTATGTGGTCTTCAAAGTTTCAGTTTATGGAAAACCACGAAATTTACGGAATTAAGGCAAATAAACTTTAATTTGCTAGTGAAAATGTTATGAAAAACAAAACAATAAATTTATGACTACCAAAGTAATAACACTACAGTGTTGTTACTTTTATAACACTCTTTTAAGTTACATTTATAGTTTGTTACATTTATAATTTATTGTTTGATTAACAAATAATCAAGCTATTATAAATAAAAATAATTTAGTTAAGTAATTCTAAATTTTAATTAAAGTAGTAATCCATCCAGAAAAAATAGAATGGATATTTAAACAATGTTAAAAACCTCAGCAACCGTTACGAATACATATTTTTGACGCTACACGTGCATGTTAATCACTGATCTCAAAATATAACTGGATAGCGTATTCGGCAAATTTTTTGAAGCCAGTTTTGGCCTCCCAAGATGGCGGCGATTACAAATTGAAAAAATTTGGTTACGAACTTATATCTTTTTTAAATAAAAATAAATGTATAAGCCTCAAATACAAATATATTTTTTGATTTTACATAGCAAATATTTTAACAAAAAACGCAATATTTCATATTTACGTAAATTTTTAAAATATATATAATATTTTGTTTAACAAAATATACTTAAGTTTGTATAATATCTTTTCTTTTATATAAAAATTATTTAATTAAATAAGGAAAATTAAATAAAATAAACATAAAAATTTTTAGTTAAATAATTAAAAATTAGTTTATTTAACATAAGTAAGAACGCACTAGAAACTAGTATTGTACCTAAAACCTAATAATTAACTATTAGGTTCCACTAATATATATAACTAGTTATAACCTTAGTATTTATTCTATTAGTAGAAGTAAAAAACAAATAAAGACCTAGTAGTTATGTAACTCAAAAGTTTCCAAACAATTTTAGATGCGAAAAATTGAAATAATTTTATTTTTTTATTTATATTTCATTTATTTACTTTCTTTTCATTTTAGTTTTACCATAAATTAATTATTTAATATTGTTTTTTATACAATTTATGTACCTTTTAGTTCTTAACTACCCAATGCTGTGTGCTAGAAGGTTAATAACACAACTGCATGGTAGGCAGCTGAATATCTTTTTAAAATAAACTATTATAAATTAGTTTTTCAAATCACAAGTTTACAAATGCTGCATGAACTATTAGCTGAGCTCTGTGAGTACACACAACTCAGAGGTTCCTTCTAGAATTATATATATATATATATATATATATATATATATATATATATATATATATATATATATATATATATATATATATATATATATATATATATATATATATATATATATATATATATATATGTATATGTATATAATTATTTGTATCTTGTTTTTTATTTGGTTGTTCTCTACTAAACATGTATATATATATATATATATATATATATATATATATATATATATATATATATATATATATATATATATATATATATATATATATATATATATATATATATATATATATATATATATTTAATACAGATAACTTTATTTTAATGTCATTTTAGCTACATATCTGAAAATATGAGATGAACGCTTTTTTGAATGCTGCAATTTAGAATATCTGCATAATCATGGTCACTATTAGTTGGTTTACTCTCTACCAAATCATACTTTCTTATTAATTCAACTTCAGTCAGATATTTTAGTACTGGAGTGAGCAAAAGAAAAAAGAATCTAAAGCTTTTAAAATATGAATTTGATCTCTGATGCTGCAGTTTCCATTTGTTTATATGTGGCTGTGAGTTGTTGGCATTTGATATTCTTATTAAACATTCTTGCAGATCTCTTAGCTAAGTAAGATTTCACAGCACAATAAAGAGCTTGTTAGATGGTTTTGACTTATATGTTAAATAATTTTATTTAACATATAAGTCAAAACATATAAATTTTTGAGTTTATATGTTAAATTTATTTAACATATAAACTCAAAAGTTATTTTTTAAATAATTTTTGAGTTTATATGTTAAATAATTTTATGGTGAACTTTCTTTTTCTTCTCAGTCGAGATATATATTTTAAACAGATTTAACTGCTACCAAATATCTAATAAAATCAGTTTTTAGACTATACAAGGTTATTTTCGTACCAATTAATCTCTTTAAGACTAATGATATAATTATATGTCATGTCAAGAAATGGAAAACAAAGAGTCTTATTACATACACACAATGCTGACTTATACCCATTATTAAATAGGTTTCTTGAATTTAGTGTCATCTAATCAATCTTTTATGCAAATAAACTCATTGGCATACATATAAAATTATTTAACTGCAACATACAGTTTAATAATATAAAAAAGTCAGCAAACTATAACATATATCCGTAATTCTTAACAGCAGGTAAACATTATATATAACTTTAATTAAAGAGATATTTCAAAAAGCTGTTTTGAATATTTGTATATTAAAAATTTAATAAATACATTTTTTTCAAACAAATGTATTTTTACATAAATTTTCATACCGATTGTACTTAGTGATTATCCTTTAAGTTATAAGAAATGATTATTTACATTTTATTTGTTTTAAAAGTTATTATAAATAACTATAATTTAGACCTGTGTTTTTTTTACCAATATAAGTGACACTTTAAAATATTTTTATCATAATTATGCAATAATAGCATCTAAGTATAATATAAGTCTAGAAGAAGCCTCTGAGTTTTTGTGTACTTACAGCACTCAGTTAATAGTTCATGCAGCATTTGTACAAATTGGTATCTTGCTTAAAAAACATAAAGTATAAAATTGTAGGTAGACATGATTGCTGCTGTTTACCATGCTGTTATGAATGGTAAACAGCAGAAATTATTAACCTTCTAGCATACAGCATTGCGTTCTGATTCTTAGTTATAGCCTTCTTAGTTAGAACTAAAAGGCACATAAATAATACATAAAACTAAAATTGTAAATTTCACTCATTCCATTTAATAATAAATTCAATTATTTAAAAAAATAATTTCTTTTTTTTTCTCTAATTATTATAAAATTTATTTATTTGTTTTTTTTGTTATTTTTTTTACAATTGTATTATTTCATTATTTTCTTTTGTATTTTGATAAAGTAAAATATAATGTATATCGGTTTCACCGCTAGGAACTAAAATCGCCGCCATCTTGGGAGGCCAATTTTAGCTTCAACTTTTTTCGGAAAAAACAATAGAATCCGCTATCCAGTTATATTTTGAGATCAGTGATGTTAATGTTAGCATTTCTAAACTGTTACTAACGGTCCGGAAAAAACGCGCGTTAACTTTAAAATCAACCAATGAAAACACTGGTAATTTACATATTAAATAAAAAGGGGAGGGGAGGACTAATTAACTGAAAGATTTCTATAAAGTAAAAAATTTGAATCGCAATGAAAACTAGATAAAATATTCAAATTGTTTATATAAAAATGCACCAAATGGTAAATAAATTTTATTTAAATAATTTTTTTTTGCCAAAGTAAAAAAATTTTATTTTCGCTTATTTTAATAGCCGGTCATGTCAAGTTGAATCTTAAATTAAACAAAAATTAACATTTTTTCTCATTTTAACAATTTATAAAAACATATTGAGCTGACTGCTGGAAAAACAGTGAGGTTTTTTCTAAACATCTTATGGGAAAAATTTAATCAACATAAAGGGGTTGCAAGTTGCACATGGTCATAATTTTTCAACAATATAATATACTTTGAAGTAAAGAAAAAGTTGTTGATAAATTTGGTAAAAAAAAATGAAACTAAATATTTTATTATCTCAGTGCCTCACGTTTGTGATATTCTTGTAGGGATATTCTTGTTCCCAAGCAAAATTAATTTTTTTAAAATATCTTTTCAATTATCGAAATTCGGTTTTTGTGGACCAAATGCCGATGGGCATGATATAAATGTGTAAAGTTGTGCCAGAGTATTGCATACCATAACTGTTTTGCATGTATAACTTCAATATATGATTTAAAAACTGCTGATACAACATGTAGAAAACTAGGAATAGCTTATGTAATTAAAAATCAATCTATAAAATAATGTTTTCTAAATTTAAATGCTCTCTCAAAACACATTTATAAAGCGTGAAAATATTTCTTTATTTTTATATAGTTTATAAAATTAAACAAAAATTAATTGCAAAATTTTGTAAAAAATGTTTACTTTACGACTAAAAGTGAGTTTTCGTTCAAATAAAAAAAGCAACTTGACAGAGACCTGATTTGACACCTAGTAATATTAAAAGTGCGCCATTATTAAGAAAATATCCGCGCTTATAATTAATTTACTTTAACTGCCTAGCGGACACGCGTTGCCGTAAGGACGTCTATACAAGATTGACGGATATCTCTATGATGACGCATGGCTAATGGGTATTTTTTCAAAAACTGAAAGTTCTATGACGACTACGATTATTAGAGTAATAATATTCTAATAATTTTAAAAAATGAACTGGTCACTTCTTTTTACTCAGTTTTATGTTCTTTTTTTTAACAACTTTTTTTAATAGATTATTCAAAATGTTTATTGTAAGAAGAACATTTTAATTTTTGAGACTTTTTTCAGTTTATTGTTGTAGGTTTTCTCTTGAGTATGCACATTAATTGCCCCAATATCCGCCACAAAAGTTTTAATTTAATTGAAATTAATACTGCTCAAAAAGTTCATTACAAGATATTTATAGTAATTATTGACTTCATGTAAAAAATTTCTTGTCAACAACAATATAATGTTGACAAAAAAGTACTTCTACTTATTTACACTAAGAAAACACTAAGATCAACTTTTTTTTACGTTTTTTTTTTTAAAGCGTGTTTAGAAATGTTTTATCAAAAAGTTTGTTGAGAACTCTTTGCTAATAATTACTTCATTTATGAAGATATTAAAATAATTTTTTTTGTAGATATTACTCTGTTTAAACCTGTTAATATTTTAGAATTGGTTTTTTAGGACTTGGTATTATTAAACATTAAATATACAAAAAAATACAAAAAGGAGATATTACAAAAAAAAAAAAAGAAAAAAAAAAAGAAAACCACATCTTAAAAAATAAAGACATTGTTTTGTGAATGAAAATGAACTTTTAATTCAATAATCTACTTCTATTTTTATATCTATATGTTATATTTATTATATTTAGTTCTATAACCTCTTTTATATAATTGTAGCTTTTTAAAAGTTTTAAAACTTTTTTTATAAATTAAAAATAATAATAAATCATAAAAATCAGTATTATTTAAAATAAAAGTGAAACTAACAGCCTTAACGATTATTGTTTCTGTCTTACGAAATTTTATGAATATAAATATTTTTATGCATGTTTATAACAGGTATCAAAACATTATAAAAATGTGATTGTTTTGATTGAACTTTTGTGAAAAAAAAATTAACAAGGGATTTAGCAACTATAACATAACCACAAAAAACATATAAAAAAGTGACCATAATGAGTATAAACACAATAATATAATAGTAAATATTATTTTGATAGAGACAACAAGCTTTATAAACAGTTTCTCTAGCATCATATTTTTTATTAGAGAAAACTCTATGACAACGAGAACAGCAATAACATCGACATTGGTTACTTGTGATTTTTTTACAGAGTATATCGTAATATTTTTGTTCTAATTTTTAATTAGGCGATGGCTAGTGTTTGTAAAATCAAGCATGGTTATTGCTGCTTTATTAAAATCAAGTGTTACTACTTTAGTGGTTTGTATTTATTATGTTGTACTCATGCTTTTGACAAAAAAAGATAGTGTTGTATGTATTGCTTTGTTTTTATTTGTATGTGATTTTTAAAAATATTTAAAATAAGTAAAAGCGAATAACAAAAAAACAGCCAAAAAAAGTAATAATATAATTTTAAAAAATATTGAGAAAAACAGATTTGAATAGAACTTACTCTACAAAACCTGAAAACAATATTGATTTTTTGTTTTTTTATGACATTTTTGTGATGGTGAGGTTTTTAACAGTGCAACTTTTTGAAAAATAGTTTTTTACTAATCTAAATTCATTAAAAAATTAAATAATCAAACAAGTTTTAAATGTTTTTAATATCCTTATAGAGTTTACGAATATGAACCTAATAATAATGTTTTATTTTATTATAATAAAAAACAAGGAAGTTATTTGATAAAAACACTAAAAAGGCAATACTTAGCTAACTTTGGTTCATATTTAGTAATAATGTTATTAATTAACATAATTCAATTCAAAAAAATCCTTTGTTTACAAAAAACGTTATTGTACAGTATTGTGAGAAAGATTAGAGCCAATAACTTATAAGGCGTAAAAAATGTTTTTACACTAAACTTTATGTAATAATTTTTTTTTATAGAATCAAACTCTTCATTAAAGTATTGATTTTAGTACAACTTAGCTTTTTATAGTGAGCTTAAATTTCAGCCTCATTTTTTTTATTTCAGGATCATGCGCCTCTATATTATTTAATACACCCATATATTAGTTAATGGAACATTTAATATGATGTAGAAAGTTTATTAATGTGTTTAATTAATATTGAAATTTAATATAATATTAATAATTTATATATATATAGTTTATATATAATAATATAATTTATAATAATATAATTTGATAATATGATTTAAAATATAATAATATAATTTAATACAATATTAATATAAGTTTATTAATACGCGTTTAATTAATATTTTCTGTATGTTGATTATTTTTATATTTTAAATTGGATTCTTGTCTAATGACAAACTAAAATATAAGTGATTAAAAATTTTTTGTTTTTTGTAAAAGCTTTTACCAACAAGGTTTTATGATAAAGGTTCCGTTTTGGCTTAAACACGTCGCCATTAATTTAAATCAAAAAATCAACTTTTTTTAAATCTAGATTTCATATATAAAAAAAGTGCAAAAAGCAACAAATAAACAAAAAGTATACAATGAAACTAAGTTATTTCCCTTGGTTTACTCCAAACAGCAGTTCCTTGGCCTGCAAGTACTATAGGGTTTTTAATTTTTTTATCACAGACTTTTTAATTAGTCCGGAAGAAACAAAACCAAATTAGGTAAGATAAAGTTTAACTAAACGTTAAATTTACTTTGCTCAAATCTCTTTTTTTTATTTTCGCTTTTTTTGATGCTACTGCAAACAATTATCTAACTGAAAGCATTTTTAGATCAATCGCAATCTTAAGGTCACGTTTTTTAACCGGTATAAACTGCCTACTGATTCTAACTTTTTGTCAATCTGAGAAAAGGACTCCATAAATTACATTTCTTAAAGATGCTCATTACGACTATACAAAGCATTAAACGACCATTTTAGACGAATTAAGACCTTGGCCCATATTCTCATCTAAGCTTAAGGAAGCGATTAGAATACGGTCGTTAACATAACTTTTAAAACATAAATATTTTATTTTATTGTTAATATTATTAAACAAACTTAAATGAAATTTTCGTCATTTCTTTATTTAGAAATATTGTAATATTTCTAAATAAAGAAATGACGATATAGGATCCATGAAGTTTAACGAAGAGAAGTAAATGCGGCTACAGAATACAATGAAAATGCAGGCTATTAACTATAGGCATCAAATATAAATTTGAAAAATCAATGATTCAATAATTTTTTTTAAAATGAGGTAATAGTGATAATGAGTTTTGCATCAAAACATTTGTAGTGCACATCAAAACATCAAAGTTGTTGAAGTTTGACTCTAGCGGTAATTGGTGAAAAGACCATGTGGTCTTTTTCGGGTTTCAGGTTCTTTACTGGTATCTTTTTTTTTTTGTTTAATTATTTTTCTATATATATATATATATGTATATATATATATATATATATATATATATATATATATATATATATATATATATATATATATATATATATATATATATATACATATATATATATATATATATATATATATATATATATATATATATATATATATATATATATATATATATATATATATATATATATATATATATATATATATATATATATATATATATATATATATATATATATATATATGATTAAAATAAAGAACAAAAAAATGGGAGTGATTTAAGTTTTAACTATACTTTAGCTTCATTATTCTAATATGGACTGCAACTAACATTATTACTCAAATCTTTTTTTCTTAATAATATAATAATATAACCTTTTTTTAAATAAATATTTTATTTTTGTTTTTTATTTATTTTAAATTTGTCTTAAAATGTATTTATGTGAAATGTATAAAAAAGGTTTTTAATATTTAATAACATAATAAAACAGGAATAGATTTTTGACTAATATTTTGTTTAAACACAATTTTAATCTTAGAGGAGAGCGCAGTGGGACGTTTCTATACAAAAGGATCGCCAAAAACATTTTTTTCCATACTTGTTCGAGGTTATCAATATTTCTAAAAATACTTATTTTAAAATATTATTTTACAAAACTTTTGTTCAACTTTGATTTTAAGTTTCAAAGAAATTTAACTTTTTAGGCGCTCATAGGAGTTTTTACCAGGAGAAAAGTGAGTTAACCATTAAAATATTTCCTAAAATTAAAAACAGTTTATAAAAGCTACACTTAAAATTAAAACTTATAAGAAATTATACGTAATTAAAATAAAAAACGACAGGTTCTCAAAAACATACGGTCCCCCGTCATTTGACATCTCCATCTCCTTCGATAAGTTTTTTTTTTCTATTTTTACTTAATAATTATTAAGCAAAAATAGAAAAAATATACTTTTATTGAAATAAAACAGCAATATTTAAAACTCATAAAATAAGTAAGTGCGCTAGATTTTCAATTGTTAGTCACAACATGAAAGTGGATTCCAGTTGATTCCACAACATGATTCCACAACATGAAAGTGGATTCCAGTTGTCTAGAAGTATAGAATAACCACTTAACTTATTAAGCCGTAAACTGCATCGGTAGATTATCCATTTTAGTTTTTGCTCCATATTTAGTGTATTCTTGGATATTTACCTCCACAAATGAAGGACGTCCAACTATGTGCGCATCAGTTGCCTATGATGCATCTTCAAGCATTTTAGTTTTAGAAATATGCTTTGCAATTGGCATTAAAAATCTATTCATTTAATCCTTTTTTTCGTTACGCATATGGTTAACAACCTTGTATCGAATTTACTTATGCTCAACTGCATTTCCAAATTTAATAAAAGAAAATGCTTTAAAAAACAATTTCAATCTTTACTTTTACACCCTTTATCTCAATGGACTCCCTGAGGACAAAGAGTTAGGTTGATGTTTTCTCTGGCGACTCGTGTTTCCTAACTATTTTGAATTTTTCTGCAATTGCTTTTCTCATATCAAAAATTTTTAAAATAGCACACTTTCCTATTTTATTGTTTAAAACATTTACACTTCTTTTATGTTGTGTATTATCATATGTTTTGCTTGATTCAACGTCTTTGATAACTGGTTCAGTTTTTACATTACCATCATTTGATCGTTTATAAGTCACTTCAAATCAAATGCTTTCATTATTAGGGATTTCTTTTTATTAAAAGACAAACTTGTTAAGTTATATATTCAAAATATCGTTTTTTTAGTTCTTTAAATTACAATTGTTTCTACTTAAAATATTATTTACCGAACATGGTCCAACTACCGTGCTACGGTTGCTAAAATGGCTTCAACCCAGTAAACATGTCCAATTGGGGCCCATATGGGTTTGCCCAAGTGGGCCCTATGTGGGCTTTACTTATAGGCCTCATGTGGGCTAACCCTTGAACACAAAATTTTGTATTCAAGGGCTATCCCACATGGGGCCCATTTTAGGCCCATATATGTAGTTAAAAATATATCAATTTTGTGTTCAAGGACTCACCCGTATGAGGCCCATTTAGGGCCCATATATGAAGTTAAAAAAGCGTTAAGTTCCATCTTATTTTCTAAATTTAAATGTCATCCGATCTTGCGCGCGATGGTATGAGGTACTCCGCTAGGCAATTAGCTGGAAGAGTATAAATCCCTTTACGTTTCTCAAATGTAATTACGTCTCAAAGCTTTTCTCAAATTTTAAATTCAAATTCAAATTAACTCTTTTTCAAAAAATCTTCTTTTTATTTAAAGTCAAATCATTTTAAAGTCATAATTAAATTTATTTTAAAAAAGATTTGAATTTACTTATTTTTTATTTTTTATGACTATTACTTTTACTATTTTGTTATTTAAATACAGTGGTATATTTATAAATGTTTATTATTGTTTACCTTATTCTTTCTATGTTTGATTTCCTGTTTTACTTCTATAAAGCTAGACTCACGTGACATATTTATGACTATATATTATATTATATGTATCTAATTTAAAAATAAATAAATAATTATTCAAAATATTATAAAAAATTTAAAAAATAAAAAAGTGAGACCCATGTTGGTCCATTTTTTTATTTATTTAAATTTTACCCACTTATGTAGCCTATATGGGCTGCTAACCTGGGCCCCAATTCACACCCAGCGACAGTTTTCCTTGGGCGGGATGTAAGCAACCCATTTGGGCCCCATAAAGCTGCCCACTTGGGCCCAATGAGGGGCCCAATATGACTCGCTGGCTGGGAATTATCATGTAAAATGTGATACATAAGTACATAAAAATAGATTTATTCTAATAAATATATAAAAAGTATAAAAAGCTATAGTTATATAATCTGCTTACCTTAACACCAGATTTACCCAGACGATACTAGCCATTATTTTAATTACGAAGGGCTTTGTTTTTCTTTGAAAATATGATTTTCTTTTCAAAAGTTTATCACCTTTACTAATAGCTGTTTTAAGATATCTTTTTTTAAAATATTATAAAAGCCGGCAAATTCAGTAAGCATCCTTAAACTTTTAATAACATGTTTGCCACTACATTAAAAGATTCGCTTCTTTATTGCTTTCTAAGAAACCAAAATTATTAAAACGTTTAAAAGTATTCACAACGTTGTTTGCAAAAATAAGTTTTGTCGTAAAATTATTATATTACTTCCAAAATAATTTTGGAATTAAAAATCTCATAATGGGAGTAAATTTAATATGATGTCTTTACTGGGGAGTAAAATAACACGGGAGTAATTATCTCATACTACACCGTCTCCTTTGTATTAAAATTCCTTTAATGAAGTCTACAATAACGAAAATATTGAGCAAATATGATGTACAATTAGAATATGCAATGAATACATATTATGCAAATTTATTTATGGACCAGGAAGTAATGATTTGGCAAATTATCAAAAAGTAATCATTTCCATTAATGGGAGTTACAAAAGTCATTATTTGTTTTTTGAGCAAAATGCTTTAATGAGATTTTAATAAAATTTTAATTCGAAAATGATTTGATAAAATTTAATCAGATTTTATAGTTGCTTTTATTTCACATATTTGTGCAATATAAAAAAATTTAAAAACTGTTTTTTAATTGGGATAAGGACTTGACTACTACCTCGATTTTTATGATAGCAGTATGCTAAATTTCCTCAAATGATAATAGGTAGAATTTTTATATAACTTTTTCAAAGATAAGTTATTCTTTTACTTTCTTCTATTTTTTCTTGACAAAAAAGTTGTAATGCAAAAAGTAGAAAGAATGAAAATAATAAACTTGTCAAATTCGACACCTTATTTTGCGACAAAAATTGAGTTGAGCAAGGAGCTTATTTGGTTTTAATGGTTCTTCTGTATTTCTGGCAGTTTTCTTTGCATCTTTTAATGAAATCCACGTTCTTACATTTAAATTTATATATTTATCACAAGGTCCAAAATTTTTTGTAGTATAATTTCTTTTCTAATTTTTTTCTTCTTGCCTTGCTAGAATCTCCACAACTTATTTAAGAGCTTCTTCTCTTTTAACGTATTTGTTTTTCATTATTATTTTTTTAGTTTTTGGATGTTCAAGTAATTATTTTCTTTCTCCCTCTGTTTTATAATTTAGTTATTTTAATATTTTGTTCTGCGTCCACATTATCAAAGCCTAAATAGTTTGAATATTTGTACTTGTACAAATTATTAAATTAGATATAACAAAGCCATATTTAGATCCTTTGTTAGAGACCAAAAAAATAGAAGTAGCTTCTGCAAGTTTTATTTTGTTATATTGATTTTAATATTCACTACTGGTAACTGACCAGCACAACGACGTTTTTTTTTTTTTTTTTTTTTTTTTTTCCAGAAAAATATGAACAAGGTAAATTTACATTGAATATATTACTGGTAGGACTTCCAGAAGATCACATGATTTTATCATGAAGCCCTTTGATCTTATCATGAAGCCCATAATTCATGAAGCCTGAAGCCATGAACATGAAGCCCTTTTAAAATAACAATGGCTGCATGGAAAAATAATTCTAAATAGTTGCTCACTTAAAGAATCAATTTCATTATTTTAAGTGCAATCATACAGTTTGCTGTAAACTGCATCATGATGAAGAAAATATTTTTAAATATTTTTCCATTAGTATAATAATAAGGTATATATGTAACACATACATAAATACCAGGTAATTAACTGATTTTTTATGTGCATTAGACTAGAATCAAGGTACTCGATGGCAAGACTGACAAAATTTAATTACAATTTTACATGGTTTCTGAGACCATTAGTAACAGTTTAAGAAAGAAATCATTTTGTTTTAGTGATGGATTTGACTTTAGAAGGTAAGTACTATCTAATTACACTAAATATTTTATTCAAAAGAAAAGCAATATGTAGTAGAATAAAGTTTAAAAAACTATATTAAAATTGTAAAACATTATTTTGGTTTTAAAATTTCCAAATTATAAAACTTTTTGTATCCGCATGTATCCAAGCTAATTTTTACAGTGCATAGCTTAAGTCCTTAGGTGTACAACAATGTATAATTTTTAACCATAACATTTCCCATTTTTTTGTAATTTAGTTTTTTTCAGATCATGTGCGCTCTTTTTCAAAAACGGAGTTATTTGAAGAATGATAGAAACAAAATCAAGTTGAAAAAACATGTCTATTGGATTTTATTTTACAACATTTTTTTACTAATGTAACTGATGTAACTAAAGATTTAGATATATGCAGTTAAAATGTTTGGCATCAAAATTTGTAACAAAATGGTCTGCAGCACATATCATGACCCAGTAAGCACAGATCGTTTTTTAAAACGTTTAAAAAACGTTAATATTCGTTTTTATAAGTTTTTTAAACGTTTTAAAAACGTCCTGTGCTTACTGGGGAGTGATCGTTTTTTTATCAAAATTTAAAGATGTTTTGAGGAAATATATATAGACACAGTACCTTTTTATCATCTGGAGTATTTCGAGGACGGCCAAAAAAAAACATTAAAGACTTGTCTTTTAAAATCAAAATACGGAAGATTGAAGACTTTATAAAATTGCAAAGTGCAACTGAGTAAACCACAGCTGCTGAAAGTAGCATGTTGTATGTAGGGGCACAGAAACCAAGCTACTTTATTGAGAAAAAGTTTAGAATCATAAGAAAAAATCAAATCAAAAGACTTTATTTGTGGTGGCAGGTAGTTGAGTTGTGACTAGGAATTAGCTTATTACATTGACTTTAAATATACATGTTATTCTTATAAACATTCGCCAAAATAGTTTTTAAAGGCAGAGCATATAGTATTTCCATCTTATTGTTGTCTATGCAAGGCAAAAAAGTCATGTTGGTAATTAGATGAACATATTTCTGTTACAGATCACGTGCCAAAAACTAACCAACAGACCATACTTAATTAAACTATTATATACTTTTATTACGCAATTCACATTAATTAGCAAATGGAAATATGATGGGAGCTCCAGTTACTGCAGTTATAAACATAGTTTGTAAACTCCTCAGTAATATCAGAACTCTAATACTACTGAGGAGTTTCAGACAATTTTCAAATTATCTGAAATTATACATTAGCTATAATTTAGAAATAAAAAAGTGGCAAGCTAGAAGAAGCGATGTAAATCAAATGTCCAACAACGTTCACAAAACATCAAACAAGAATTTAAAAAACATATGGACCTTATTGTACACAAACTAAAACCTGACTTTGGGAATACAAATAATGGGAACACAGCTCGCAGTTTTTTTTGAAACCAGAATTGAGTGGTGGATTTCTAATTTAGACGTCAATCTTATTAAAAATTTCACTATTTTATTAAGAATACTTTTCTCTGGCTACAATATTAATTATTGTGAACTTGAAGAAATTTGTACTAAAGCCAAAACTCTTTATCTTAATTTATTTCTGTGGTATGCCTTTTACTGTGCAAAAAATAGTTGTACAAAGCATGTAAGTTATAAAAACATGCCTTCTTCCATTTTGACAGTTATTCAAAGAGTCTCAAGAAGCCCGCAATAAAGATTTTATGGATTCTGCGAGTATCAATAAAATGCGTAAAAAAATTAATGTATTTTTTTTCTCATTTTACGTCATCAATATTACGTCATCAGCTGAGTTATAGTTAATATATTTTTTATTTTCTTTTTTATCAAAATTACATGATATTTGTGTTGAAATAAAGTATTTATTTTTATTACTCAATTAACTTTTTTTAAATTAAATTTTGAAAATTTTAAAAGCTATAAAAAAATATTTACATATAAAATCTTATAAGTAATTAAAAAAAAGCGTAACTATCAATCAAACATCAAATGTTATTAATTAAATTCTTAGAAATCAAATTGCAGAACAAAGTATTTTTGTTTACCAAGATTGTATAAATCTATACACTGTACACCGATTTAAATGAGATGATTAAATTTTGGGGATGCTCTTAACTTACTAAAATCTTTAAGTCATGTAAAATTAGCAAAATCTAAAACTTTAGGTTAAATGCCCTGGATGTATCGAATCAAACTTCTTTATTTATTAAGATCCCAGACAGTCAAATTTAGGTTGTCATTACAAAATTTATTCAAAAAAGAATATTTTGTATTATTGTGTGGTTTGTGTGGGGTCAAACATTTAACCTTTAGTATTTAGTTAAACCATGAATCTCTCTAATTTAGCCGGGTTTTGCATTTATTTATTATATAAAATTAATCTGTTAATGTTAAATTGCTTCAAAAGCAATGTCTAATAATAATATGATTTTATAGCGTTATATTTATATTTCAATTTTAATGTATTATAATACCGGACTTTCATTTCATTTCTAAACTTCCCAAATTTTTAATTTTTTTAGTTAACATTGCGCTAAGAAATACCTGCCGAATGAAAAAATTAAAATAAAATTAATATTTATTATATTAAGTTTACCAAAAGCCTGACATACTTTAATGGATATTTATCTTGTTGTGATAGCAACCTAAGTTCTTTCGTTTATCTTCTATTACAACTATTGTTTGGCCACGCGATTAGCATGCGAGTTTTTGTAAATTTGATACGATTTCCACATGTCTCATATTATTGAGGACAGTTATGCTTATAAAAGGCTTAATGTCGTTAGGCCTCGTGCTATAAGACATACTCTATCACTGTATCTATTTCTATACCTTTATTAATATCTATCTATTTATAATATATATATATAAATAAATATATATATATATATTATATATATATATATATATATATATATATATATATATATATATATATCTATATATATATATCTATATATATATATTTATATATATATATTTATATATATATATATATATATTTATATATATATATTTATATATATATATATATATATATATATATATATATATATATATATATATATATATATATATATATATATATATATATATATATATATATATATATATATATATATATATATATATATATATTTATTTATATATATGTATTACATATACTTATTTACTATTAATGTTTATTGTTTAGGTTTA
>NC_061168.1:31523333-31540833 GCF_022113875.1 Hydra vulgaris
GAATCTCCTGTTTACACTACATAAATAAATTCGCATAAACTGCAAAAGAGTTGCGGTCTACTGCTTTATTGGTTCTATTTTGTTCATTATTCTTATTTTCATTAGCGAGTTGAATTAGTTGGTAATGCATTTTCCAAAGTTCATCAGTTGCAGTTATCAGTTATCTATAGAAGTATTTATACTTTTTGGAATATGTATTTTTTAAAGTTGAATAAAGAAATATATATAAATAAAATTTTATTAAAAAAACAATCTTGTCTTCAGTTACTGTTAACATACAGCCATGTCTAATATAAACAACAAATTTTCGCGTAGAACGCTTTCTCTGTCCTTCCCGTCAAGTTCACTTGAAGACAAACAATAAAGTGTGAACTTTATACAATAAAGTGTCTTTCAATAATAAACAATAAACAATAAGTTAAACAATAAAGTGTCTTTCAAGTTCACACTTTATTGTTTGTCTTCAAGTGTGAAACTTGTCTTTCAAGTTCACTTGTCTTTCAAGTTCACACCTTACTGTTTGTCTTCAATGTGAAAATATCGCCTGAGGCGATATTTTCACATTAAAGACAAACAGTAAGATTGCGTGCCATATGAAATACATCTCTCAATTCCTCCCACAACTTCTCTGGCATGGCTAATTAGATTTTTTATTGTGATTCTTTTCAATGCATCATTTACGGCTAACTATATAGTGTAGACAGCACATCTTTGAAGATGTATAACAATCATGCTACTAGCAACTCCACTTGCCAAGACTGCTGCTGCATTGTCCACTTTACAATAACCATCTTCGTCAAACTTTTCAGTTTCTACTGAAAAATCGTCTTCGTAAACTATGATTTCCTTAACGACGCTGATGTTAAAGTCACGCACCAACTTTATACTCATCTAAAGATATTAAATATGATTTCAATAGTTAGTTTAAAGTAGATTGAATATACCTTACAGTATATAAAAGTTTTTATCAAAACAGTTTAATTTTTAAACGGTTTTATGGAAAATAATAACTTTAATCACATAGTTTTAAATTTTTTTTATCAACAAAAACTATAGTGAATTTCAAAATATATTTCTTACTACTGCGTTGTCAACACTGAGGCCTAAAATATTAGTTTTATTGATTCCAAACTTATATAAACACTTCTCGATAATTTTTTAAATATATTCCGCTGTTTGTTTTCCCTTTGTATTTATGGTGCCAAGATTGATTTAAGCAATTCCATCATTGTTCGAGTATTGGGCATTTATACCAAGGTAGTGGCTCATATGTCTTGATGTAAAATCGACTTACAAATAAATTAGCATTTTCGATAGTTTGTTTTCGATTTGTTAATGATGCTTTTTGGCAAGATCGATAATTTGAATTCTCATATTATCTCTAATCATTTTAAATCCAAAATGAGATGAAACTTTTTCGCAAAGCGTTTGAATAGGTTCCCAATCAAATGCCTATAGATATTGTTTTTAGAATGATAAATGTTTATTTAAAACTACCAAAAAAAAAAAATAATTGTTTAGATTTTTTTAAAGTAAGTTATTTTTATTTATTTGTTGAGGTATTTTTATAAGCTTTTTTTAGCGTCTTTCTTACCTAGATGGTACGTTTTTTGCCTATTGTTTAGATCATTAGTTTGATTTTATAGTGCAAACTCACAGACAAATTTGATTATTTATTGCATATAATTAATTTGTTAGTGAAATTTAACAATTTTTTGTATCTAAACCATATTGCTTTCATTGCAATTTTTCATTAGGCGGTGTTAAAATAAAAATTTTGATTTTCTTCAGAGTAGACTGAAAACCAAAGTACATAATTATACTATCTCATGCCATTTTGGGTTGAAATTAAAAGAAGTGAAAATATTTTTTTTCTAATAGTATTTACAAGCTTCATTTATTTATAAGTAAAGTTTCCTATTATAGTTTACAGTTTTAAATAGTGCTTAAACAAAGCAAAAATATACTGGCAATTTTTTTAAAGATTTAGACTTTGGTAAAAAATTTGTCTACTGCTCATAACCTAGTTAATCATTTCTAATCGACTTTCTTTCTATGATCAATCTAAAAAATTAAAGATAACGAAAAAACTTATGCATAAACCCAACTTCAATGCTAAAATATCATTTATTTCTAAATTTGGTAAATATTGGTGTCCTACAATACATAAACTATTGGGTGGGCATTGGGGGTCAAGGGAGAGAAGGAGGTGTTTAGAGGATGTGTAATCCCCACTCTCTCCTAAAATGAAAGATTGCAATTCTATCAAAATAATATACATTTTAATTATGGATAGGACTAACATTGAGTTGATAGCCCTATTAGTACTGAAGTCAGGTTGGGGCACTGCCCCTCATGGGGAAGGTGGGAAGACTTTGCCCCAAGATACAGAAATATATATTTAAAATATGATATCTATATCCTTAAGTAGCTTGCACACAAAATTTTAGTTTGCTATGACTGTTGTATCATTTTGCTCCAAAATCTATATGATTTTAGTAAAAAGGTAATGAATATAAAATATTTATCTTTGTTAAATCTACCACTGTTTTAAAAGTAAGCCTCAAAGTGGTCAAATGTACCCCACCGGAGGGGAACATTCGACCACATAGAAGGGGGCTTTCGACCATATCATTATTAGGAAAATGATAAATCTATAAGCTTTCTTTCTTATAAATGTTTTATTATACGATGAAAACTTTTTCTTAAAATATTAAAAAACAAATAGTAATAGCTATTTTACAACAAGATTTGCGTAGTTATATTGACATAAAAATAGCGTTGCCGTTCTTTCCGTATTTGTTGGAGTCGCAGACTTTAAAAGCAATTTTTTTTCAGGTTAATAACTTTTCTTTTTTTTAATTTTTTCCAAATGAAGTTTTTCAATCTTTTCCTTTTCAGGAGTGCATATATTGTTGACTTGATTTCCTCCTTATTTATTTTGTCTTTGAAAAGCTTTAGGCATGGGCTGCACATGTTCTGGAATCAGTTTTTAGTTGTTAGAGTTATTCTAGTAGTTGCAGGAGGAATTGGTTTTATTGGTAGATGAGGGTGGTAAACTATTTTGTAATGGTGTACCTATTACCCCTAGACTTTCACTTTTTTCTTCTATTAGGGTTTGATTTGTAACTTATCTGGGCATAAAATCTTTTTGTGGCTTGTGGTTCAGACAGTGAATTATTGAAAATACTAATAATTTTATCTAATACCACATTTTCATTTCTTTTATTTCTATATATTTTCGTTACATATTTTCGAGGCATCTAAAAGATAAGAGAAATAAATTATCGTGGTATTTTCAAGCACCGGTCGAATGTTCCCCAGCTAGGTAGGTCGAATGTACCCCACACATGTTATATATAAACGAACGCTGTTAAAAGCCGAAATCAATTTTTTAAAGTAAACCATGCGGCAGTGGTGTAGTGGTAAGAGCGCTTGCTTTGTAAGCGAGAGGTTCGGAGTTCGACTCCCACCACGTCCCTGGAAGTACCGCGCTCAACTTAGTTTCTCCGCGCAGCGGCCTTGCTTGTCAAGGTTCGTGTTTCGGAGTTAAAGAGTTGAGAGAGGGTTGTACCACGAAATACAACAAAAAAATAATAAAAAAAAAAAAAACACAAAAAAATGAGTAGCCTCCTCGACTGTAGTGGCCCCCTCGGGCCTTGGGGAGGTGAATAATGTAAAAAAAAAAAAAAAAAAAAAAAAAAAAAAAAAACTAAACACAAAGGTTTTTAACTCAAGATATCATTAAATAATAAACAATAAAAAAGTTTAGGAGGTTAAAATTGGAAATGAGATTCTCTGTGAGTTATTTAAAACATAAAAAAATTACCTTTTTGATCAATAATTCCATTTTCTTTAATATAAGTACTATACTAATAAAGATAGATCAATACTTATTTTTCTTGCAATAGCTTATTAACAAACAAAACATTGATAAAAATTTTAAGTGGTAGTTTTTATCATGTTGGGAAATATTTAAAAAGGTCGATGGTCGAATGTTCCCCGTCTTTCCATACACAATAACCTCTACATATTGGAAGTAATGTACATTTGTATTCAACTTTCCAATACTAACACTTTTTATCTAACCAATCAGTTTTGATTTGTTTAATCTTTTTTTTATATCTCAACGATTTCATTTATCTTAATTTATAAATCCAATTTATTTAATAAATTATAATTTCAAAATTATTTTAAGAAATAAAAACCCCCCAAAAAAAGGCAAAATTTCTTTGGAAAATGAAAATGTGAAAATTCCAAAACATACAAGTAAAAGGAAAGAAAGTGATCGTACAAAGAAATACTTCTTAGTTGGTAAGATGTCCTCAGTTAGGCTGCCAACCAGGGCTGAGGTTATCAAGCACTTCCTCTACCTATAGGAGAAGAATGGTCCAACTTCAGAGACAAATTGACTTGTTTCCTGCCTTTTTACAAAGAACCTAACACAAATATAGTATACTTTTTCAACTTTTTTTTCATAGTAAGCAAATATTGCAAATAATTTCCTTAAATATTATTCATTCAAAAATTGTACAAGTAATTTTGTTTTATTTTTAGTATGGAACTGAGAAAAAATTTAAAAGAAAATTTTTTTTTGCTTTAGTGTGCAGTTTACCTCTGTGGATTCTCCTTGCAGTGAGGAATGTATTCTAAGTTCACTATGGTTTCCATGGCTAAGATCAGGTTTTACCATGATTGGACCTGTTACCCTCTAATGGAATATATCAAAATATAAAAATATATTTGAACCTTAAGAAGAGCCAGCATAAGTGTCAGAGAGGATATATTTAATCACGTGTGTGGTTTGAGAGATCAGTGAGAGGTTATGTATATATCTTTTTGATTTTTTTTTTGTTTATTTATTACAAATTATTGTTTTCTGAAAATGTTTAGATATTATAAAAATCAAGATTTAAATTTCTTGGTAAGTTTTTTATGATTAGGACTGTTCTGGTTGAGTGATACAAAGAAAAGTCTGATAAAAGCTATCAAAGCTGTCAATGATAGGCTTCCATTTGACAAGTATGGAGATATACTTTTTCTGAAGGATGGGAGAAAGGAAAATGACTATAGCTCCTATTGACAAGCGAAGAAAAAAGATCGAATTGAGGTGAATGGAACATGCAAAGAAATTAGTTACTGTTATTAGACGTATAAAAGATGACCCTATTCCTAGTACCTCAATTGTTGCAAAACATTCATTGTTAGTATTCTCTTCAGAATCAAGTTCTAAGACCGACTCCGAGAATGAATTCACACCTGTTATGAAAATCAAAAGACAGGGTCAGACCATTACTGTTACTAAAGAAGTTATTGAGAAAATGAGAACTGCTCTGGCTTTGGATATATCAGCTCATAAAATGACTGCAACATTAATTAAGCTGATTACAGAAGCAGGTGGAGATCTCAAGGAATTTCCACTTTCCTATACCTCAGCTTTTCGAATAAAAAATGGTATCATTAACCAAGGTGAAGACAATATAAAGATTCTCATACAAAATGAGATTAAACATGATAAAGCTCATCAAGGTTAGTTAATGTGCTATCAAAAAAGTAATCAAATTAAACTAATATTTTGTAATAACCTACCTTAAAATGTTTCCAGGATTTGATAAAGGCTTACAATGATAAGGCAGTGGATAGAATCTGCATTATTTTTAAAAGCAGGGAGAACTGATCATCTACTTAGTGCTCCTGGATTTTCTTCTGGAACAGGACTAAGTCAGTTCATTGCTATCTAGTCAATTCTGACAGAGTTTGATGTTGCCAACTCTGATTAGTCTGTTTCCAATGACATTTTGAAGAAAGCAAATAAAGTGCCCTAGACCCAAGGTCTTGACTTTGATAGAAGGAATAGTTTTAGATTTTATAAAAAAAAGAGGAGTTTGTCCAGTTTAGTGAGCCACCTACTCTTGCTGATTATGTAAGTCACGAGTCTTGACTATGTTTTTGATATCCTGGAAAATAATGAACAGCAAGTCAAATGGCTCTTGTTTCCCTCTGCTGCATGGAAAATTGACCCCAACTTATTGACTTTCCAAGCTTTTGTCAAAAACTTGGCAGTAGTAAATGATGTTGCAGAGAGAGCTGTAAAGGTTGTTCAGGAGGCATTTGAACTGACTTACTTGTAGAAGAAGCTCCAGAAAATGCTTCTTGCGAAGAGTAAAGTTGACAAACCTCTTTCCAGATCTAAAGCTACTTACAAAAAGACTGCTAAGCAACTGACTCCAGCAGAAATACTTAGTCATATATATGTGGAAAAGGCTTTCAGGAAACAGAGTTTTTCTTTTTCAGCAACAGTAAACTTGACATCAGTATTGATATTGTAGGAGAGAATGATGTGAAAGAATGAGGCCCTAAACAATGCTGAAACCTAATATGTTTTTTTCATAAAATATATATATATTTTTTAAAAAAAGTTTCATATTTATGTTGAAAGTACATGGAAGGACAACAGAAGAATATAAAATCCCTACCCCTTTCTACAGCCTTTCCCTCCCCCTCCCTCTTCTAACACTTAAAAGTTTGTCAATTTTTGTAAGCATTTAAGATTTCATTACTAAATTCTGTAAGTATGTTATTTTTACTATAGAGATTTATTACTGATATAGGAGCCCGGCACCCCTAGGGTGGGAGGGTAAGGGTCTCTGCCACAAGATACAGAAATGTATAAATCAAATAGGACATATATTTATATATATATATATATATATATATATATATATATATATATATATATATATATATATATATATATATATATATATCTTATTGAAAATCGTTAATTTTAAATAAAAACACTTTTATCATTAAGGTGATAATAAAAACAACAGATTATAATCTGTGATGACTATATCATCATGGTCGCCATCTCGGTGTTTTCTATTTACCTGCACATGGATAGTAAAAATTTATATTAAACAAAATGATTTTTGATAGACTTCGGCAAAAAAAAACAAATGAAGTTATAACATTTATTTGTCACCTTTATTAATAATAATTCTCTAATGATTTTATTAATAATAATTCTCTAATTATTATTAATAATTCTCTAATTATTATTAATAATAATTTTTTTTATTATTTATTAATAATAATTTATTAATAATAATTCTCTTTGATAATAATAGTTAATTAATAATAGCCTTTATTAATAATAATTCTCTAATTATATTAACTCTATTTAAATTCTCATAAAATTAATAAATATTTTTGTTTTTGCGTATACTTTACAGTATTTCAGTGAGTGAGAGCTGTGCTTAATGCGCAAGTAATTTGTTATCGAGGTCAAACGGAAAGTGGTCCATTACTTATGTACATCAAGTTTCCTTATATTTTTCCAACCTAAAAGTTAATTTTATTGTATTTTATAGATTTTATTATATTTATAGTTTATTATTTAACATAAGTTTGTGAAACATAATGGTGTCAAAGAAAAACTTTATCCTACTAAAAATAAAATCTAATATAATAAAAAGAAAATCTAATAAAACCTATTATAAAGAAAAAAAAAATAAATAAATAAAAAGTTTGAAAAAAAAACATATTTTTGTACCTTGTGCCAATCAATGCCAAACACCCCCGCTTATCATTTAAATTATGCCCAATATGTAAAAAATCTATATTATATATTATTAATTTTTTGTTATTTTTGTTCACATTTTTTAGTTCTTGTGTTTTTGTTTTAGATCAAGTTCATGTTTGTTTCCTGTTAGTTCTGCAACAAGTGCTTTTTGTGGTTATAATATATTTTTTCTGAGAGAAGGTTTTTGTGGAAATAACCATTTCTTGCATCCAATTCTCTAAAATGATGGTTTATTATACCAGCTGCCCTTCGGCCTAATGTTGTGTAGACTAAAATCAACAATGTTTAAAGAAAAATTCAAATTGTTCCAAATAAACTTAGATAGAATTATTGGCTATTCTTGTTGAAATATATAAGTAATAAAAAGTTATGACCTATTGATTTAAAGTAGAGATAAAGTTATAACACCTAATTATTTATTTTTCGGAATGATGTTGAATCTAGAATCTAATACCTGAAACGTCAAGTGATTACAATAAAAACATAAACAAACGTAATAAGCATACTTTTATGTTACTGACGCATTCCATATGAAGATGGAAAAAAATGTTGTCGTGTTTTATTTAACTTGTTATCGTTAGCTGCGCAAATGTTATGATATTTTATGTTGAAGTCAAACAATATTATATTAATATTCTCTGAATATTTTCTGATAAAATCCTATACTAACAACAAGTTAGCTAAAACAAAACCAAAAAAACTTTAACTTTTCGGTGGTTAGTTTATCACAGTTTTGGAGCTTTTCTAATCAAAAAATAAACCGAGTTAATAAAGACCATTGACGTGAAGATGAGCGATTCCCGTACAATACTTTGGTCTCCTTAAGTATTGAATTATGTGTGTTTTTATTTCAAAATTTGACTACATGTCATTTGGTTTACATTTACCGTCATTGGTACTTTTTTATCCAGAGGTTAGTTAGGAACGTTAGAGATTATTAATTACGATATATATTTTTATATTATTTTTACGATATATATGAGACTGCTGATGAGCTGGATTAAATTATTTATTTGATATTCTTAATTATTAAATTTTTATATTTTGTCCCAATATTATTTTTCCTAGTGAAACTTGATAAAGATTGTTATTTAAAATATTTAAAATAATTTATCAACATTTAAAAAAAAGAGTTAATTTTTTAAATAATTTTAATTTCTTAAAAATGAATTCATATGTTTTAGTTTATTCACCAGAAAAAGTTTTGTTTTAGTGTAATGTTATTTGTTTGCTGTTATTAATTATATATCGTCACTTTAGTTTAAATACAACAAACGTATCGTCAAAGCTAGTTATTTTACAAGCTATGGGGCTAGTGTACTTCTACAGACTACGGGGCTATTGTACGGGTTCGTACGAATTTCAAAAGTTTTTATTATTTTTCAGATATGGTAATAATGATAATTTTTGGACATTTAATTTTTTTTATGTTTTAATATTGTTTTAATGTTTTATTATTATGTTTAATCTTTATAATATATTTTGAATGACGCTTTGAATGGCATGCTGCCATTTTTATCATTTTTTTAACATTTTCGTAAGACAATGTTAAAAAAATGATAAAAATTTAGCTCTGATTTTTCTTCTGCGCCAAAACTAATTATTTTTAAGGTAAGTCTAGCTTTTTTACGCGTAGAATCTGTATTTTATACTATTCAAAAAAAAAAATCCTGCATCAATTTATTAATTACGAACAGTATTAAAAGTAGTTTAGGTGTTTTGAACCAGCTTATGTTTTTTTTACATTGAATGGTTTAAATATCGCTAACAGATACAGATTTTTTTTAAGGACGCTAAGACAAGAAAATGATAAAAGGTTGTTGCTACAAAAATTATTCAAACGAAACACTAAAATTATGCTTGCATGCAAACCCTCTGAAAACATGGTGCAAAACCTCTGAAAATACCAAGAACACAATCAATTAGGTAAGCAGCTTGCAGTTAAATGAAGAGAAGAATCCTTTCTTTCATGTATTGGAGCCTTGAGTCTTTTTGGTTTCTTATCGACTGAGGAAAATGATAGATTTTTTATAAACTTCAACTTGAACATAAATGATTAAAAAGCTAAAAAAATTTCAAACAAACCTAGCGACGATTAGATATATCTTATACATTACTAAACCTCTGTATAAAAGAACGTTTTGTCACAAATATCAAGTGCTGCAAAAATGTCATAAATGATATATAATACAAATCTATGTTAAAAATTTAAAGGGTGTTGTGAAAGGTTTGCCTACAGAAAATATGTAGAAATTAGACAAAACCAACTTAAGCGATAATTCTGGCAAACAGAAAGTGATATATTGTTGTTTTAAGAATCAAGATGAAGTTTGTAAATTTTTCTAGTTAAGTGCTCTCTTAGTGGCGTGCGGCTGGTGAAATCCTGCCTATCTTGTTTCGTATAAAACCACTTAAATATCGAATACGTGGATAGAGGAAGGTTTAAGAAACTGTCGTTACCAGAGTACTGAGTTAGGTTGGTTTAATTTCAATACATGGTTTTAACAATTAGTTTTAAAGTTTTATGTTTCTCAAAATTAAAATAAATAGATAATAATCGCTAACAATCTATCTAATCACCTTAAAGTTACTATATTTCAAAAGAGCAGAGAAGGAAACGCTAAATTAGTATACATCTACACATCTTGTGCAACCCCCTTAAATGATGTTTTTCTTTAAGCCAATGAAAATGGCTCGAATAAAAGTCTTATTAGATTAGAAAGAAACACTTGATGGTTTATTTCAATGTGTCTTGTTAGAGCAGTATAATATATTGTACTTTTTATCGCTTCTTAAAAAACTTATCGATTTCCTAAAATCCAATATTAAAAAAGTTCTCAATAAAGTTGCGGAATAAACTCTTTTGATGTACAGCCACTTAATAGAATTTCAAATAATACAATCAAAGCAGCGACATACCAGCTTGAAAAAGCCACTCTATCCGTAGTGACTAAATTTTTTTTAAAGCTAAGAGGTTAAAAATTTTCTTTTTTTTTCCCTGGTATTTTTTTTTTTTTTATTACGCAAAATTGAATGCACTTTTTGCTGACAAAGCGTAATTAATAAAATAAATTAAATTAAGAGTTACTCGATGTGCAATTAGATTCAAGTAATTTGCTAATTAAGCAATGTTCAACCCTAGTCTGGTCTTAGTTGATCTTCAAAATAGATCAGATTGTATAGGAGAATAATTCAAGATCACGTGATCATTCTAATGTAAAAGAGCGATTAAATAGACAGCTCCTTGATAAAAGCTTTTTTTTACGATTTGTTGAAAGCAATAAAAACAGATTGATGTGTTTATTGAAAGTTGTAAAAACGAATGTTTTCTCGGAATTAAAGAATATTTGACGAGAATGGAGCTACAGTTAGTGTCAAGATAAAATCTTAAAATAATTTGAAAAACAACATTTTTACATGGAATAAAATGGTAGAGGAATAAAAATGTAAAAGGAATTAATCTTCCTAAAATTTTGAGCAAATTAGGAATTTTTTTACAGAAAAGGAATAAAAATTGGCTTATAAAATTATAATAAGCCAAAATATAATTTTTTATTGGGAACATAAGAAACTTCACATTACTTCATTTAACTTTAATTTGTTGAAAAGCTCTTATCGTTTTTTTTTTACCGTTTTTTATCGTTTTTTTCTATTTTTATGTTTTGTTAAATTGAAAAAATATATTATACTTACTTGAAATGAAGTTTCTTAAATAATATTTCAGGGCTGATTCTTTTTAATTTTTATTTTATTTAGGAGAGGGAAGAATAACTATGTTTTAATAACAAAAAAGTATTTTTACTAACTGGTAAAGACGCGAGAGAATTCTTTGGACAATGTTTAAACAACAAATTACAAAAATCAATGTTTAATTCAAAATGATTAAAAAAATTCTTGAATGAAAGTTTTTGCTATGCATAACAATTTTTTTTTAAAAAGCTCTCTTTTTCAGTTTATACATTTGACATCTTCATAGTGTATTTTTACTATGTTTTTCAGTTAAAATGTGACCATAGGGTGTGAAAAGCAAAAGAAAAAAGTTTTATCATCTAGCCCCGTAGTATATTAACATATTAAACAAATAATAATCTACCATATAAAAAAGCTCTTGTTAACTAACCTTCAAAAACGGAATAAAGTAGCACGATAAGTTATTTTTTTAAAAAAAAGACACTTTAGCACATTAGAAAAAAAGAAATTATAATTTTGTTTTTATATAAAGATTGCAAAATACTTTATAATCATTATGTAACTGTTATAAAAAAAATAGTGAAAAAAAAGTTATGCATTTATTTTCATTGCGTCCTGAAAAATATTCAATTATCGACTTGAATTTTATTTAACTTAAGGTGACGATATTTGGTAAAATATTTTTGTTTTTTTAATTGGTTTTATGATATATATATATATATATATATATATATATATATATATATATATATATATATATATATATATATATATATATATATATATATATATATATATATATATATATATATATATATATATATATATATATATATATATGTAGTATTATGTTACATGAAAAATACGACATTATCATTAAACCTAAAGTTTTGTTTCTATCGGCAATTATGAAAAATGGAAGCTTTAAGTTACATTACAATGTTGAACTTTTCATGTAATCTAATACTATATATATAAATATTGATCTTTTTTGTAAATAATTTACATTATATTGATCACTCTTTAACGAACAAGAGACTTTTTATCTAAAAATGACGCAATAATCAGCAATATATATGTATATAAATATGTGTGTCTGAGTGTGTGTGTGTGCGCGCGCGTGTGTGTGTTTATATATATATATATATATATATATATATATATATATATATATATATATATATATATATATATATATATATATATATATATATATATATATATATATATATATTAGTAAAAACACTTATGGTGAAACTTTGAAAATTTGTTAAAGACAAAAATTAGTTTGTCTTGTTTGTTTTTACTTATTTATTATTGCTCTGTTCCTTGAGAACATTGAGCATTCTATTTGTAAAATACACCAACATGATTTATATATATATATATATATATGTATATATATATATATATATATATATATATATATATATATATATATATATATATATATATATATATATATATATATATATATATATATATATATATATATGTATATATATATTTATATATAATTTTATCTTCTGAATTTATTTTTTTAGTTTGCTTTATGAAAAATGAAATACTTATAAAAAGCTAATAATACTATTTTATAATGCAAAACAAATCATTTGAGTTATCGAATTTCACCAATACAAGTTCTGTCAATAAATACCGTGATGTCTTTTCGTATGAAGAAAACTTGGTCGTTTGCATATGTTACACTGTTGTTACTTTAATAGGTTTAGTTTTATTTATTTATTAAAAATTTTTAATAATTACTTAAGCAATAAACAAAAAAACGAAATCGACTAGCAGTTTTTGGCTTGGTAAAGATAGGCAAATATTCTTTAATAAAATAGTTGTATGTAAACGTCGGGTCATTTTTATTGCTGTTTAGTTATCAAACTTCGGCATCCTAATATTATTTCCAAGAGGTCTGAGGTTCGTTGATGGCTTCGGAAATAGTTGACCATCGGTATGAAAGAAGCCGTGAACATCTTTGTTAAATGTATTAACAAAGTATCAAAAGTTATACAAAAATATTAACTAAGTGAAAACAGTTATACTAAGTAAGTAAACTAAATAAATAGTATGTTAATAAGTAAATATTAAACGCTCATTATCGTTTATTAGACACATTATCGTTTACAGTATTGTCCACAATTATTTTTGTCGCGTCCACAATTATTTTCGTCGCGTCCACAATTATTTTCGTTTGTCCATAATTATTTTTAAATCAAAACACTTTAAGCCATAATGACTAACAACAACTCAATAATCCAAATATCGAAATGGCTGAACAAACAAAAAACAAAACAGCAACGGAAGAAAATATTGCTACAATAAAAAGAATGTTGATTGGCAACGAATCAAGTCGATCTATTGCAAATGCAACAGGGAGCGTATTCAGCAAACTTTTTTTTTGCGTAAGTTTGGCTTATGTTTGGCGTAAGTTCAAAACAGTGAAATCCGTATTCACGAAACTTGCGTAGTTGCGTTAAACAAAACTTAGGTAAGTTTTTTCGTAACTTCTGTGCTAAAAAATCGGTATTCACCAAACTTTTTATAAACTTGTTCAGCTCAATTTAAGCAAGAAAAGTTACGTTAGCTATTAGCTGCCTTAACTTTGGCGTAAAGTTAAAATAACTAAATATTAGAAATAGTGTAATATTATTATTATTCATATATTGTCAGATTGATATAGAATTTTATTATAATATATACAATTCATGTATATAAATTGTATATACAATAATAAAGTTAACAATAATCATAAATATTATTAATATCTATGATAAAATTAATAGATAATAATAATAATCATAGATATTGTCACAAATATTATTTGTGTTAATATTATTAACACAAATAATATTTGTGTTAATATCTATGATTATTATTATTATTATCTATTAATTTTGTCTATAAATTATTATGATGCATTTATATTTCAAATATAAATGCCATTTATATTTGAAATACAAATGCATCATAATATTTTTATAACTTAATAACATCTTAATATTTGTTACGTATAAAGTGTTTACTTATTCATGTATGTTTATTTACATATATATATGTGTGCGATCGTGTATATGTATTGTGTGTATGCTTGTATATGTATACATGTGTGTATGTATATGTATGAATGTATGTGTTTTGCGTATATGTATGTATGTGTTTGTGTGTGTATGTATGTATGTATAAATGTATGTGTATCATACACACATATGCATAAATAGGCGTGTGCATATACACATATATATGTGTATATGCATATATATGTATATATTTACATACATGTGTGTATGCGCGCACTAGACATACATACATTCACATACTGTGTGTATGTGTGTGTCTATGTGTGTGTATGTATGTATATGTTTGTATAAATATCTATGTATGTTCGATTGTGTATGTGTGTTTATATATATATATATATATATATATATATATATATATATATATATATATATATATATATATATATATATATATATATATATATATATATATATATATATATATATATATATATATATATATATATATATGTATATATATATATATATATATATATATATATATATATATATATATATATATATATATATATATATATATATATATATATATATATATATATATATATGCATATATATAAACACATTTATATATAGATTTGTAGGTCATCACGCTTTTGTCAGTTATATAACTGTTTAACAAACCAAAACATTGTGTATTATAATATCATAGTATTATTGTTATATTTTTGTATAATATGATCGATTTATTATCTTATAGTTGTAATATAGCGTATAATAGGGTCCGAATATATTTAAATTACATGCATCATGATGATATATTATAAATAAATATTGATATAACATCTTTATGACAACCATTAAGATGTTATATTATTAATTAAGTTAAACCTAATGTATTTAATTTATTTATATTAAAATATTATTATATTATTAATATAGCATAACATCTTATGCAAAATAATAGTAACATTGTTATTTAAATTAATATATTATAGTATATTTTATATTATTTGGATTATATTTTAAAAGATGCTGTATTGTTATAATGCAGTTATGATTTTGGTAATATACACAATTATTGAATTATTATATTCATAAAAAAAGCAACTATATCTTTATAAATATTAATAAAACACTATAAATTTACAAAAAAGCAAGTATATCTTTATAAATATTCTATTTCACAGTTTTTTGTTATATGGTACGTGTCTCATTAAGTTTAACTATCATAATTCATTTAGTTGTTTTAATAGCTTTATTTTGTTTTAGTTTAAATAGAAATTTGATTAATTTGGTCAAGATCAAATCTAGCGTTAAGCTCAATATACTGCTTTAAACGATTGCTCTGATGTAGAATGTGTTAAAAAATCTCATTTGTATAAAAATATATAAAGTATATAAAGCTAACGCATTAACAATGATTTGTCACCAAGCATATTGAGAAGCAACCCAATTTCTTCAGAAGCAAAAATGTAACTGAGAATTTTTAAGTTAACTGGGAGTTTCAAATAGTAATTGGTAAAAACTACTAGTCAATTCAAAAAAAGAATAATTTTTATTTTTTTCTATTTTTGAATTGAAAAAGACATTAGAATATAATCCTAATGCAGATTTCCTTTTTGCTTATTAACAGTCATGATTGCACCATTTAATCAGCCAACTACACCAGAAAAAATCTATTTCAATAAAGTTCACCTACAGATAGATAGTGATGTGGGGCAATCCTTTGATCATCTCAAAAACCATTGGATGTCACAAGAGACGTGAAGCACTTCAGTGCTCCTAAACATATGCTTACCCAAACTATATATTGCAAAATATATTTTAAGTGTAAGTTGCTGGAAAACTTTTACAATTCCTTAGGATTAAAAATTCCAGATGACATAAACTTTGAGGACAACAACGAAGATAATGTACACTATGTTCAGGTTGAATTAACACAAGTCAACCAATTCAACTTGGCATTGTACAAAGAACACTAGTTAAAACTATGTTATTAAATTGAAGGGGATATGGGGATATATATGATTTACGTGATATTTATGAATGAAAAAAATGAAAGTTTTTTATTTATTTATTAATTGCATATTAAACAATTTAAAAATTTATCTGCCCTTAATAACCTCTTTGTAGAATAATCTATTTTCTGAATTCTGAACCCTCTCTACCACTTTTCAACTTAAAACTATTTTCCTAATATTTATAATTTTTTTTTCTAAATAAATATTCAATAAAAAGTATTTAGTTTTTACAGCAAAGTTTATAAAAAATATTATTGTCATTTTATTAGGGTGTGAAAAATGTTAATTAGTAATAACCCCTAATTTAAAATAGTTAGAAATTATATGAATTCAATATTAGAAAAGTTTGTTTTATAAAATTACGAAAACTTGGTTTATTCAAACAAAAATTAACTTGGTTGATTTTTGCGTGTTTTTGCCTAAGTTTGGCGCAACTCGTGCGCAACCCTAACTTTACGGAAATGCTGCGAAACATTGGTGAATACCAAAACTACGCTGAACTTACGATTTCCGTAACCTTAGTTGAGCTACGCAAGAGTTACGAAAGTTTGGTGAATCCGCACCCTGGTCTTTCAATTAGGACAATACAAAACTGGATACAAAAGCTTGAAGCAGACCAAAATATAATACCAAAAAAACGCGGCAGAGCTGCAAGAAATAATATTGAAAGAAAGAGAGAAATCGAGTTATTAATTAATGCAAATAATGCATTAACTACTATTGACATTGCAGAGTTAATGCCAGAAGAACATAAATGCTCGACAACTACAATCAAAAGAGAATTAAAACAAATGGGATATACCCGTAAAAGGCTTAAATCGATCGTTGTTGCAAGAAATTCAGCTCAAGTAATAGCAACGAGGTTTTTGTTTTGCAATCATGTTTCTTTTCTGCGAAATTCAGATCTGGTCTATATTGATGAAACCAGGTTCAATCTGCATGATTCACGACATTATGGATATGCATTATTAGGAAGCACCCCGTTTGTTACAGTGCCCACACAGAGAGGAAGAAATGTTAGCCTAATATGCGCTATTTCAGTTACAGGGTGTATTGGATTTAAACTAAAGATTGGAGCCTTTAATACCACTAGCATGCACGACTGGATAGAACAAGATTTAATACCAGTTTTAAGTGATCGCAGGTATGTTGTAGTAATGGATAATGCGCGA
>NC_061168.1:31545833-31595833 GCF_022113875.1 Hydra vulgaris
AAATTTATTAGCCGCAAAATAATTTGTGGGCTGTTGGTAGCTGTTGTACGAGTATCTGGTTAAGTATCTGTTTTGATTTATTTTGCATAGCAGGTTAAATATTTTAAGAGATAAAATTTTATTAATTTTGAACATAAATATAAGAAGACGATAGATGTTTATTTGGTAGATATCCATTATATTTAGCTTAGTAAACAATGCTTGGGAATATGTAAAACGTCCCACATTGGATATGATTCTGATTGCATGTTTTTGTTTGTTAAAAAGTTTTTTAGTTTTATTTTCATTGGTACTGCACTAAGCAATGTTTGCACAATTGAGATGAAAATGAATGAAAGAGAAATATAAAAATTTTAGGCAATATGGATTTAAAAAAGGTTTTGCTCTACATATCAGAGCGATGTTCTTAGAGATTTTACTTTCGAGATAATGTATGTTATCTCTCCACGTCACATTTTCATTAAGCAGAACACCAAGAAATTTCAAAGTGATTTCTCTTTTTACGTCTTGATTGTCAATACAGCGTTTTGTAAGTTTTAAATGAATATTATATCGATCATAAAAACGATGGAAAAAAGTATATTTCGTCTTTATTTTTTATTTATTTGCACTGAACCATTCATTAAGTTTTATTAACTCTTTGTTTACATGTTTGAACAGAATGTTTATATCATTATGTGCATAGAATAGGATGTGCATAGAATAGGATTCACTGCATGTTTTACATAAATCATTGATATAGATGAGAAACAGGAGTGGCCCCAATATAAAACCTTGAGGGACCCCACGCATTATACTCATATTGGTCGTTTTACCATTATTGTAAGAAATGTATTGCGATCTATTTGACAGATAGCTTTTAAACCATGAAATATTTAAATTTTTACACCATAGTTTTCAAATCTTTTTAATAAGATGAAATGATCGACAGTGTCGAAAATCATACTGAGATCAATAAATACACCAAATAAATATGCATATTTATTTATGCATGAAAATAAATATGCAAAAATTATGCATGAAAATAAAAACTTTATTCCTAAACACAAATTTAATTTATTGACATAAAAACCAGTAAAACCAGACTTACATCCTGTAATATGCATTGACGTCAGATTCAAGGTTTTTTAACCAATAGTTCTCCAGATTGATTGCAACAACTTCTGAATGCGATTGCTTTTATGCTGTAACAGCAGCATGTTGAGAACTGGGATTTAGGGTAAAAAAAAAAAGTATATAATAACATCAGTGGATTTATGCTTACCAGTTGAAACAATGAGCTCATTAATGGTTGTAAAGTTAGTAGGCGCACCAATTTATTTATTTTGTCCTAAACGTTATGTTCCAAGGTGGATTGAGAAACAGCCTCAGCTGATGATTTTAAAACAAGTTTAACAGATGAGAAGTCTAAGCTTAAATGTGAATTAGATTAGAAGGTGATTTTGAAGATACTAGCATAATTGCGAATCTCTAAAAAGATCTCTGAATTTAAATATTGTAGTATTGACGTTATTGTATTCTCAGTATATTATTGTAAGCATTGACGTTACTGCAATGCGATTTTGAGGTAAATTTTAATATTGATTTTCAGATTAGGAATCGAGGATGGTTTATTATAATTGTGATATTTAGTTATATAATCGGAATTCTGTTTTTGATTTTAATTGGTCTGCTCACAATTTATTAAGTGTACGAGCCTTTTTTTATTAAAAAAATTGCGTGCAATTCAATACAAGTTTTATTGTTATTTGTTGCATACTTAAAAACTTATGTACTTGTTGTTATTATTTATAATACGTAAAATCTTAAAAAGCTTAGTTCTATGCGTTTGTTGTTGAAATACAAACTGTTTTTTGCCGTTGCCACACTATCTACTAATGTCAAATGTGGCATAAGTGCTGCAATCATATTAGTAAATGAACTTAAAACACAATATAGTATTAGGGACACGGCAGGGGCGGATCTACATTTTTTGGTCATCGAGACCTGGTCATCGATTACTCAGCATTTAAAAATTATGACCATATAAAATTTTTAACCCTCTCAAATTGAGGGGGGTTTAAACTTTATAAGGTCATAATTTTTGAACGCTAATATGTTTTATTATGAAGTTTAAAATTTATTGATGAATATAAGTCTAGTTGAAAGTACTACAAAAAATATTTCATAAACTTGTTGCTCTGACGTTTGGGCAAGAGGGAGGAGAGAGGCAAAAATTTTGGGGTTTATTTGTTCTCAGGTTCCAATCATCGCAATTTTTTGCAAAGCCTCCTTATTTTACATAAGTATAAACACACAATGTTTGGAGTTAGCTCCATGTCTGGAAGTTAACTGTCTGGAAGACCAAAAAAAGCAGTATATATATATATATATATATATATATATATATATATATATATATATATATATATATATATATATATATTTAATATTTTTTATGAACCAATTTTGATGAAATTTGGAATATAGCTTTGTGTACTCTAATGAAGTAAATTAACAACTTTGGAGCAGACATTTTCAAAAAAAAGTTTTTTATGAACCGCCTTAATATATATATATATATATATATATATATATATATATATATATATATAATATATATATATATATATATATATATATATATATATATATATATATATTAAGGCGGTTCATAAAAAACTTTTTTTTGAAAATGTTTGAAAAATCAAATATATATATATATGACATTTTCAAAAAAAAGTTTTTTATGAACCGCCTTAATATATATATTTATATATATATAATATATATATATATATATATATATATATATATATATATATATATATATATATATATTATATGTATATATGTATATATATATATATATATATATATATATATATATATATATATATATATATATATATATATATATATATATATATATATATATATACATATATATATATATATTTATATATATATATATATATATATATATATATAAAAATATATATATACATATATATATATATATATATATATATATATATATATATATATATAATTTATATATATATATATATATATATATGTATGTATATTTATGTATATGTATATCTATATGTATATTTATATATATATCTATATATATATATATATATATATAAATATATATATATATATATATATATATATATATATATATATATATATATATATATATATATATATAATATATATATATATATATATATATATATATATATATATATATATATATATATATATATATTATATATATTAAGGCGGTTTATAAAAAACTTTTTTTTGAAAATGTCCGCTCCAAAGTTGTTTAATTTACTTCAATGGAGTACACAAAGCTATATTCCAAATTTTATCAAAATTGGTTCATATCTTGACCCTCCTCCATTGATTTGAAATTTCGCAACAGGAAAATAGCCCAAAAAACTATAACATTTTTCACTTTATTACAAATTGAACAATATTAACCAGGAATTTCAATGTTTTTAAAAAATAATAAAAGATGCAAAATTAAAAGTTATACAACATAGTCTATTGTAAAATAAAAAAATATTTTTTATTAAGGGAAAATATGACTATTTTGGGATAAAATCCGTCTTTGATTCCTGTTTTGGATATTTGGCGCAATTCACCATTGATGTTTTTATTGTTGAATCCCGTCGCTTCGTGCCTACTACCTTCTGACTGGCCTTTGTAACCTTCTTCGCAGCTCGTTCAACCATTTGGATGTGACATTAAAATTTTTTTTACAATGAGAGGTTCTGCTACCAGGGCCAACAATTCGCTATTTGACATGTTCCTAATCAAAGGAGGTTCTAGTATGTCAGTTTCACTCCACTTAATCATTACCTGCCACTTTGATGCTTTAAAATTCAGTTCAGGCACCCGGAAAAGACGTACAGAAGAAGCTTGATCTTGGTGATTAGCTCTGGCTTCAATGATCGCTTGAACAGCATCTATGCGGTCTGGCTAATGGGATGAGGCTAGTTCAGCTAGCAAAATATTTTCTAGATGGGCATAAAAAGCGTTCCGTTGAATGCAGCGCTGTACAATTTTCTTAGCAGCTCCATATTCTATTAACTTAGATCTTTGCATTAGGAAAAACAGATTTTGAGGACCATTAATCCCAAGCTCATAATACTTCACAGTAAACCACATAGGAGCATAAACATTCACAATACATCCAGTCAAAATGTTTAAAACTGTTGATGGTTTTGTTGTACTCGCATACAGCCTACAGATACGGCATGCAGTCGTAAGCCACCTACTGTGGCTACATGGTCCAATCTTCAGACGCTCTTAATCCATATCGAATTGCCCGAAAATGAGCGCTGATATAATTCTCTACATGTATTTCTGGTCTGTCGACAAATCCTTCCAAACTTCGTTGGGCATTTTAGATAGAGGTTGAGAACGACCAAAGCGTTTGTATTTGATGACAGGATAATTCAAGACATCTGGTAGTAACTTGCCAATAGGTCCAGCAAAAGTGTTTGCACCTGCAGTTGGACCATCCAACTCAATGATGATGTGCCTTAATGGCAACTCATTCGCGTGCAGAAGGCAAACATTCCATTGTAAAGCACGCCCAATGCTTACTTCAATCAAATGGTTTATTCCCCCTTCTGCTCCAACATTTGTGTTAGTGCCATCACATGCCAAGGCTTCAATTCGATCAATTATGTTTTTTTCTTGTAGAAACTCGACGAGAGATTTAGAAACAGTTATAGCTTTATCATCGGTTTGTGATACATGACCCAGGAACTTTCCATCAGCGAGTGAAACTATTGTAACATGTTTCTCAGTTTTCCTTGATTAATAGTGTTTCTCACCTACTCTCTCTTGCTTTAAAGTTACATCTTTTCGACTATCGTAATCAATTCCACAACACACCACTAATGGTACTGCATCGTCTTCTTCTAAAATTACATTAACAGCTCTGCGAACTTTTGATTTGTCAACTATTTCGGGAATATTGTATATACGAAGAGTGGCATCAACAATTGAAGCAGTTGCTCTATCAGAGATCAAACTACGCACCTTTGCTTCCGCTATCTGTCAAAGATCTCTTCCTCGATTCTTCAAAGCAACTTCTACAACACTAGCAGTACTTGAGCCTGAGGTCGATGTATTTGGTTTATTCTGGAAGTCCGAATCTGTATTAATATCCAGACTTGTAGTACTGTTATCTTCCTCGGAGTTTTCGCCCTCATCCTTGCCAATTTTCACACTCATGGAAGCAACAGTTTCAAACTGCGATTCTCGTCGTTGTCGTTCTTTTACACCCCTGGTGTCGTTAGCTTTCTTACTTGATTCTTTCTGCTGTTGTTTTTTTGCAGCCTCTTTATCCACTGTACTACTTATGATCATCTTTCGAATAGATCGCTGATCTTCGAGAAAATCTCTCTCCATCCTGGTAGCATTCTCATTATCAAAAACTTCAAACAAACCAGAAATTTCTTTGCAAAACTCAACTTTCTTATTTTTAAAGTAGTCTGAGAGATCATTGGGATTTGGACACTTTGGGTTCTTATACCTTCTGGCAGTTGGTTTTCGGATTATACTTTGACGCTTTTCATTTACATTGAGAACATGGTCCTAAATCGTGTCTTTTCTATGTGTTGGTAAGGATGCACGTTTAAAAACGCTTTCAACTTGTGACACAATAATCTCTGCAATAATAGAATTATCAGGTTCTTTTTTTCCAGAGGTTTATATCATCCATTTTTGTTTCTCATACAAGAAGCTTCTAGCAATATCTAATTCTGTTGAAAGTGCGCTTACAGGCAGTTCTGCCGGCTGACCAAAGGCAAGCTGATCTGTTGCCATTCGGACAGACATTGATGAAAAAGAAAGAATATCGGTATTGAAATGCATACTATGAGAAAAACGTGGATTAAATAAAAATGTTAGTCATGAAATTATATCCTGCTTTTATGAACCGTCTTAATATATATATATATATATATATATATATATATATATATATATATATATATATATATATATATATATATATATATATATATATATATATATATATATATATATATATATATATATATATATATATATATATGTATGTGTGTATATACATTTATATGTATATGTGTGAGTAATATATATATATATATATATATATATATATATATATATATATATATATGTATGTGTGTGTATATATATATATATATATATATATATATATATATATATATATATAATATATATATATATATATATATATATATATATATATATATATATATATATAAGTCACAAAACACAAATTTTTCAGAAAAAAACAACAACTTAAAATCAAAAAAATCTAGTAAAATAAAATTCAGAAAATTAATTTGAAAGTAAAAGATACTGTTTTTAAATATTGGTCAATAAAGTTTAGATTAGTACTCTTTAAATACAAATATATTCAAAATTGTTCTTTTTAAAAAAAAATTTTAAATAATGAAATTTTATCATTGTAGTGTCAAGATAAAATTCTCATCAGTACCATTTATTGTGATCAGGAAGTTTTGAAGGTCTGGCGCATGATCAATTATGATTACTTTAGGGTTTGTTTTTGTTTTGATTGTTTGTTGTTTCAAATTGGGGAATGCGGTCGTGTGTTTCTTGCTTGCTTTCAAAACATGATTGTAAAATTTTAGAGTCTTGCCTGCTCTTTTTGACCAGTTCTTCTTTATAAACTAAAACCACATAATTGAGCAGCTTTTTTACAATTTCAGTTACATTTTTGTGTGGTTTCCGTAAAAGTATTTTGTTTGTGTAACTAACAAAGTATCTTGTTTGTGTAACTAACAAGTGTTAAGCTCTCAAGAGCCAAATACCAGTCCAAAGTTGCGATATGCGTAGAAAATGAGTCATAGTTGGCTTAGCTCGATGTCAAACGTTTCTTTGAGGGGTTTGAAGCACATTTGGTTTTTCGTTAAGAAGTGCTAAATTTCCTTCAATAAAACTGGGTATCTATACTTTGGCTGTGTAGCCAAGAGGACTGGCTTCTTTTATGTCAATTAATCGATTTCATTTATTAATCATGATCAAGTCTAGTGTATTTTTAGGAGGATCGTTACAAGTTTTGCGGAAGGTTGTAAATTTTATCAGTTGGGTCAAGTAATTTGTTTACTACCAGCATTTAGAGTTAATGTTTTAAAAGTTTTCCAATATAAAACAAACGATATCCTTAAATATATAATCTGCAAACTCAACTTGCCTTCTGTCAGCAGTACTGACGTTTACATTTAAAAATGTTTTTTTTTTTTTTTCAATTTTTAGTATAGTTAGTTTTTTACGCAAAAAACTAAACATTCTTCATGTTTCAATAATTTTTAAGTAACAGTATACTTTTCAAATCAGATGCAGCCGTGCTGTATACAGCAAAAAACATAACGCTAAAATAACGGTTACATAACGGTAATTGAAAATTTTAGCGTTATGTTCACCGTTGTGTTAGCGTTATGTTAAGTTTAAAGCTTTATGCCCAAAACTATTTGTATGATATTTGTAAAGCGTTATGCTTAACTGTTATGTTTATCAGTTTTATCATTATAAAATAGCGCAAATCTAAAGGATTTTTGCAATTAGATTTTTTGTTTATAATGTCTCTACTATTTTAGTTTACTTATTTTATTTACATACGGTATTTACCATTTACTAAGTAACTTAGCTATAAAACAGCATTTTAGTTGTTAGCTAATAAATATTTATTGTATTTTTGGTTCTGAAGCCCTTTAATCACTATAGTGATTGATATGGCTTCAGAACTGGAGGTCCTTAGTTCGAAGCCGGCTCTAGCCATAAATTATCATTAATAAAGAAAAAGATGTGAACTTTCTGGTTAAATGCTATTGAGCAGTTCTCTGCGAAAAGGTAGTTAGTTCTTTTTGGAGAGTCTAAAAAACTAATTAAAGGAAAAAAAATTCCAATATAAAAATATTAAAAAGGAAAAAAAAATACCACTAATGATTTAAGAATTAAAAAAATTAGATTGAACATGACAACCAAACTAACAAAAAATAATTATTCTTTAAAAACCATTTTTATTTTTAGAGGTGGGGAATTACGAAAAGTATTCAAAGGTGCTATGTAGCTAGTAACTAACAACTAATAACTAATAAAAATTTATTTAATTTAAAATAATTCAAATAACTAATAAAAAATTATCTAATAAAAGAAATTATTTAACATTAAAAAAAAAACCCTGCAAGAGTAAACTTGCACCCTTTGAAGGGGCTAATTTACAATATGCGAAACTTTCACATTTTAGCATATAAATATGTGTTTCTACTAATTAAACAAAAAATTATTTCAAAATGCAGGCACTAGATTGTATTCCTAGTTTTTTTAATATCAGTAATTAGCTAACGTTTTTTTTTTATGCTTGTTACCAATATTTGTGCCTTAAGAGCTGTTTTTTGTAAGAATCAGGCAAATTCCTGAAACTGTGGAAGTGACCTCCTCTTAATTGCTTGAATTTTTTATATATTGATCAGAATATAGAGAAAACCTGTTGGGGAAAAAAAAAGTGTTTAAAAATGTTTTGTTCACTCGGAATCCAGGTTTAAATTTTTGAGATTTTTTTTTTTTAATTTTTAGAAATTTAGTTTTGCCACCTTTGAAACCGTTTTTTTGGCAAGGCAAAAAATTGCACTTAACTTTTATAGTCAATATCATATGTAACCTAAAAACTCTCTCCAAAAGATATAAAAAAGTTGCGTAACACTGTGCGTTGGCTAACTATCATAGCTCAAAAGTACAAAAATATTCAGCTTTGTCAATTTTTAATGGGAGTTATTTCTAACGGTGAAGTGTTGCACACAATTTTTCTTGCAGGATTTGAAAGTATCATATAGTATTTAAAAATGCAAAGAAAGTTATGTGATACAAAGGCTCATTCATATATTAAGGCTAGAAATTAAAAAAAAATGTTATAGTATACTTACAAAATGAGCCATCACGGTAGAGGCTCTAAGTTTTGTTAAAACTTAAACATTTTTAATTGTCAATACAACACAGTCCTAACATAATAATAAAAAAAAAATCGTGTGATTTTGTCACACACATGATATAACATGAATTAAAAACTGAACAAAAATCGAACAACAAGAAAACTATATTGCTAATTAAGTGAAACATAAATCAAACATTTAAATGTATTTCCATTTAAAAATTAGTTGTTCATTAATAAATAGAGTTATTTACACACATGAAAAAAATTATCCACCACATTACACATATATTTTACTGTGCTGCAGTAAGTTGCTCTAAGAATAGTGATATGATTGTATTATAGTCTTTTTCGGATAATGAATAATCGCCACAACCATTGATTAGAAAAGGAGCATTTACTAAACAGATAATTTTTTTTTTTAGTAGTTTATTTGGTAGTTTATCTCCATGGGAGTAACTGACCAGCGAAAAGTATTTTTCTCTTGATATTTATACAATCAACTCTTCGGGAATAACTGACCAGCGAAAAGTATTCTTCCCTTGTTATTCATACAATTAATTCTGATCCCAGATATAGATACCTAAAAGTATTAGCGCAACATTTTAAAACAATATAATATAGAATTTATGATTTGTTTAATTTTGTTTACATTCAGTAAGACTTATAAAGTCTAATGTAATGTCTTTCTCAAATTATTTTTAAATTTTATTTATATTTCATTTATTTTAGAACACTGTTTTGTGAAACAAAACAAAAACATGAAATTCCATTGTTTTTCATATACTATAGCAATCTAATCATTCGCTTACCATACAAGCCATAAACTTCTTTCTTTTCTCTAATTTGATTATTTTCATCATTTTCTGTTGTCGGTTCTACCAGCATACCTTTTCTTTTGTACATCTTTTTAAACATATGTAAACAAACACAAAAAGTTACCGTTTTCAACGAAATTTTAATTTCATATTTTCAAAAAAACTATTTAACATTCAGAAACATAATCTAATTTGTAAAATTTTTAATAGCAACAATGCCTACTTTGAAAACAAAGATCTTATCTGTCGGTTAGTTACATATTGATCAGGCGGAAGTTCTTTTCTCAGCTGCATGTCAACCTGCTCAGGGCTCTTTCTTACCTGATTCTTCTCCACGCATGTCCGGCTGCATGTTAACCTCACTCGTTCTCGTTCTCCACGCATTTCCAGCTGCATGTCAATCTGCTCAGGGCATTTTATTACCTGATTTTTCTCCACGAATAAAGTATATATACAACAGTGCTTTTGGTTGATTTGAAAATCTTAAAGAACTTCAAACTGGTAATGCCCAACCTTGCAACACAAAAAATTTCATGCAATGTGATTTATCTTTTGCAGAAACATTGCTAGAGAATAAAGAAATCGGCATATTTAGTTGTGAAGTAATTTTCATCTTATGAACAAACGAGCTGTAAACTTTATCTAATGATGTCAATGATTTCGAAACTGTATGAAGACCAGATAGCATGTGTTCTTCAAACTCAGCATTGCATTAATTGAAAAAATACAACTCATTTCACTGCAAAATCTTAATAAACATAATTGCATGCCATAAATATAACTGCCACTTTTGCATTTTTAGCGTCAAAACTATAATGCATAGCCTTGTGTATATCTTCAGCAGTCAAAAGATTATTACCAGAATCATCGTAACTTCATAAGATTGTCTTTGCAACTGCACTATCCCAGTCACAATTATCTTTTCCACAACAGGGTTCATTATAATCATATTTCAGCAATTTTATATATCAGCTGAAAAATTTCCATGATAGCAGCCGGCATTTTCATATTTGGTAAATATCTTTTTGATTTGTGGTTGAACAATTCTAAAGTGGCTAATAAAACAACATCACCTATTCCCTGATCACACCTATACATTGAAATATAGTAAACACGCTTGAATAACTTTCATGCTATTTTTTATAAAGAATATATCCACTTGTAAATTCATTCCTTTTTTGCCAAAATACTCTCTTTGGCCCTCTCTGTATCGAACCAGAAAAGGTTTTTGACAAAAATCTTTATACCAGAAAGCAGTCTCATAGTTTAATTGCTTAAAAGCTTCAATTTTTGTCTTTTTCTGTTGAGAATAACTCATCAGATGTTTTATGTAGTTGAATACATCCTTTACTGAAATTTCCATATCATAAATAGAGTCAGTATCATCAGATTTTTGAATTGCTAGTTCATTGATTGTCTCCATAGCTTTGCACAAATCACTACAATCGGCACATACCACTTCTGATATCTCTGTGTTGGAATGAAGGTCTTTTTCAGATGGATCTGATAAAGCATGTTTTGAGCTATGAGAAGAAATGTTTCAGTCATTGACCCTGCAATTGGTTTGATAACTTGTTTTCAGATTTTTCCTTTCTCAAGGGCAGCTTAGAGAGATTTAGAATTAAATCTTTGTGCCACTTTTTGTAATGTTTGAACACCATTTATAACTAAAGTAGTGATATCATCTAATCCAGCTAAACTTTTTCTACTTGACGGTTTTATTGCATGCAATACTTTCCACAAACTTAAATCAAATAATGGTACATAATTGTTTTCACTGCAACTTTTTTGAAAGAATATAATAGCGTGGCTATATTTTGTCGTCAGTATTGCATGTGCTATCTTTTGCTCTTCACCGCTGCCGTATTTCAATTTGGTTATTCCATTAGCAATACCATGCAAAATATCGCTTGTAAATATAAAATTTAAGAAATGTTCACACTTTGTTTAATCAAGACTAGATCGGAAGAACACCTTTTGTCTGGAAATATCAACCCTTCATAAAATGCATGCCATTTTCTTGCTATTTCTATACGATGCATCGTACGAGTGTACCAAACATTGCGATGTTTGGTACACTTATGTATTCATCATAAACTTTTTGGTATACTTAGCATGGTCTAACAACGAGAGGATTCTTTATCTGGAGTAACAGGTGTCATATATGTTTATTCTTGTTGTTGGTGTGTTTCTGTACATAAATTGGAGTTTTCATCGACTGTTGATAAAGCAGTTTCTTGTTTTAAATGAGTAAAACACAAACACAAACTGAAAATACTTCATTGTATTGCTTTGACATTGATAAATCGACATGTAATGGTGATGCCTTTAAAATGGGAGGTTTTTTTCTATTTATATTTAGATGGTGAGGATAAAAGCATTTTTGAAGGGCTCCATGCAACACCAAAGGTATACCGGTGAAAAGCACATATTTGTTTATCCTTTTCAAGACTTATTTTAAGCTCTTTGCATTTACTCAATTCTTTTCCCAAATATTATTATCGTTGGATCGCATGACCTTAAAACAATTTTTTAAACAATTATTAAGAGTGTCATTTAAAGCATTGTTTATAATCTGATTCTTTATATTACCAAAAAATGCTAACAAGTTTGAAATATATTGTTGTTATTATTATTAATAATGACAACAATATATTTCAAAATTGTGAGCATTTTTTGTAAATTTTACTATTCACAAAAAATGAAAAAACTATTCAATCAGATTATAAACAATGCTTTAAGTGACACACCTAATAATTGTTTAATAAAATAATAAATTAATTAGTTACTTGTTTAAAAAATTAATAAATTAATGAATGAAATAAATTAATCACAAATTTAGTTGATGAATGTAGAATGTATTGTTTATAATGTTATGTTTTTGAATGATCCACGATTTTCTTTTGAAAAGCAAAGTTTTAGATAATTTTTTTACTATTTTATCTGATGTAATCCATAATAATAACATAGTACCAAGTAGTATATACAACCTTGATGAGACTGGGCTCTCCACAAACCACTTAACGAAGAGAGTATTTGTACATTCAAAAAGCAAAGATGCTTATGAACTGGCTGCTTCTTCTGGTAAAGCTATCTATTCTGTGCTGTTCTGTGTGCCTGCAGATGGAAGATATCTTCCACCATTTGTTGTTTTTAAGGGAGAAGGCTATCTGTTTTCTAAATGGATAAAAAATGGACCACCAGGATGTACTTTTGGTGCAACAGCAAGTGGATGGATGCAAGACTTTCTATTTGAAAACTGGTATTTTACTTGATTTTTTTAATTTTCATTTTTTTTCTTCTAACTTTTTTTTTCTTTTTTTGTTGTTGCCTTTATTGTTCTTGAAGATGGTACAAATGATTCAATAGAAGTAAATACATTCTATGTTTGGGTTTGTCGAGCACTTTATACCATTTGTTGACCAAGATCAAAAACTAATACTCTTACTTTATGATGGTCGTGGCAGTCATTTAACATATGGTACTATAAAAGCGGCTATGGACAACCATATCCAAATTGTTTGTCTTCCACCAAATTGCTCACACGCATTATAATTATTAGATGTGGCTGTCTTCGGACCATTAAAAAATGAATGGGGAAAAATTTTAAAGCGGTTTTCAAGAGAAACACAGCGCAAAAATATTGATAAAACAGCTTTTACATGATTATTGAAACAACTGTGTAAGAGACTCTCTCCAGCTAATGCTATAGCAGGATTTTGCGGTACAGGTATCTCACCATTAAGTAAAGAAAAGATGGAAAGAAGAATAACAGGTATTGACTTTCTCAATCAATCACCTGAACGTTATCGCCCTAAATCTCCAAGATTACAAACACCAAGATCGGCTATGCAAGAGACTTTAAGGTCAATCATATGTCCTAATGTATCTGCAGAAACAGCAGCAATAATAAAACAACAAAAACAAAAAAGGAAGGGAGTACAAGCAAAATGTGGAAAACTCCTTACAAATGAGAAAGTCAAACGACGGTTACTTGAGGAACAAAAAGTTAGAGAGGAAAAAAACCAAGTTAAAAAAAATGTACAAAAAAAAAACTATTATCTCTACTGAGTTAGTAAAGAAATACCCAAAAATATATAAGAAGTGCCCAAAATAGCACAAGTGCTACCAGAAAAGTGCAGTGATCAAAAAAATATAGTCTATATAGGCATTTTCAAATAAAGGCTCCCCAGACCTATTGATTGTAATTAAAGTAATAGTTATTTGTTAAATTTGTTTAGCAGGATGTCCAATCATGATTTTAAGACATCTTTTGTCAGAAAGCCGAAACCCAAACATCGCTTTTTTTTTTATCTCAAAGTCAGAAATAGGTAAAAATAGGCTCAGATTACCCCACCCAACCCTATTGGAGATCATCGTTCCTTTCAATCACCACACGTTATTTACTTATAAAGTAAATTTAAATTATTCAACTTTGAAAATATATCGTATTTTATTATTGTATATTTTAATTGTAATGATTTCTATATCATTTCTTAACATTACTTGCAATATTTTCTGCAATCAGGGACGGTCATCCGTGTGTGTGTGTGTGTGTGGGGGGGGGGGGGAGTGCTGTATGTTTTTTTTGCCAACTAGAGACACCGAAAAAAAAGGAAAAAGGTCCTCAATATTTTCAATTTACCAACTATAGTTTAAAACTTGCTCAATGTGCCAACTCAAATGCTTCAATGACAGCTTTGGGGGGGGGGGGGAAGGGCACCATCTTCACACCCCACACCCCCCTCGAAACGGCCCTGTCTGCAATTCTGAATGATAATTTTGGAAGAGAAACATTTTATCGTGCTGCTGAGCAAAAATCTACCCGAATCCTTTTTCTGTGCATCCCATAAAATATCTCTTCCTACTTAATCATTTTAAACACTTTGTACCTTTAATTGTAACTTAATATCTGAAGGTCACATTTTTTTTAATTATGTAAGGGTCATGTTATATTATATTATGTGTTATATTATATATATGTTATATTATGTTAAATATATTTTATATTATATATATGTTATATTATGTTATGTTATTTTATGTAAGAGTCATGTTATATTGAGAATTTTACATGATTATCCTGAAAGAAAAATTGTGGATAATCCCGAAAGAAAAATTACACACAGTTTTTCTTTCAGGATTATCCAAATCCTGAAAGAAAAATTGTGTGCAACACTTTGTCGTTAGAAATAACTCCCGTTAAAAATTGACAAAATTTAATGTTTTTGTACTTTTGAACAATGATAATTAGCCAACCGCACAGTGTCACGCAACTTTTTATATTTTTTGGAGAGAACATTTGGGTTACGTCTGATATTAACTACAAAAGTTATGTGTAACTTTTTGCTTTGCCAAAAAAATGGATTCAAATGTCAACATCAAAAAATGTAAAATCATGCATTTTGGAAATTTTGAATATGTTATAAAAGATTCAAAATTAGATTCAACAACTAGTGAAAAAGACATTGGATTGTTAATTTCAAATACTATGAAGTGGAATCAACATGTAAATATGGTTGTAAATAAAGCAAATAGTCGATTAGGTCTACTAAGCAAATCATTTACTTACAAAGACAAAAACACAATGAAGATTTTGTATTGCACTTTTGTAAGACCTATTCTTGAATATGCATCACCAATATGGAAACCTTATAATAAAAATGACATACATAAATTAGAAATTGTTCAACAACGAGCAATAAAGTTGGTTCCAGAGTTAAGACACCTACCCTATGGAGAAAGGTTAAAAAAACTCCAACTGAGTTCTTTAAAAATCAGGAGATTAAGATATGATTTAATTCAATATTATAAAATATTTCATAATTTGAACAAAGTGTGTTGGTATCAACAACCAAAAACAGCAATTTCAATTTCAGCAAATGGTCCAGCTTCAAACATTAGAGGACATAAACCAAGTGTAGATATTGAGCTGATAAAAAGAAACAGACCAAGGGAAAATTTTTTTACAAATAGAGTTGCAAAATGGTGGAATAAACTACCAGAAGAAATCATCTCCGCAAAAAGTGTAAATATCTTCAAGGACAAGCTTGATAAACATATGGTAATTATGAAACTCTGTTCTCTATGACTGTTATGAAACTGTTAATAGCAATGGCTCATAATAGATTCAACATGGCGTTGAATCTCAAGGAGCATAAATAAATAAATAAATGTGGCAAAAACAAAATTTCTAAAAACATTTCAATAAATCTCAAAATTTTAAACCGAGATTCCGAGTGAACGAAGCATTTTTGAGAACTTTTTTTTTCTCTAACTCGTTTTCTCTATATTCTGATCAATATATAAAAAATTCAAGCTTTTTGGAGGGTGTCACTTCCTCTGACTGCCTGATTCTTACAAAAAATGACTCTTAAGAAACGTAAAAACTCACTAAATTTTATTATTGAGTTTTAGGCGTTTTTGTGTTTTTAATAAGGTATTTCATGCCGAATAATTGCCGAATGATTGCCTTATAACTTAAACTATTGTAGAAAAAGAAGTTTTTTTTTTTTTTTATATGCTTATATAAATTTAATTAAATATTTTATATAACAATTAAGGATTAATTAATTTTCTACTTGGGAAAATTGAAGGAATAATTTTGGAAATTTTTCGAAAATTTAGGGAGTTTTTCAAAAAAAGATAAGTTATTTTATAAATAATGGTAAAACTTTGAAAAGATTGTGAAGCAGATTGTAAAAGTTTTAGAAAGCCCCCTGTGAAAAACACTTTTTTTGGTATTTCGTTGAGTTTTTTATTGTAACTATAATTAGCAACTATGATAATTTGTTTTCATAATTTTAACATAAATAAGAAAATTATTTTTATAGAATGTTCAATAAAAAAATAATTTATCGAATTAATAAATATACAACTAGATAAGGTTTTAAGTTTCATTTAATAATCTTTTTAATAATCTTTTAAATCGTTTAAAAGATTTGACCATTTAAAACTTCTGGCCTCCAAAAAAGGTAGGCGTTTTAAATATTGTATTAACTATTTATTTTTTTGGCGTTTATTTTCTTCGAGTAAAGCATTAAAAATCCTGGTTTTTGACCTATTTTTTGAAATTAAATTTTGAGATATTTGAAAATTGTTTCAGTACTTCGAAGTAACAAAAAGTTTGTTAACTCCCGTTAGTATCGTGTTTTCAAAGATTTGAAGTAAACTATCAATTATGCTGGTGTTATGACTTCCATATCTTTATTGAGCCCCTGTCAGTTTATTATTTTTTGTAAAAAAACTTTCCTTTAAATTTTTTACTATTTATAGTGTATTTCGTTTGGGCTTTATTTATTATTATTATTAAATTTTTTTTCAGGTATCACATCAAATGGTTTGGTTTCTTACCTTATTATATGTAATCGTAAACTAAGAACTATCGTCAATTTGCTAATTTTAAACCTTGCAATTTCAGACATAATTGCGTGTTTAAGCATTTATCCGTTTATCTACATTGACTTAGCTGAGACAAGGATACGAGGTACTGCAGCAAATCTGCTATGCGGTTTTACAGATGGTTTGTTTGGTTTCTTTGTTGCAGCTGCTGTATCTTTTATAACTTTAAGTTTGCTTTCTATTACTAGATACTTGATTATAAACCACCCATTAAAAGTATCATGGAGACTTAAGTTAAAAAATATGAAATGGTTGTTCGGATTTACTTGGGCATTAAGTTTGGGACTTGTTATACCTAACGTTATATCATTTAAATACAATGAAAATTTCAAGCTCTGCATAAGAAATTGGGCCCGTGGTGTTAATCCACTAGTTTACTTTATTTTTACAATTATTTTAGGATTGTTGTTGCCTTTGTCTTCTCTATTGTTTACATACTTCACCAGTTTGTATACACTGTACATTAAAAGTCGGTTAAGTAAAAACACACGGAATAAAAACTCAGCTGCATCAAAAAGAAGTTTTGAAATAAAACAAAAAGCCCTCAGATGGTTAGGTTTCCTTGTGCTAGTTTACTTAATTTGTTGGATACCTTTTGTTACATATTGGTTTCTTTCCGTCGTCATTGGTAATTACTCAGTTAATAATTACGAGGATGTAAGAAAAGGCGTTCGTCTCACAAGAGTAACATTATTTTTTGCTGCATTTAATCCTGTACTTAATCCAATAATCTATGCATATAAAAGCAGACAGCTACGAGCTGCATTTAGATTATTATTTGGATTGCGTGTTCGTGCTGAATCAACTTCAACATTAAAAAGTACTTTTGTCGATCAGTTAGAAACTATAGAGCATAACGCTTGAATTTAACATGCATGAAAAATCTTTTAAACTTTTTTTAGCCGTTTCCTAATATCTCGGCAGTTGACAAACTTCTGTATATTAAAATAAAATTTTAATATTGTGTTGGTAATAATAGCTATAGTATTTACCAACGGTGTCGTGGCTAGTGGGTTGAGGGCCCACTCCCACCTAAAGCCTGTAACTAGGCCCCAAAATTAATAATATTTTCCAATAGCTATTACTAAAAAAAAGGTCCTCAAATTTGTAATAGAGTTCCCAAATTTGCTAACTGAATTTAGTAGCCCCCCTTCCTTCGATTAGGGTGTGTGGGTAGCCTAGCCACGGCTCTATTCACTAGAATCTTTTGCAAGAATATCGCAACTATAAAATAATAGGTATTTTCTAGCTTAAAATTGTTAGAAAGAAATTTTAAAAAGAAATTGTAAAATAAAACAATTCTGATCAACCAACTTCCTCAGTTTTTATAAAAAACATTCAATCAAAAATTAAAAAAAAACAACTAAATTTTAGTTTTACAGTTTGATAAGGGTTGCTTAATTTGGTTGTAGATATTATTGAGTATATAAAACATTGTATTTTCTAAATGTTACTTGTAAATTACATTTATTTGTGGTTTTTGTCTTCAAAATTTTTGATAAAATTTATAAAAACTTAAAATCTATAATTTTTTTTTTTTTAAACAAATAAAATGACATATCACGCAGAGCTTTAAATGATTAATTTTGAAAAATTGAAAAATTTAACTTGAGAAAGATGGGTATATGAAACATTTTCATTCGTAAATATTTCTTGAAGATTTGTAAAAACTGTTAACTTATTTTTTCATAATTATGTCAAGTAGTAATGGTAGTTTTTAGATAACTTAAATCATTTAATTTAATGATAAAACATTTTGTTAGTTTCTAGATTTAAATATTTTAATTATATTCTCGTCAAAAACAATTTGTATAAACTTTATAGTAATTTATTCTAATACTGTTATGAAAATTATAGAAGTAAATATACAAAATTTAATTTTAAATGTAACATGTTTTTTTTTTTTTTTTTTATCTTGTTAAAACAACTTTACTAGTTTTATTTATGATGCAAACTTTCTTATTATTGAAAAAACAATAACTTCAAAAAATAAAAATAACCCTTGGATAACAAAAGGATTTAAAAAATCATCCAAGATTAAACAGAAGCTGTATATAAAATATCTTAAAACAAAATCATCAGATAATGAGAAAATATAAATATCTCTTTAAAAAAATTCGTAAAAACTTGAAAAAAAAAAATTACACAAGACTCCTAGATAAATTCAAAAATGATACAAAACGCAATTGGCAAATAATGAACAAAATTACTGGCAGACAAAAATGCTCAGGTTCTCTTCCCCATATGGTTATAATGGATAACAAACGCCTATGCGAACCAAAGGTTATAGCTCATGAGTTTAATGAATTCTTCACTGACATCGGTCCTAAGCTAGCAAGTAAAATTCCTTATACCAAAGCAATATTTAACAATTTTCTAGTACAGATGAATAATTGCATTAGTTCCAACAAATTATATTCTGAGCTAACTTTTCATGAATTCGAAAAAGCATTCAAATCCCTTGAAAAAAACAAAGCAAGCGGAGCAGATGACATAAACGGTAATATAGTTATAGAATGTTTTGAACAATTAAAAGATATACTTTATAAGGTTTATGGAGCATCTATCCACCAAGGAGTTTTTCCGGATCAATTAAAAATTGCTTAAATTACCCCAATTTTAAAAGAAGGAGATCAAACAAATATCAGTAATTATCGTCCTATCTCCGTCCTCTGCACATTCTCAAAAATACTAGAACGCATTATGTATAATAGATTATACAATTATTTCCTTTCTAATAATTTGTTATACGCCAACCAGTTTGGTTTTAGAAAAAAATATTTCGACGGAACATGCAATTATCCAACTTGTACGTAAAATTTCAAATTCTTTAGAAAAACCTAAATTTACATTAGGTGTTTTTATCGACCTATCGAAGGCGTTCGATACTGTAGATCATGAAATTTTGATACAAAAACGGAAATACTATGGAATAAATTAAAAAGTTATAAAATGGTTCCGAAGTTATTTATCTAACCGTAAACAATTTGTTTTTAGTAATAGTTGTTATCCAAATGAGTTCCTAAATGTTTCATGTGGCGTTCCCCAAGGTTCCATTTTGGGACCACTGTTGTTCTTGATTTATATAAACAACCTAAATAAGGCCTAAAATTTAATGAGTATAATGTTTGCTGATGACACCAACTTATTTCTTTCCAATAATGATATTTACAAACTTTTTTCTAGCATAAACGATGAACTTAAAAACATATCAAAATGGTTTAAATGCAATAAGCGTACTCTTAACAGTAACAAAACAAAATGGATTTTCTTCCATCCAATCGCAAAAAAAATCTTATTTATCCCAAAATTAACCAAATATCTTTATTGATAATACTGTGATGAAAAGACACTATGTCGCAAAGTTTTCGGGTGTTTTTCTTGATGAAAACATCACATGGAAAGTGCATATTGACTATATTAGCACAAAAATTTCTAAAAGCATTGGAATTTTATATAAATCCAGAACATATCTATGTAAAAAAGATTTAACCCAACTTGAATACTCATTTATTTGTACCTATTTGAATTATGCAAATATTGCTTGGGGAAGCACAGAAAAAAGCAAGTTACAATGTCTTTACCGCCGTCAGAAGCATGCGATTCGTTTAATTAATTTTGCGGATCGATACACTCATTCCAAACCTTTTTTTACTGAAATGAAAATTCTTAATATTTACGAGCTTAATGTGTTTAATATTTTATGCTATATGGATTTGTGGAAAAAATGACTTATCCCTACCTATCTTTAAATTTCTCTTTTGTGAAAAACCAATAAATAAATACACTCTTAGAAATAATAAATTTTTGCATAAACCTTTTTGTCGAACAAAGTTTAACCAGTATGGTATTGCTTATCGTGCGCCATATCTTTGGAATAAAGTTGTTTTGCCAAATTTTGATATATTTTACACTTTTCCAATTTTCAAACATTAACTCAAAAATTTTATTTTATTTTCTAATGACATAATAAGGTTCTTCTAATTGTAATTATGTATCTTTATTTAGAACTTTTTTAATTGTAAAATACGTTTTATGTTAATTGTAAAATACGTTTTATGTTAATTGTAAAATACGTTTTATGTAATGACTCTTTTTGTTTTACTTTTCTGTTTATTTTATATATAGATCATATTCATTGTAAATAATTATGCTAAATGCTTGTAAAAGGTTCTGATGATAAGATCAGTACGATCTTCTTTCAGAAACCTTGTTTGTATTTGTTAAAGTGTTGTTTTACGACAAATAGAAACTTAAAATTCCAAAAAAAAAAAAAAAAAATTAAAAATTGTTTCATTTTTTATTATATAGATTTTTATTTAGTGCGGCCGTTGCACAGTGGTTAGAGCGCTTGCTTTATAAGCAGGAGATCGAGGTTCGAAACGAGAAAATATTTCAAAATATTTGGAAATATTTCGCGTCACGGTAAGGAAGGAGACGTAAACTTCCTGGTTAAATGCACTTCCACGGTGCTTTGTGACCAGACCGTAAGGACTTCTTGGGGCACATAAATAACAAAAAAATTAAATTCAATGATCTAAAAATTTAGAAATTACAGAACTTTAGCATATATATATATATATATATATATATATACATATATATATATATATATATATATATATATATATATATATATATATATATATATATATATATATATATATATATATATATATATATTTATATATATATATATATATATATATATATATATATATATATATATATATATATATATATATATATATAATTTAAGTGACATCTTTAATAGCATGTGTATTTATAAGCATTTAAACATCATATACGGTATCATACTATTTATTTCTTTTCTCTATAAGTGATATTTCGGCTCGTATAGTGAGAGATTATCAAACTAATAAAACCGTTAAAAAAACCGTTTAAAAAATTATAACAAACGTAAACAAATGATGTCATTGCAACTTCAGATTTCAACATTTTTTCAATTTTTCAAAAAATGCTTTCCAATGGTGAGTCATCACCAAGTTGCCATTGTCGCGATTTAAAACGTTTTCTTTAGGTTTTGAACATTGTACACGTTATATTTCAATAGTCTCACGTACTTTTCTGGCTTAGTTGTTTGAAATAATAGGAAGCGTTATAGGGCTCTTCCTGTTTATTTTGCCATTACAATGTTGTGAGTGTTCTACTACTCCTGATGTTTCCCAGTTGGCTTTTGTAACATTATTTTTGTGTTCTTGAATTTGTGTGAAAATCTTTTTTCTTGATGCACCAATATAACATGCACCACATGTGCAATTAAGTTGGTACACTCTTGGATGACTATTCGGAGGCAGTTTAGACTTGTTATGGCAAAGTATGTTGATTACTGGATTACCAAAACGGAAGATTGTTTTAACGCTGACTTTACGAAATTTTCTTCTAAGAACAATCTTCTTAGAAAAGTGAAAAAGGTTATATAATGCGAATAATAATCTCAACAATCGGCACACCACCTCATAATTTTTCGCAACATCTTGTTGAGATCATACAACCAACTTTGAATAAAAATGAATTCTGTGTTAAAAAAATCATTTTCATTTGTATCAACAGCAAAAGAATGGTTTATTAATGACGAAGTTCAAATTTCATTTTATGTTATTAATTTATACCTATCAGTACCACTTGATAAAACAACTATTACAACTATTGATATGCTAAACAAAGATAGAAATGATCTAATACAACGAACTAAGTTATCTTTAGTAGACATCCATAAACTAATTGATCTCTGCATTAGTAAGTGTTATTTTTCATGGGAAAACAAAGAATATATTTTAAAAAACTCTGGTCCAATAGGTCTATCCATTATGGTTGTCTTGTCAGAAGCATATCTACAACATATTGAATCTAATGCTATTCAATAAGCTCAAAACGTCAATATTGCGCCAAAAATTTATAAACGTTACGTTGATGATAGCCATGCTCAATTTACTTATATTGATGACACAAATTCTTTTTTAACACTTTTAAATTCACAAGATAAATCTATTTAATATACATGCGAATACGAAAATGCTCAACACTAATTAAATATTGTAGATGTTTGTATTTCAACCAATCACTCTCTTCACAAAAATGAGTTTTCCATACACCGTAAAGATGCAATTACAAACGTACTTATAAAACCGAAATCATCTATTTTACCAAATATCGCTGTTAGTATTTTTAAATGTTTTTTAGCTCGAGCATACAAAATTTGTTCAGAACATAACATTTAGGATGAAATTAATTTACTTATTAAGATTTTTGCTGAAAATGGAAATTCCTATAAACAATATTCAGATATTGCTAAAAATTATAAATACTCCACATATCCATCTTGTTCTCAAAAATTTGATACCAAAAATCTAGTTATTTTACCATGGGTCCCAAAGTTAGGCACTGTTCTTAGAAAAGAACTTCGTAAAGTCAGCGTTAAAACAGTCTTAATTTTAAAACTTACAAAACTAGTTAAAACTTAGCAAGCTGAGAGCTGCATTTAGCAGTCTCAAAAGTAAAAATAATGAAGGTTTTGATCAAATTATTATTAGTATTTAAAGTTATTGAACCTTTTTTATTTCATGTTTTTCATTTTTTATTTAAAATAGGTATTGTTCCTGAAAAGCTAAAAACTGCCCGTATAACACCAATTTTTAAATCTGGAGATAAGTCAAATATTTTAAATTATAGGCCTTTAACTATACTACCTTGCTTTCCAAAATTGCTAGAGAGGATAATGTATAATAGGCTATATAATTATCTAACTGAGAACGACGTGTTGCATTGTAAGCAAGTTGGTTTTAAAAATAAAAATTCCACTCAACATGCAATAGTTGAATCTTCTAATCAAATTTCTAACGCCTTTAATAATGTTTTCAGTTTTGAATTTTTTAGACACATTCTTGATCAACTTTTTAAATTTCTCAAGCGTAACAGACATGATTTAAAAACTTTTTATAAACATATATATTTGTTACATAGATAAGGCCACGCGGTTAAGGTTTTTTTCGGTTCGGTTTTAAAAATTAAACTAACAATTCGGTTTTTTTCGGTTCGGTTTAAATTTATTTTTGATCGGTTCGGTTCAGTTTCGGTTAAAAAAAAACAAAGTTTTAGAGGTCATTTATTAAATAAATTTAGACTTACAGATTTTTACCAAAAAAAACTAAAAATTAATTTTTATTTTCTTAATATTTTCTTTTATATAAACCATTTTTTCAACAATCTCAACCGCCAACGTAGTTCTTCTGGCAGTGACAACGTTACCAGCACTAGAAAAAACCCTCTCTGAAGTTGCAGAAGTTGCTGGTATACAAAGATATTTTCGTGCATAGTTTGATAAAATTGGGTACTGCAACTTCATAGTTTTCCACCACTCTAAAATATCTGTCGTTTCTTCAGCTGTTTCGGCTGCTAAATAATGATCAATTTCTAAACCCAATTTAGTCATCGTTGAAGCACTGCGTGCTAAAATATCTTGTTTCAGTCTTTTTCTAAGCAGTTCATGGTGATTAACTTTAACATTTTCATTACTTTCATTGTCTGTTTTGCTGCTACTCATTGAAGCTTTTTTATGTTTTTTCTCTTTTTCCTGAGTCAATATTGCTTCTTTTATTTCATCACATTTTTTATATTCAATCAAATGCAGGCCTTTGTAACGTGGATCTAAAAAATTTGCAAAACAATTAATCAACTGCTCAGCACCGTTAAGAGGATATCGTTCGTATGTTGATGGGAAAGAAGCTCTTGGTGCAAGGAATATAATTCAGGTATCACATCTTGGATTGTTGGTCTTTTATCAGCTGATAAAGTTACTGAAATGTTGTATATTTTTTCAAGAAATGGAATGCTGTATTCTAATGTCTTCCATTGATCATCTGAGGGACATGACCTTTCAAACTCATCATTGGTTTTTGCAAGTGTTTTGATTGCATCTTTGACTTCAAGGACTGACTTAATGCACATGTAATCAGAATTCCATTGAGTTGTACATGGAACAATCAATTTCCTGGGCTTAATTCCAAGTTCTTCACAAGCATCTTGAAGCTTGGTCGTAGAGAGAGCACTTCTATGTGTGTGTGATGCTAAATCTGTACAGTTTTTTATTGCTTTAGAAAGTTCAATTGAATTTTTGATTGCTTTTAAAATAACTAGCTGGATTGTGTGATCATTGCAGCGCAATTCAGAATTAATTTCATCACTTTCTTTAGCAGCTAAAACAATGTTGCTCCCATTGTCATTAACGCAGGCTCGATGGACTTCTTCATTTAAGTTTAAATTAGCAATAAAAGCGTCCAGGTTTACTGCAATTGCAACCCCAGTGTATCTACCAGTAAATCGTGTGCAAGCAATGAGAAAACTTACTAAACTAAAGTCTGAACTAATGTAGTGAATTGTAAGACTCATGTAAGAATCATTGTTCCAACTTGTCCAGAGATCTGTTGTAAAACTAACTCCAGTTACTTCTGGAAAGTCTTTGAGAAATTTTATTTGCAAACCCTCCTTTACCTTTTCATACAACATAGGAAGCTTTTGACGTCTAAATGTTGATGCAGATTTGACAGTAAACTTGCTATTTACTTCATCAATAAACTCTTGTGCTCCTTCATTGTCTAAAACTTCAAAAGGTAGACCAAGCTTGCAAATAAATTTTGTTAAATCTAGGTCAAACTTTAATTGCTTTGGATCATTTAACCCATATTTTTGGTTTTTTATAATGCAACTTTCAATTGTAGTTGTTTTTGTCTCCTTTTCTTTAAATTTTTGTTTATTAAGTATCTCTGTAGTTTTCAAAAGATGTTCTTTCCAAGATGCTTCATGTTTAGTTTTGACGTGGCTGGTTATTGTTGAAGTACTGCCACAGTTGATTTTGTAAGATTTAAAGCAAATTTTACATTTGGCTTCAAATTTACTTGACTTTTCAAAAAATTTCCAAATATCACTTTCTTTCGGCATCTTTAATGCAAATAAAATAAAAATGATTAGTAAGACAACCAAACCGTATAATAAACATAAACATAGTTCAATATAAATAAGTTTAACTAATAATTTTTCAAAATCCTTAAAATGTATTTTAATTATTTTTTAGAACATTATTAGTTACAATGCAAATATTAAACTATTTTACGCTTTGCATGCTCCTAAAGGCATTAATAATATTTAAACAACAAATTATTTTGATTATATCAGTTTTATTATTTATACAATGAAAACAGTTTAGAAAACGAGGTTTCCAAAATAATAATATTATAAGATAAATATTATAAACAATATTAGAAATTTAAATAAGATTAAAAAAATACATCTTTTTAGAAAAAGCTTATACTACACGATATTGATATCCAACCCTTAAAAAATCTTACTCCATCATGGTCCGCAACATTTGTTCTAATTTCACGGCAAGCTATTTTATTATGTTTATTTTTCATTGTTCCCTTTTTAACTTTGCTTTTCTGCGATTTGAAATTTCTTAAATTAAATAACAATTATATTTTATTCAAAAATTTGATGTCAAATAATGTTTTTGAAATTTTAAAATTTTAAATCGGTTTTTAAAAGTTTTTTCAGTTACGGTTCGGTTTTTATTTTGATTTAAATAATTAGATCGGTTCGGTTCGATTCGGTTTTTTTGTTTCGGTTTTCACCGAAAGAACGGTTCGGTTCGGTTAACCGCACGGCCTTATACATAGATACTAAAACACTTCAGTTTTTTCCCCAGATATTATCAACGAAAATGAGGCTACATTAGAATTATTTAAAAATAAATCAAAACGATTATTACAGTTCAAGGATCTTAATTTATCCGACTCCAAATGTTTTTTTAAAGTAAGTTTGATCAAATAAAAACAAGTTTATTTATATCAATGAAATTTAAGTAATAATGTTAAAAATTCATCTTGTGATTATGTTAATTAAGAAATTTTATATTATTATTTTTTTATTCAAAAATTTTTGTTTAAGTAATTTTTAAACATTTTAGGGGTTGTAAGCATTTCAACACTTAATTATTTGCTACTTTGAATTTCTTTTTTTTCTTAGTTATTTTCTGCTTTAATTCTGATTTATGTTTTTATATCAATTTGTATGCTACGGTTATGTAGAATTAAATATATATATATATATATATATATATATATATATATATATATATATATATATATATATATATATATATATATATATATATATATATATATATATATATCTATATATATATCTATATATATCTATATATATTTATATATATATATATATATATATATATATATATATATATATATATATATATATATATATATATATATATATATATATATATATATATATATATATATATATATATATATATATATATATGTATATATATATATATATATATATATATATATATATATATATATATAGGGCTTGGCGCTACGGCAAACTGTTGCTTCTTTTTTCTCCAGCCATTAATTTCTATATATGTAGGCGAGAGTTGCCGAAATTGGAACAGCGCCTTAATTAGAAGACTTGCATTTAAGCCTACATTTTGCACTTTTTTAGTAAAACGCATTTTTTTTTTTTTAAGTTTTGACACATTTTGAAAGTTATTCCTCAAAAAATGCGTTTACACCATTGATTTAAAGGGTTTTTGCGTCATTTTATTTCAGTGATCTAATTTTGTGTTTACACTATATTGATTACGCTGGGTAAACTATGGTGCTATAGGTTATACCATTTTTTTTATTTAACTCGATGGGATTTAAAATGCAAAATAACAATATAAACTTATCTTATAAGTTGATGCAAGCATGTTATTGTAGTGATATAAAAAAAGTCTAAAAAGTCGTATTTTTTATACGTTACCGAGTTATAAAATTGGTTTTTGTAAAGAAAAATTTGGATGTTTCACCAAATTCAGAAGATTCTGTAGACTAATTTTTTTAATTTTTTCAACATGCTCTTTTTAATGTGATTAATATTCAATCTAACAGATAAAATTTATAAGAATAAAAAGTTTTATAGAATAAGTTTTAAGGTCCCCCCAGGCATTTAAAACGACCAACATTTTTGGCCCAAAATTGAACTGGCGGGGACCCTAATAATTATAATTTTTTTTTGCTTAAACCTATTTTCATATAAATGATCAGTTTATAAATCGATTCGCAAGTCCAATTTCAAAAACTGATAAAATATGAAACACTATATTGTATAGTTTTCAATTATTTTTAAAAGTGTGAAATATTTGAGATTCTAAATTCTTTTTGGATCCTAAAATGTTTACTTTTTTTTGGTTATCTCATAAAATAATTAGAAAATGCCCAAAAAAAATGTTTTTCAAGTAAAATGGATTGTTGAAGAAAAATATAAACATTGGCTACGTAAATATTTAATCTATTCAATACACCTTATTACGCTGTTTAATTTGATGAATCCATGAACCAGGTTATTCAATATGGCTATTATACTTGCTGAAATATTTGACAAAATTCTTAGGAGAATTATACTAAAAAACGTTTTAAATAAGTGTAGTAACCTATACCAGCAGCTTTAAATAAATCTAATGGATATGAATAATAGAAAGCCTATAAATGAAATCGATATTAGTTTTGCTGCTCGGTAAAAAATTAATGAAGCTAATTTAAGTTACAGTGACGAAAGAGTAGTTTTATTTTAAAAAGAGCCAGGTCAGTTTTTAACAGGTCTCCTTGAGAAGTCCCTTTTGAAGTTTGTCATAGTGTGCACTGCAGTATCTTTTAACCCAATTTTCATATCAAATCCGAATAAAAAGAATACTTGTATCAATAACTTTTCAATTCTGTTGTAAAAATTAGTTAAATAAGTCCGTTTGTCACTAAGGTCTGCCAAACTAGCGATAAATCAATATTATAAGTTTTTATAAATAGTCAAATTAACTTAAATTAAAAATCATTTTAAGATCTCGATATTAAAAACGATAGTCATCATCATTCTTTGACTTTATTGGAGGAAATAAAATCAAGACGTTTGGAGCATTTTTAAAATAGTTTTTGTGCTTTCACAGAGACAATCTTCCATTTAGCGTGGCTTTAGTATTAATAAACATCTTCTTGTCGAAAACCTTGAAGAAAAATATCTTATTACCTTTTGTCTTATTGAAGATCATTTTTCTTCCTTTAAAGAATGCCCTGATAGTATCAACATTAATAAAGAAATATTGCAAAATGTAAAACACGCAAGTAGTCAATATAAAGAGTATTTGCAATTACAAAGAGAACAAAAAGAATGAAACAGTAGAAATTTAAACAGAAAAATTCTGGACGATGAGGAAAAGGTAGTTTGAGCAAAGTGCAGAATTTTGCAAAGTGAAATAACTGCTTTGATAGAACAGTCTGATATACCATTAATGCAGAATATTAAAGTAGTTTTGTTTTTTTGAAAGAACCAAATAAAAAAAAGAAACTCTGTCGAGAAAAACAAAAGGAAAATTGAGGATTTGTACAATATAGAAAAAATAATAATTCATGAAAATGATAAATTTACTGCTTAATTTTAAAAGCCTGTTTTTGTACAAATTGTTATTAATTAAAGTTTTGGTTTTTGTTTTGTTGTTTTGCGAAAACGGTATTTATATTATGAATTTTTGAAATGATTCTGATGTAAAGTTGCAATTAGTTGCGTTAAAATTTTTCTTTTAAATAAAAAATAGTTTTTTGTCGAATACTTTTTGAATTTACATTTAGTTATGTAGCTGAGTGATGTAGCTATATTTATTTAGCTGTAATGCATTTCTTTAATTTACATTTGATTTCTATATTAATTTACATTTAGTAACGTATTTTGTGTTATTTTGGCCTATCTATAAAAAAAGTCCTGGTAAATCCTGGAGATTATAACTTTTTTTTTGAAAGTCCTGGAAAAGTACTGGAAATAATGAAGCAGAAGTCCTGGAAAAAGAAAAAAAACAGTCCTGAAAGGTCCTGGATAGTCCTAGAATTTAAATTTTTTTATCTGGTGGGAAACCTATTTTTATTGAAAACTGAGAACATGTAAGGGATTGCTACGTTATCTCGACGAAACCAAATATTCACTCGAGAACTTCCTTGTCACATGTTCTCGCTAAATCATTATAGGGTATGCGTTTTTTTTGAAAACTTAAAACCTTATTTTGAGCTATACTATCTTAAATTTATCAACAAAAAAAATAACAATAATATTAAATAGCTTTTTTCGCAAAGTTTGGCTAGCTTATGAAAGTTTCATCATTAATGGCGAAAAAAAAAGTCTTGTTATTTAAAACAAAAAAATGCCAACTTCAACTCATTTTTCATCAACAAATTTGAGCAAAATCGCTGGTTTTTTCTTAACGCCAAATCTATATTTTATATACTATTTACGTATGGTTGGTGAGCTATAGCTGCTCAAAGTGGTAATTATGACGTTATTATTTTGTCACAATTTTAATTTTACTAAAATATAAAAGTATACCTTAAGAAAAATAATTTGATGCTAAACAAAATGTTTGCTTGTGTGTAAAACATAAAAGTATATTATATTTTACGTAACTTTGTTTTTAATTAAAAAGAATACAAAAACATTATTTAAGTTATTATGATAGTATTTGGATATTTTGAATATATAATAAAAATATCTCTAATGTTTTTGTCATGATTGCAGTCGTCCTTGTCAACATATTGTTCTTGTCGTAATGAGAGCCACATTTATATCATCAGCCAAAAAATTGTTTAAAATCATTTGGAACCTCTAGAGCCTAGAAAACAGTTTTTGAGTCAGCGTTTTTTTTTCACATACATAAATTTAAGTTAATAATAAAGTTAAGTATTTTTTGAGTTTCCACCTTCTAACAAAAAAAAAAAAACTAAACAAAAAAAAAACCTTCTATAACTTTTCATAAGATCTAACATTAATTGACAATGAGTTCTTAAACTTCAGCTTACATGACATGTTGCTGAAAATAGTTATAAAAGTTTCTTCAGATCTTTTATGAGTAAACACTAGCTTAAAGTTCTTTTTTAACCTATCGATAACGTCATGGCGTCATTATATTCTAAATATGAAACCATCATGCGGCTGTACGCGATTTAACTTTTCTTTCCTCAATGAAAGCATGGAAGTATAAAACAGATGGAAGTTCATCGAGCCGCAAACATCAAAGCAATTTAAAGTCGTCTCGGGAGTATGCTTGTAACCACTGATCTCTATAATAACTGGATAGCGCATCTCTATTATCAAAAGTGAAGCCAATTTTTTGTACGGCCGCCATATTGGAAAGCCCCAGAATACCGAAAATACAGTGATTGCGCTTGAAGATGTACCTTTTTACTTCGTTTATATCTACTCGACCAAGTCACATATTTCAATGATATTATTATATTATAATATTTGAAGGTGTAAAAATTATAAAAGGAAATCAAAAACACGCAAAACATTAACGACGAAGAGAAATATCGCTAAAGAAATAATAAAATTTGTATTGCTTTCTATGAACTTGTTAAATTTATTGAATTTATGATATTCTAAATAAAAATTTTCTGAAAGACAAATTGATATTTAATCTGGTTACTTTTGGGTGTTTATTTTAACAACTTGATGCGACCTTACTTAGCAATAGTAGCTGGAAAGTAACTTTACAAGTATAAAACATGATAAAAACATTGTATCAAACATTTTTGTAAATGGTTTTCTAATTTTTGAGACTCCGAGGACATGTTTATATTTTTCCACAACTGATATATCATCAACTATGCAATACTTTATTAAAATTGGTATCACTTAATAAAAATGTTTTGTACTGTTGCTTTGTTAACTTTAATTACACTTTGTTAAGGTTTGACAAAGCCATCTCTAACTTTAAAAAACACTAGATATTTGGGGATAACTAGTTATTTGTAGTTTTACATTAAAGTGTTTAGTGTTTTAGACTAACAGTATCGCATACATGTTGATTGTGTATATGTAAATATGGTATAAATGAAAACAGACATGGTTTCTTTCAAGTGTTTTTAAAACTATCGACTCTAAAGTAAAATAATAATGATTCAGCTAACATCTATCAGCTAAACTATTCTCGGTAATTAAATAGAATCACTTTATTTTAAAAGCATAAGTTAGTTAAAGCTTCTTTTCTTGCTTCAAGTCATAACACGACATTTAATAAACTAAACAACTAAAACAATTTTTTAAAAATCAAAAAAAATGTTTTCTAAATAACTAAAGTTTAAAGTTTTATTAGCTGTATATCATAATTCCATTCATTCTTGTAGTACTCCATTCATTTAATATGAAGTTTATAAAAAAGTTGTTGTTTGCCGTTACGTTGCGCCATTTTTAATGTTTTTTTTGAATATTATTGGCGAACCTTCAAAATACTATATTTTTAAAATATTATAAAAGGATCTATTTGCGTCAATGTATAAAGATTAAGCGTTTAAGTACAGTCTTGATGTCGTTTTCTAATTGTTTACGAAACAAAAGGTTACATAGTCCCGAAGAATTTCAATGCGGTTGAACTTCCGTATGTTTTATACTTCCATGATGAAAGATGGACGTTTAACGTATTGTTTAAAAGCCAAGATATCCGCGCTATTGATTGTTACAAATAACAATAACAAAACAATAGAGAACAGGTGTTATCTATTTTTAACTTGAGAATATTTTTACTTGATTTTGCGTCAAAATAGCGATAGTCTCGCTTCGCCTAAGAAATATTTAAACCTTCCATAACACCTAAAAACTCTAAAAAGTTTTTAAATAAATAAAATCTTTTCATTATATGATCTATAAACTCAAGCAAAATCTTTACATGGAAAAAAAAAGTTAATCACAGAAAAATATTAAAACAAAATAATAAGTCAGACAAAATTTCCGACAAAGATGAGAAATTTAAATACTTAAAATAATAGTGAAAACTAAGTGTAGGGAATAATGACCACAAGTAATCTATAGTTCGATCTATATATAATCTACAGTTTTACCTACAACATCTAGAAAATTCGTTTCACTTTGCAGTATTCATTCTTGCAAACTAAATATCACTTTTTTACGAAAATATGATTTTTAACGTCTAAGTTTTATTAATAATAAGTTGTTATTAAAAAGCGCTTATGTATCAAATTTGATATTTTAAAAAAGATGAGCTATTTGTATAATTATAATACATTAATTTAAAAAAAAGTTAGAGTTTTGTAGGTAATTGTACTTTTTAAAAAAAGTTGTTAGAAAAGCAAAATTATCAGAAAAAAGTCGGTATACTTTTATAAATTATTCAGAAAAATGACGCATAGGTTTTTGTTTACTCGCGGCGCCCCAGATCTATAACAATCGGTTAATCGTCCGTCTCTTAATACGTCGTTGATGGGAGTAAATATTACGCTCATAGTTTGTTTAAAACATTATTTTTAACATTTTTTGAACAAAATGCATTTGTTTTAAACATCACTTTTTTTCAATTCAACTTTTTTCCAACTTATTGAATAAACTCATGTTTTGAAATATCAGTTGCGTCTTAATTTATCCTATTCTTTAAACAAGTTCACTTTATTAGGAGAAACAAATTCTATTCTAAGAAGATAATCACCAGCTATTTTATTGCAGTTAATTTAAAAATGCTCACTCTTACTCAAAAGGCATTATAACAAAAATTGATCTCGGACCGGAGCATTGGGAGATGTACTGAATAATGATTACTTGCTTTACTCATTATAAAATATAAATACACGGCTGGGACATAAAGAAGAAAAATTCAGTCTTATTGCCCAGCCCGTTTAAAATATGAATATAAATTAAAATATTACGATACGTCGTTAAGTTTCACTTTTTCGTTACATTAAAATATTTATGTTTTAGATTTATTGAGATTTAGATCAAAAACAAGAATAAATATGATCAAGAATGAAAAAACAAAAGAATGTAGTAAAGAAAAACAAAAGCAAGTAAAAAATAAATATGATCAAGAATGTAGTGGAAAAACAAAAGCAAGTAAAAAATAAATACGATCAAGAATGTAGTAGAGAAAAACAAAAGCAAGTAAAAAATAAGAGATTACTTTAATTAGAAAGTTTCAGAAGTCTCATTCGTAGTCAATTATCAAAACTTTTAGTTAAAGTTTATTTTTAAATTGATGAAAGGAATAAATAGTTTTTAACTCATTGTTCATTAACGTTAGCGTAATTTAGATAGCAATGAATGCAAGAAGAGAAAATTAATTTCAAACAAGTATGTTTTAACAATTGTTTGGCTTTGTAAAGGAGGCCTATATTTTTTGATATTTTGTTTTGAATTCTAGCTATGCGCTCCTTCCACGTTAGATTTTCATACAAAACTATACCTAGAAACGAAAAAGAATGCTTTCTCTTGGCATAACAATTATTTACAAAAAGATTAGGAAGTTTAAAGGGAATTTCCCTTAAAACTTTCTAATATAATTAATACGGAATAATTTTAAAAAAGATCATATCAAAAAATAATCGCAAATGAGTTGAAAAATCAATGAGTTTTTTAACACTTTAAAATCGTAAATTTAAAAAGGAGACCACAAAAGTAAGAATCGTTTTCGAAGCTGCTGCAAAATGCCAAGGCGTTTCCATAAATGATGTTATACATCAAGAACCAAAACTGCAGCGAAATCAATATGTCGTGCTGTTGCGGTTGCGAAGAAATGTCCGAAAGATTAAAGATATCACAGATTTCTATGGAGAGAGCTAAAAGAGAATAAACAGCCTGAGTGTTTTGAATTTCGAGAGTTGTATTTTACATCAATTCCAGCCCTTTTCAAGCGCAGTTTGTTATACAAAAACATGTAGAGAAATATAAAAAGAAGTTTCCACTTGCTGCAGAGGCTGTTGATAACTCTAAGTATATGGATGACAGAATGCATTTAGATACCGCTCTTGCCTTAGAAATATAGGATCTTTGGTTCAGGAAGGAGGTGTGAACTTCCTATTAAATACTCTTCGACTGTGCTCGTTGATAAGACCGTTCGGACTTCTCGAGACACCTAAAATAAAATTGAAATAAATAAAATAAATTATTAAGGTAAAACTGAAGATAAAGCAGTTAAACTGTTAAACTTACACAACTGTGGAAACACTAACTGTTAAACTAACTTACACAACTGTGGAAACACAACTGTTAAACTAACTTACACAACTGTGGAAAAAAGGAATGACTGCAGGAAAGTGGTTTTACATTCAATGCATTCCTTTAAAAACAAAAGCAACAAAAAATACATATAAGCAAACTTATAAATAATAAAACTTATAAATTTAAGACAACTGACTTACCAATTGAGTAATCTCAAAGACTGCACACCACTTACATGCAATCATTTTTTATATAGGCAACACTTGCTCGAGTAATGGAGGTTTTTCCTGGAAGAGATAGGTTAGTAAGTGCGGCAAATGTTCAAGTTGGGAAGGTTGTTTTGAAACAACCAAGTTTCAACAACCAAGTTATGTCCTCTTGAGCCGATAGAACCAAAAAAATTGACCATTTTGTTAAAATGGAGGAGTATGTTTATTTGTAAATTTACTATTAATGTAAATAACACTTAAATATGAAATCTTAGGTCATTATATGACGCTTAGAGACGTAAAACGTCTCTAAGCGTCATATAATGACCTAAGATAGTACCTTTGATAATGAGGCAGTTTTGTAATAGATAATTAAAAAAGTTTAAAAATACCTATAATATATCTGTGAAAAAGTCTATAGAAAAACATAGAATTTAAGTTAAATATTTATTAGCGTTAAATCAAAATGTATAAAGCTAAAATTTTCATGTATTATTATTAAGTTTTAACACGTGTTTTAAACACTTTCTCCCGAGGTTGATGTTTTTTGCTACGCCCTAGTCTAGTCTCTATACATGTATATATATATATATATATATATATATATATATATATATATATATATATATATATATATATATATATATATATATATATATATATATATATATATATATATATATATATATACTTACACACTAATATAATATGAACGCATATATAATTACTTGATATTCTAATTGTTATCTTTTTCTATATTTACAACTTTGCCTATAAAATGATATGGTGTCTTTTTTCCTTCACACCGTACAACAACATAAGAACCCTCTGCTAATAAATATTCAGAGTTTGCAACTACCTCAGTATCATATATTTCTAAAGCAGTGCCGGATCAAGGGGGGCTTTTTTTAGTCATTTTTAGGCTCTGGCCCGTAAAAAGGCCTCCAAAAACAAAAATAGCCCCGGGCCCTAAGAAGTCTTAATCTGCCACTGTCCTAAAGAACAATCAGAATCTAATTTATAAGTGCTTTCATTTGAGTAGTTGTTAAACTTATTTTGCAAATGTGCTTATTTTTGATGGAAAAGTAAATCTTCAAGGACATAATCATCATCGAATTAATCATTTTTTTCCATATAAAAATTTTTTTTTTTTAAGGTTTTATTTTTTTCTTTCTGTATACCATCAGATTTTTTATCAGAAGCTTTTTGTAGCTCAAGGTCCATGATATACATCATGGACCTTGACATCAAGGTCCATGATATACATCATGGACCTTGACATCAAGGTCCATGATATACATCATGGACCTTGGAGGCATATTATATTCAATAATTTCTTTAAAAGTATTCAAATTTAATTTATAATTTAATTAAAGTTGGGTATTTTCATTTTTATTAGCTTTTGTTTTGATTGCGATTTAGAAGCAGAAGAATCTGTTGCAACATCTTCTAATGAAACACTTTTCCTGGTGAAACCTTTACTTTTTTCCCACGCATTATTGCCCCAGGCTTTTTAGCAAAAGTTTCTCGAAGTTCTGCAATACGTTCAAGAACTAATGGGGATACTAAGTTCTGAGAAGATTTAGATATGTTTGTTCTTAAAATCTTGTCAATAATTTTTTTTCTGTTTAGTGGGTAGATACCAGATGTTTTGAACCCATTTACAGCGAACTTTTGTATGTGATTCATATTAGTCAAGAGAATAAGGAGCAATTTTGGGAAAATATTTTTTGGTAGGAATGTATGAAATTTTCCTTCATTAATTTTCCATTCAGTAATTACTTTTCTGCATGCTTATTTCATGGGTCCATAAACTGCAAGGTCAAGCGGCTGTAGTAAATGTGTACTATTAGGAGGTAAGAAGACCATCCTAATGCTGGTAGCTTCACAAATTTAGAAAACATCAATAGATAAACGGCATGCTAAATTATCACCTATAAGAAGTTTTGGTGTGTTTTTATCAACATGTCTGAAGTAAGGTATTACTAATGTTTGCATCCAATCTTCAAAACAATAGCCATCAAACCAATCAGATTTTGTACGGTTATAGCACCAATTGGACTTCCAAGTATCCATGTGTCCATCAGACGCTCAGCTTTATACACTGTATATGGAGGAAGAAAAATACCATCAGCAGTACATGCAAACATTATAAATACTGATGACTTTGATGTATTTATGACTCTTTGAGCATTTTTAATACCTTTCCGAAATTATAATTTTTTGATTTTGGGTCATCAGAAAGATTAATTTCATCATAGTTTATTATGTTTTGAGGTACAAAATTTTTTGTTGTATGTTCTAGGTTGTTAAAAAATCTATTTACAGTGTCACATGAAATTGCAGCACGCTTTTTATAAATATTTTGACATACTCGATAAGACAAAAGACTTTTATGCCACTCTAAAAATGATCTTACTCAATCATCACCTGGAAAATTTTCTTTAAATCAGGGGCAGAATCTTCCAGAATTGTTAAAAAAACGTTGTAAAAATAGTTTGAGGTCTATTTTATCAGATGCATACCCTAAATCACTAAAAGGTGCAAATTCATCTCCTCATCTGGTTTCAAAAAACTCTTTCGACCAACCACACTACTTTCGCGTAAACCACTAATATGACACCTTAAAGTTCTGAGTGGTATGTTTAGCAGCTTTGCGACACGTTTACAGGTTCTCCATCATTAACAAGTTTGATAGCTCTTTTAAGCTCTTTTAACTATCTGAGTAAATTTTAGACTGTTTTTGAATTGATTTTAAATAGTTTCTCGCCATTTCCACCATTCTGTTATAAAAAAGTGAAAAATATGACCTAAAAACTAAATTATTTGTATCTTTAAATATTAATTTTATTATCAAAAATATTATAAGAATAAAAACGAGTAAATTCAAAAGGTGCTTATCTACCACATATAAAAGTGCTCAATTACACCACCTTACTTTAAACACCTATATTTAATGAACAATACATTTATAAGACTTGAAAACAAGTACGAGTTTACTTCATTATATGTTAGGTATACTGGAAAAAAGTTCAAAATTCTAAGAAAGTTTTACAGGGTTATTCATTCTTATATGCACATTTATTTGCGGGTCAACCACCCATAAAATCTCTAATATAATTTAATATAAATAATAAATACGCTTTTAAATTTTTATATAGATATATTTAAAATATAAATTAGGTTGTTTTCATTGCTTCATTTCATTTCATTTTCATTTCATTGTTATTTATTTAAGAAATGGTTGCCGAGCCAGCGCTGGATTTAAGTAACTAAGCTTACGGTTGTAACATGGAATTAAATTAAACTCTGTAGTATCCATAATATTTTTAAGTTTCCTGATTACCCCATCCATATTTCGAGGCCTCTGTTTGTAATTATGTTTTAAAGAAGAAAAAAATTCTACTATTGGATTAAGCAATGGCGTGTATGCTGGCAGATACTTAATAACTATACTATGAAAGACTAGTATTTGCTTATTAGAAAGACTTCAGTGGAATTTACAATTGTCCATAACAAGCACTGGTGCTTCCACATTTGCATTCCTAACCGCTGGTGCCATCATTGTAGTTATGAAAGTACAAAATGAATCTGCATTCCAGCCTGCAGTTTTTATTTCATAAGCAAACACTCACATTGTTGAAGCAGGCACAATTTAAACTAACATTCTTACCACGATTTGCAGGTGACTGTAAAATTGCTGGCGTACCTTATATCAAATTTATTTAGTGCTGTTAATGTGCTTATTAAATCCAGTTTCATCCAAATAAATAAACTTTTCATCTGAAATTCCGTTAATTTTGCTTGCAAATGCATAGTGTGCATTATTAAGGTGAGTTTCCACTCATACGTTTTTTTCACGGGAACGGGATAGGAAAGGGAAAAATAATCACGTGAGCATACGCAGTTTTTTTTCAGACATTAAAACTTATACAACGCATGCCCACGTGATCATTTTTTCCGTCCCTTTCCCGTTCCCGTGAAAAAACGGATGAGTGGAAACTCGCCTTTAACTCTTGTTGAGTTTTAATTTTCTTGCACATGCACAACACGTTTTTTTGATAAATCCGAGCGTTTGAGTTTTCTTGAAACAGTAGGCTGAGACATGTTGAAGCCTGCTGCAGAAAAAAAAAATTTTTATTGCTTCTTGCGTGCAAAGATTGTTTTCTTGTACACATAATTTGATAACATTTTTTATTTGAGAGTTTATAGGTCTTTAACCTCGTTTTTATTCGGAAAACAACTAGAATACAGTCACCTCGTCGAATTATCCTCTGTTTAACTTAAGGACAAGATTTTGAACTGTTTGCTTCAATAAATTAAGAGAAGTGGAAATGCTTGTTGTAGATTAATTTCTTTCAATTAAATGCTTAAGCATTTCAATGTGTACTTTTATAATATTTTTCCTTGTTTTACGATTAGTACTACTATTTTCTATTCTATCCATAGGGATGTATAATTTGATATTATTAATAATTTTAAATAATTAAATTTAAATCTAGATAAATGAATAATTAGATAAAAAATAACTTAATCAATCAAGAAATTTAATAATGAAATTACAAAGAACTAATACTAAATTAAATAAACCATCATCGAAAACAAAAAACTAATACTAAATTAAATAAACTATCATCAAATGTAAAAAGTCTTCGTTTTAAGAATTTTTAACCTCGTTTACCAAGAAATAAGAAAAATTTGTTTTGAAAAAATAAACTGTTTTTTTAAAATAAATTGCTCAAATGATTTTTTTTGTTCAAATTGCTTTTTTACAATTGCTTTTACAAAAGCAATTTAAAAAAAAAAATTGCTTTTTTTTATTTGCTTTTAGAAATTTGTAAAACGCATATAAGAATGAATGAAGGCGTATATATAAATGAATAGACGCGCATATAAGAATAAATAACCCTGTAACAGCAAATGCTTACCCCAAGTGTTTCCAGTTGATAGTTTTTACGGAACTCTATGAATCTGCACTGTGATATAGTTAACTTGTTATAGGTTTTTTATTTTCTTCTAAACGAGCTGTAATTAACAACTTATATTTTCCTTAAGTTACTTATGTATTTTTAACTTAAAAATGAACCAAGTATTTGATACTAAATGTTTTATTTGTCTTTTAAAATGAATATGTCAACGGGTGCGCGATTACCCCATGAAGAACTCAATTACCCCACACTACGGTATACCGTGACGGACCACAGTTAATTATCAATAAGTACAATTCATTTATCACAACAAGGGTGACCCGATTTCATTTTTTTTTGTACGCATAGTTGACCGTGCTTCCATTTTTCGGAGTAAAGATCAATGGAGTTGTGTAATTCGCTATTAATGCGAAAACCTCCTAACGTGACACATTCTGATTATTTCACAAGCAAAGTTCTAATGTTGGAGCAACACCAAAATGACTAATCAAATGAATTTTCTATATGCCATTTTGTTCGAGTAATCCAGCTACACACACTGTTCTGCACTATTTTTAAAGGATTTATGAGAGTCGATCGGCCAAGTTTATTTTAGAGTCCATTTACTACAATCTGAATATCATTTGCCACTACCTTATTAGTATTCAACCGTTTTTGTACTAAAAACTGAGGAATTCCCCGTGTTTTAACGCGATATTCTTCCTTTGAAACTGCGTTTAACCATCCTACGATGTTCTTATTATCATTGTATACTTTTAACTAGTTTATGTCCCACTTACTAGCTAAGTTTAGTCGTTGTATTAAATTCAGTTCACTTATATTGATATGGTGCGTGTCTCTCGCTGGCCGCAGCCATGCTGCATCTTCAAAAACTACTCCACCAATGAGCAGAACTAAGAACTCCAAGTTCTATAGATTATGTGTCACAAAAAAGCTCAGTTTTTCTTTTCACTGGTAATAGTCATAGTACACCAACCGGATCCTCTTTTTCCACCCGGTGAAGCAAATCATTCAGTTTTCCTTTACCATCTTCAGAAATTAAATCGTACCAAGGTATACTTTCAGCTAAATATTTTATGTATGATGCTTGGAAACGCAAACTTCCTGCCATATTGTAAATTTTACCATACACCATTTCCATATCAGTTAACAATTTTTATTTATTTCAACTCTATTTATTTCAAATCCTAAGACACATCCTTTTTTAAGATCATGTGGAGGTTTACATTGTATTTTGAATTTAAACAGATGCCTTGCTACATTTTCCGCAGTTTCCACACTTTCATCAACAAATATATCGTTAATGTAGTTATTGCATGCTTTTCTTAAAGTTGGATTTAAATTTAGCACATACCGAAGAATTGTGGTCAGTATTGTTGGAGCCACATTGATGCGAAAACATATTCTGTTAAAACAATACCGTTTCCATTTCTTAATCACCGTTTGATATGGCCAAAGTTTTTTACCAATGTGAATTTGGAGAGGCTTTTTAAGATTAAGAATTTTTACATTTTTTATTTTTTTCCATCTACGCAGTTTTTCGTGACAAACGTCCGCATTTGCTGTGCGACAAATTACTAAGTCGTTAAAAGCTCGGAAATCTCCCACTGGGCATACCTTTTTGTCTTAGATTTCTTGTATTACGCACAAAAGAGGTATCATTAATTTTGGTGTTCCCAATGTTAGTTCGTTATATGAAACAAGAATGCCAGAATTGATCCATTTACTTATTTCTTTACGGTAACTATGTTCGTGCTCTTGGTTCATCTTGTATTCATAAGTAGTATTATTAATTATAGGTCTTTAATCCAATTCCATGATGCCATCCACTTTTTTCCGTCAAACTTTGCAGTGAAGTTATTCTTTATTTGTTATTGTATTTACAAAACCACATTTGATTTCATTTATTTTCTTTTCTTTTTTTCTCTTCGTAGTAACGACACCACATTTTGCTGTGTCACTAGCTAGTATTCGGAAAATATGGTTTTTATCACCTTAAATGATGACTTTTCTGAATTTTTCAATGGCGTTCATTCTAAAATTCAAGCTAAGCCCAAATTATTTTTTTTTTTACCATTAGAGAATCAACCAGCCGATGTTTTCCACAAATGAAACATGCAACTTTGTTTGTGTTATACACCAGACGTCTGCGAAAGTAACAATGTTGCCGTAATCATTACATTATCGGAACCATCTAACTGTTGAGCTTCCTGAGTTACTCTTTCAAGGGTGACAAAAGTTTGGTTGTAACCCGTAGTTAAAACCCGTGATGAATCGGTCGCGCATATCCGTAAATTTGCATCATCTAGCAGCTCTTGCAATCCGTTATGAAAATTCCGTAACACTTTTGATACTTGTTTTTTTTATTGTTGCAAGTTAAAAGCGTAGTATTATAAAGACTTCGATTTAAAAAGCTTAATGACGTTTTCCTCGATGTCTACGTAGGTAACTGAGTCATCTCTTGGGTATCTTGGCAAGCATAGATCTCCCAGTACAGAATAAATTGGTGGTTTCAAACATGTGTTTATTATTGTTTTTTTTTTGGATTTTTGAATACTGGTAGCATAATAGCCAAAGTAGCTTGTTGAATCGTCGCGTCGCGTCCATGAATTTAAGAAAAAACAACAATATTTTCATAGTTTTTTCATAGCCTCACACTTTCTACACAAAATATCTTCTGTCTATACATGCAAAGGTAAGAATGCCTCATAACAATACTTTTAATTGCAATCGTTTAAACAATAAAATAACGCCTTATAGGCTGTTCACACGAGGGTACATTTGATGGAGCATTCCGTCGAATATGGAACATGAACAAATATCCTCTCGTGTGAACGCAAATGGAACAAAAATTCAAGGATTATTTGAGGAACTTTTGTACCGTCCCGCCAACCCAGAACAAATAAATGTTCCGGAACATTTATTTGGTTTTGCATAAAAAATGGTGCCTATTTTCAACTATTTTTAAAATAAGCGTATGCATATAAGCTAAATGATTCAATAAAAATGCATTGCAAGATGCAAATTTATTGTGAAAGTAACTCAAACTGTTTTTTTTACAAAGTTGTTGTCATCTTAACCAGAGTTTTTAGTCCTTGATCTCTGCATTGTCCTAGGTCTTGGTCATATATCAAGACAAGATTATCGATATACTATTTGCCTTTCAACATGTTGCCTTGAAACTTTTAGTTTTTGCCTTCCATCTTTTTTATTGAATTCAAACTATTTCATCGAATATAATTTCATATCTTTATTCATTGAGTAAAAACTTGTGGTAATTTCATGCAACCAAGGAATTTCCGATCCTACTAATGTGGGATCAATCACGAGTAGACCAGATGGTGGGCAATTATTTAAAAACAATTATTTGACCATCACAAATTTCAAGTTATTTTTAACGATATTTAAAATTTGTATAAATAGAATAGAAATTTAATTATTAGTGTATTATTAATTTAAAAAGAAGTTATATATGTGTGTTTAAAAACTTAATCTTAAAATATAACATTACAAAGACAGTATTATTCTTATTAAGATCAGTTTTAATTTGAATTAACAAGAAGTATAATTCAAGGTAACATTTAACTTGCGTTAAGAAAGTTTAATTTTCATTGTTTAATAGTTTTTATTTAATTATATTCATTGCAAGCATTGCTGTTAATGCATTTTTAATAAACTTATAGTAATTTTATTTATAAAATTCAACTTAGAACTAATAAGCAGAGTTATTTATCATTGGCCTTGCCAACAGTGATAATAATAATAAAAATGATAATAATTATTATTTTAATAATTATAATAATTGAACAATAATAGTAATAATAATGGTAACAATAACAACAATAACAATTGTTAATAATATTATCATTATTATCATCATTTATATTATATGTTATTATTATTTATATTAATATTATTAATGGTATTATTATTGGAATATATTGTTATATATTTTATTTATATGTCATATATATTTTATTATATTAGCTTTGTCTTATCTTGTTATTTTAATTTGTGAACATTACCATTAGTATTTTCCTCATAAATATTCTGTATTTACTTAATATTAGCTAATTTACTGTTTGTGAATAATTGTGAAAGTAAGGCCTTTATTCAGAATATTATTGATTGACTGTATTGATATGACTGTACCTAATATCTTTGCCACAATGTACTACAATTATTGACATTTAAAAATAAAAACAAACAAAAGTGTTGAAAGATCAATGTTATTAAATAACATAATTATCACATTGCATGGAAAAGTATAAAAAAACTAAAAGTAGCATATGAAAGTTTCTGTTCTCATGGCTACCAGTTTTTGGCAATTTATTAAATTATTTAGTAAGCCCATAAAATTATTAAATTATTTTAAGCCCATAACATTTATAGCAATTATGAAGTTTAACCTTTAATTTTATTATTAACTATTTCTCTTCTTTTTGTTGTTGTTGTTGTTATTGTTGCAAGATTCAATGTACTTATGCTTTTTAGTAGATAAAATTTTACACAATGTCTTAGCATTCAGAAAAAGAGTGTATTGACGCAAGCACAACAAATATTGGTCTTTGCACATCTCCTTTAAATAAATTTGTATGGAATATGGCTAATACAAGAGTATTATTAGATTTATGGAAAGATAATTACAAAGCATAAACATCTGCAAAAAGAAACACAAATATTTACTAACAAATGGCAGCTGAATTTCCAAACACATTTAATATCATACCTCTGTTAACTGGATAGTAAATTCAATTTAAAATTAGTAATTTGAGGAAGCAATTTAGGTATGTACATATTCTACATTTAATGTTTGATACCTTACTAAAATACTGAAAGTATTTTACAAAACTAACCATTTGTAATAATATCTATTTGCAATTTAGTTTGTAACTAAGTGTTAAATTAAAAATTACTTAAATCTTATTCAGTATTAAAGATTTACAGCTCGTTGATAATTATTTTGTTAATAATTCGTTATTTTATTATTCGTTAATAATTCTTTAATTTTGTTAATAATTATTTCGTTAAAAATAATTTGTCCATTTAAAGTTATTTGATTAATGTTATACGGTGTTAACGATGTGCTTATATTTACTTATATTTATGTATATTTTTTATAGACGAGAAAAACTTCAAGTTGGTTCATCGGGAGGAGCTCCTAGTAAATGGTGGCCTTATTGTTGCCAAAATAATAGGTGGTGAAGCTTCCCTTGACAATGACCTTTTATCTCAAAGTCAAAACTTTTCTACTCAAGATTTTCAAGATGGTCAGGTAAGTTTAATATAATTTATTGTTGTATATTTTAAAGTGCTATATATTTTTTAAAGTAATATAAACAAGCATGTTAACTATTTCTACAAAATAAGGTTAAATAGGTTCTTAGTTTTTCAACATTTGGGAGACTTAAAACATAAAGATCAAAAACATATAATATAAAGTTTTTGAATTATAAAAGGGATCTTTTAATATTGGCTAGATCAATTTGTAAAATGCTATTGTCTAAATAGATCCTTTATGTTTAGGGAAGGAAGGGAGTAAAATGACTTCAAGTCAAGTCTTTCAAAGTCAAGAGATAAATTTTGATTGAAACATGATTTATAATCATTTCTCAAATGTGTAATTTTTTTTAATGTGTATATTTTATTTACAGATTGCCACAATGGAAGATGACAAAGAGACTGTCATTATTTTAAATATTGAAGCTTTGTATGATACAAGTGATGTGCAATCAATTGTCACTATTCCTGATGAGGAACCAACTAAATCTACATCTGGCTGCAATAAACGAAGAAACTCTGATGATGAAAAAACTTTGAATAAAATAGCAAAAACTGAACCGGTGAGAAAAATTAAAAAAACAAATTTTTCTTCTGAATATTTAAAAATAGCAAATAAAAATCTAGATGTTCAAATCCGTTCACAAGAGCTACGAATCAGAGAGGTTATTGCTTTAGAGCGTATTTGGGATGCAATTGAAAATGCATCTAAAGCCCAAGTAGATGTGTCTAAAGCCCAAGTAGAATATTATAAATTTTTAATAAAAAAATAAAGTGTTCTATTAGTCAAGATATCTTTTTGGTAATTATGTTAAAGTTGAAAGGTCAGTATTTTTTCAACAGTATACCTTTTTTACAATTCTATGCAATATATATTTCATAAGGTTTTTCAATGTTTTAACTAAAGAGATGGTTAGTGAAATATTGTACAAGCTTGCAGATGAAGCTCTATTTATAAACATTTTTTCATGTTACCATATTACTATTATCAAAGGAATTTTTACTTTATTTTTTTTTTCAGCCAATCGTTATCGCAATAATTAAGACCTTCCTATATTTATGAACGGTAATGTACTCGATGAGTCTCCTACCCTTCATCTTCTAGGATTAACTCCTGATCTTTCTTGAAAACCTTATATCAAATCTGTTGCAAAATTAGCATCTGCTAAAGACGCTTCTCTTTATCGAGCTCGTCACTTTCTTACTCTAGATTCTAATCTCTATCTCTATAAATCTAAAATCCGGCCTTGTATGGAATACTGTTGCCATATCTGGGGTGGATCTTCTAATGATGCCCTTTCTCTTTTAGACAAGGTGCAAAAATGCATTAAAAACATAATTGGACCTGCTCTTGCAGCCAATCTTCAACCTCTGTCACATCGTCGTAATGTTGCTTCTCTTTCTCTTTTCTATAAATACTATAATGGGCACTGCTCTAAAAAGCTAGCGTCTCTTGTGCTATCTACAAAAATTCATTCTCGTGTTACTCGTCATTCAATTAAGTCTTTTCTGCTACTGTTCCTAAGTGCTCCAAAAACTCTTATTCGTCTAGTTTTTTTCCTCGAACATCAGTTCTTTGGAATTCGCTTCCTTCATCTTGCTTTTCTGATTCATATAACTTGCAATCTTTTAAGTCATCTGTCAATCGTTAACTTGGTCTACAATCTTCATCTTTTCTCTTCCAGTAACTTCTAACACTAATTAGTGGTTGCTTGCAGGCTTGTTCGAAGCGAAGATGTTGAAAAAAATAAAAAGAAAGTAAAATAAAAATATTTTGTGATTTCAACCGTTAAAATGCATATCTAGTGGTATTTTTTAAATTTGTCATGTTATTTTATAAATACCTTTTTTTGAATCTCTATGCTATATATATTTAGTATTTTTACCAAATAATTTTTTTTTGCGATATGAAGCAAGCTTGTAGATAAATTATAGTGATATGTTTTTTGCCAACGTGTTTTGTTTTTAATTTATACAAATTGCATTGCATGTTTCATTTTTGTTTTTGTTAACAGATCATGCTGTATCAATTTTAACAAAATGGTTTTTAAAAATGTGTTTTAATTTTTCTTGAATTGTAGTATAATAAGTATTATATTTATTTAATATATTTATATAGTTTTAATAGCTTTTTAGGGAGACATCTGTAAAGGAAAAAGCTATTGGAAAAACATGGAAAGCGTTTTGGATGTACTTTGATCAAGAAGTAGAACATTAATCAATTATGAATCAATCACCCACCCGTTTTCATATTTAGATTTAGCTTCCTTTAAGTTAAATCATCAAGGGTATCTGATTGAAAGAAAAGTTTAGGTTAGGCCGAAAAGTTCTCAAAGGTTTAATGAGATTTTTACTCAAATGGAGGAATGTGAATTTAAAGAGCATTTTCGAGTAAATCGTAACACATTTAATTTCCTAGTTAATGAATTGCATCCACATTTAGGCAAAACTACCAAAACTATGCGAGAACCTATTTCAGTAGTAAAACGTGTTGCAGTTGCATTACATTATTTAGCTTCATGTGAAGATTATCGGGTTGTGTCTAGCCTTTTTGGCATAGGAAAGTCAAGAGTAAATTTAATTGTTCATGAATTTATTAATGCTGTTAATGACATTTTGCTCCCCAAATATGTTAAATTTCCATAATCAGTGGAAAATTTAAATAAACATAGTAGAGATTTCGAAGCTATTCTTGGTTTTCCACAATGCGTTGGAGCTGTTGATGGATGCCACATCCCTATTTCAGCCCCTAAAGATCAAGCAATTTCTTATTATAATTATAAAGGGAAGTATTCCATTGTACTTTTTGCCCTTGTAGACTGTCGATACCGTTTCATTTATACAAGTGTTGGATCGCCTGGTAGAAATAATGACAGCTATATTTTGCAGAATTCTTCTTTGAAAGCAATTTTAGAATCAAATCTATTTGATAAATGTTGTAAAGAGCTGGGCGATTCTCTTGTTCCGTTATGTTTCATAGGTGATTCAGCATTTCCTTTAACGCGTCATTTGTTAAAACCTTATTTGTCATTTGTTAAAACCTTATCCTGAAAATTTGGAGCTTAGTGAAATTCAAAAAAATTTCAATAAAATACTTTGCGGAACAAAGAAAAGTTTGCAAAGCAAAGTTGAGAATGCTTTTGTGCGCGTTAAAGCTCGATTCCGTGTAATTTGCAAACGTATGGAATGCGATATTAACTTTGCTACAAGAATTTTTAATGCTTGCGTCACTCTTCACAACATTTGTGAATATTATGACGATATTATTATAATAGAATGGCTTATGCATCATTATGATGACAGTCTAGCTCAACCCATTACAGTTTCTACAACCGGGAACAATGGACCAGGAAAAAATGTTCGTGACTCAATTGCTAAATACCTTTATGAAAGGGACAAGTAAAATAGAAATAATATTATTTATTATTTAAAGCTTTAGCTGTAATATGGTTATGTATTTAGTAGTTTTGAACTAAACTTACTTTCCTTGAGGTTATCAAAGGTTATCTAAATGAATAAATATTAAATATATATGAACACAAAATGAGATTAGTTTTAACTGGTCGTGGGTAATTTATTAATGTATAATATGTTAATTTGGTACTATACCACTGATGGACTACTATTCTGTGTTGTCAAAAGCATCTAAAGGAGATATGATCTATCCATAAAAGCCAAGAAACGGGATAACAAAATTCCAACGTCACCTTTTGTATGGCGCGTATTTTGGGTTGGGTTTCTATTGTCTAACTCTAAGCTAGCTGAACCCTCAGCGTTATTTACATTTAGTTTTACCTCTCCTAAATGAATAAATATTAAAAATTAATTAATTATATTAACAATGTGTATTTGCCAAACTGTTTTTTACTAATTTTTAATCGAGTTTTACTTACCGCTTTTTTACTCGTTTTTTCTTTTATGTACCGTCAAGCCAATTTTACATGTGAACGCTACAAGTAACATTTTGTGGAACATTTTGTTCCAGGAACATTTGTTCCAGAATAATGTTCCGCCGAACATTGCTAGTGTGAACATGGTATAACTTTCAACACGCATCTACGTGATTTCTAACATGTACAAATATACATATAATTTTTTATTTAGATAGATATAAAAAATAATATAAATAAAAATGCATGGACGCCCGCAGAATTTTTTGACGTTTCAGATAGGACACTTTCACACATTGTGCAAACTCCAAACTTAAGTATACTTAAACCTATGTCAACCAACCCCCTCAAAATGAGGGGGGATGGTAAACTTAGAATGATCATAACTTTTGTAATTCACAATATTTTTGCTACGAAATTTAAAATCTGTAGATAAATTT
>NC_061168.1:31603333-31652652 GCF_022113875.1 Hydra vulgaris
ATATATATATATATATATATATATATATATATATATATATATATATATATATATATATATATATATATATATATATATATATATATATATATATATATATATATAAAAGGTTAGCAAACTAAGCTAAGATCTTAGGATGATGTTTACATTTGATAAGTTCTACAAAAATAAATTTACTATAAAACCATCATTTAAAGTAATAAATCTCAAAATCACTTTAGTAAATAAATAAATACTTCATAGCATTTACTCTACAAGAGATATGCATACTAAAATACGAAGAACATTCAAGCCTTACACCTACAACTTAAATTTATTATATTATATACTAAATGACTAAATACTTTTCTAACTAAAATTGCATCATATTTTTATTTCTGGAAGTTATTCTGATACACCGAAGCACTTGAATTTTGAGAAAAATAATAAATATAAATCCAGAATGATTTAACAACAATAGACAAAACAAACAATACTTTTAAAGCAATAACTTAAGGCCTTCACATTTTATTGATTTGTTGGAAATTACCATTTTTATTTTTAATCCATACTATAGAGCATCAGTTGATTCTATAGTATCAACAATAACTTACTATATATAGCCTTTTTATAATGTTGGACTGCTAGAAATAAGGCTTACGTTCAAAATCCTTTAGTGAACTGATCAAAACTGTATGTTTTGTATTTAAATTGTATGTAAAACTGATTTAGTTTTACATACAATTTTCAAAACCTTTTAGTGATTTGATCAAACTTTTTCTAAAAACAATCAGAAATAATAATGAAAAATGATAGCAGATGTATTTATTTTATATAGAATTTTACTACTTTGCATAACTATCCTGCATGAATATTATAAACAAATAAATTTAATAATGTATTCTAATCATAGTTGTAATTTCTGGGGTAATCTTTATAAATTTGTTTTTAAATTTTTTTTTTAATATTTACTTGTAGATAACTTAAATACCTTATTTATAAAGATATTGTAATTAAATATTAATAAAAATGTAAATTGTTATAAAAAGTTTTTAAAACGATGAGAAATTCATCGGTCTTATCATAAAAAAGCACTAGTGCTTAAGTAGTGCTATTTTAAAATTTATTTATTTTAAGCTACATATTTTAACATGTGAACTTTTTCCTTGGCTTTAAAATGATCCATTTTATGTATAACATGTTATGTGAGTACCCTTTTACATAAATTTAAAATCACTCAAAATTGAACTTAGAATGCACAAGTCTTGTGTCAAGAACCCTACTAAACATAGTCTCGTTCTAAGCAATCCAGGGACCAAATAAAGCTCATGTAATTTTAAAATTAAAAAGAACAGAACAGCTTATATTAAAATGCCTGGTGAACTTTCTTCGCCCTGCAGGTAAAACTTCAGAACTTATTTTTGGAGATAAATGCGTACATAAAAATAACTTTTAAAAATCTTCAACATGTATTTTCTATATAAATACAACGGAAATTTCCGTATTTGAAAATTTAGCTACAAATACAAAAAATTTCCGTACATAATCGATGGATACATCTATATATGGACATACGGATCCTTTCCGTTGAAATAACGGAATAAATTTCCGTTTTTTTAACGGAAATTTTTAACAGTGTACAAATTGTATTTACAATAAGTAATACAAATAGTATTTACAATTTAATTTTAAGTTATTTTATAATAATTATGCATATTATTATAAGTTAGAAACAACATTTAAGTCAACAAAATTTATCTTAACGAAACAACGTTCATATAGTTAATAGTAAAACATGTGTTGTGACGTCTACTTGACCGTCATCTTGACACGGTCATCTTGCCCCCCGCTACTACAATCTTTAAAATGAATCAGAACTATACATATTCAAGTTATCATAGCCTAATGCTTTTTGTATAGCTTCCAGATTAATTAAACTAAATGAAAATTTGTCGCTTACCTTTAGCTGTTCATGTAGAGATGAAACCATAGCGATCAAATGAGAATAAAATTACCTTTTCAATGTCGGAAAAACATTTTCAATACTTAACTTTTGTCACAAATATAATATTTAAAAAGAAAGCATTAATAAATCTAGTAAATATAATTTACTTCCCTTTCAACTAAAGTCAGCTGTTACATTACCCAGCAAACTCGCCATGCTTGGCCCATGCATAGCCCACCATCGGTGCCATGACTAGCCCACCGTCGGCCGACAAGCATGGCCCAATCCCAGTGTTGCACACCGTTTATTGCTTGGCCCATGCATGGCAGCCGTTCTTCGACCAGCGTTTAGCCGTTGTTTTGCCAGTGATCATTTTTACACTACTTTAGGTTGATTTTATTTGCTTTTTAACATGTATTGCTATTTTTATAAATAAACAATACTTAAATAAATACGAGATTGTAACTTATGCGAGCAAATGCAAGATTTTAACTTAGAGATTTTAACGTAAAATAAGTAAGGAAGAAAAAGATAAAGCGGGGTGATGTTTAACTACTTAAAGTCTCCTGGGTGATAAAAAATAGAATGTGGGATATTTTTAACTATAAACACACCGTCATTTTAGCAGTACAGTTTATATTACCAAATATTTTTATTTCAATAAAGTATTCTTTTAATACAATAACATATAAAAGTTTAAGGTTAGCGAAAGGTTAAACTTCTACAATAATTCCGTATTGATGCTTGCATGAGCTAACGTTTGATACTTCTCGATATATCTATATTTGTTGCCTGCCAAGCCCCATCTGAAAGATTTAGTTATTACAAAAGTTAAAAAATTGCCAAAAGTCAAGAAATCGTAAAATAAGTATAAAACTGTAACCTAAATAACTAAAAATAAAATAATTGCAAAACAAACTATACAAGTTAGTAATAACATAAGTTAGTAATAAATAAGTAATAAATATTTTTAAATATAATTCTTTATTCTATATTATAAGTAATAATATACTTTTTTTGCACACTTTGCTAATAAGATCTTGATCGAGGCAGTGTTTGATGCTCTTCTCAAAACTTCCAATATTCTTGTGTTCTCAAACCAATTTGTTAAAACTAATAAATTAAAGAAAGATAAATAGATTGAACTTGTTTACCCTAAAATAAATGTTATAATTGTATTTACTGTTTATACTTTTATATAATATTCGTCTTAAAAAATCTAACCTGCCCTGTTATTTGGTGTCAAATGAAATAAATCACGCAGTCGTATAAGATGCCAACAACATAATAAAAGTATTTAAACATAAATACTTTTAGAAATATAATTTAAAAAAAAATATATTTAAAAAAACCTTGTGAATATGCAACATCTACTTTACTCTCTAAAAATTTAAGATTTTAAACCAATAAATTTCATAAATTACTTTTTTTCCACAAAGAAAAGCCTTGAAATGTTTGTTATCTCTCTCTCTCTCTATCTCTCTCTCTCTCTCTCTCTCTCTCTCTCTCTCTCTCTATATATATATATATATATATATATATATATATATATATATATATATATATATATATATATATATATATATATATATATATATATATATATATATATATATATTATATATATATATATATATGAAGTTTCTTGTGCTACTATTTATAATCTTACATTGTTTATTCAATAAATCACAACTCGTTGACTTCATGATAACATTAGATAATCATATTGTTCCAAAAAATACTCTAAACAAAATAAAACATATAAAAACTATAAATATAAACCAACTAAGTTTCATGAAACGCCATATATTAAAAAATATCTTACGTTGTTTATCCAATAAACCACAACTCAATGACTCCATAATATTAGATAATTATGTTGTTTTAAAAAATACTCTCAATGAAATACAACATATAAATATATATAAGGTTTCTAAGGAAACCATATAAAAGAAAAACCTTACTTTGTTTCTTCATTAAATCACAACTCATTTACTCCAAGATAGTATTAGCTAACCCTGTTGTTTCAAAAATTACTTTTAATGAAATACTACTTATAAAAACTATAAATATATATAAACAAAATTTATGGGTATGCGACATAACAAAAACATTGTACCTTGTTTATTGACAATGAAGTTTCTTGAGATACCTTATACAAAAAATATCTTACGTTATTTATCCAATAAATCACAACTCGTGGACTCCACGATAACATTAGATAAACCTGTTTTTTTTTTTTTTTTTTTTTAACTCTCTGAGTAAAATATTACAAATGAAAAATATAAATATATATCAATAAAGTGTCTTGGGTTACCATAATAGAAAAATATCTTACGTTGTATATCCAACAAATAATCTCATTGACTCTATAACATAAGATAACCATGTGGTTCCAAAAAAGAATCTTAATTAAATACATATAAAAATTTAATAATTAAACTAATTATTAAATATTATATAAGGCTTAAAAGCAAATAAAGATATTAATCAATTATTTTATTTCACTTTATAGAAAATACAAAGTTAGGATCAGTAACAAACAATTATGTAACTGACAAAATCGTGACGACCTACAAATATTCACCATAAATTTGAAACAATATATAAACCAAATAGCAAATTAATTGTAAAAAAAATAAATAATTAATAATAATAATAATACAGTAATAATAATTATAATAATAACAGTAATGGCTTACAAAAGTAAACAATAAAAATAACAATGTTTATTATAAATATAATAATAATAGCCAAACATTAACAATAAGTATATAAGTACTATCAGTAATAACTAACAACAGTAACAATAAGAATAACAATGTTAATTAAAAAAATGAAAATAAAACAATAACAATAGATTTATTATATATAACAATGACAAAATTGACAGAAAATATAAGACAACAACGACAGAAGATATAAATATCTTCTGCAGAAGACATTTATATAAATGTTAATATTAATAATGATAAGATAACAATGACAGAATATATAATTATATATTCTGTCATTGTTATCTTAATAAGATTCTTATCATTATTAATATTAAAAAGAAAATGTTTTGACAATGACCGATCTGTCATTGTTAAAACATTTTCTTTTTATTTATTTACAGCTATTAAGTTAACAAAAAATAAGAAATATGAATATAGATAAATATTAAATAGTGAATATTATTTACTACTCACATTATTATAAGTAAACGTGATGCTTAACCTTTTTAAAATGTTATAAAGTTGCACATGCGCAAAGGAAAAACTTTTATTTTATCACAAAAATGGATTAAGCCTGGCACAAGATCGGCAAGATCGGCAAAGTTGGCCGATCGTAAAACAAGCATGGCCAACCATTGGTTAATGACTGGCATCACTGGCGCAATGGTGCCGGCCATTAACCAATGAATCCCATGCATGGACCATGCATGGCAAGTTTACTGGGTTAAGTTTCGCTTAAGAGACAACGGTAGGTCGTCATCTTGCCCCATTCGTCATTTTACCCATGTTCCCCCATGCAATTATGATATTTACAGAGTGTCAAACTCGCATTTGAAACCCTATTAAATACGCATTAATCGCGATATTATTCAATACGATTTTTTCTTGGTATTAAAAGCGCATTTAAAACTTTCTAGAATACGTGTTTTTTACGAATATATGTTAGCCTTTTTACTGAGTAGAAGACTTAATAAGAATACATTTTCCAAACCGGCATATTACGTTGTAAACACACATTTAAAACTTGTTTAAATACACATCATTCTGGTACGTATGCTAGCCATTTTATCGTGTCAAACACGCATTTGAAATAATTTTAAAAAGTAGTATATAATTTAAAAATTAGTATATAATGCTGTGGAAGTACAAATCAGATGAAAGTTCAACTGCATTGAAATTCTTCGGAACTATGCTCGTTACCTTTTGTTTTGTAAACATTAAAAAAACAACATCAAGACTGGACTTAAACGCGTAATCTTTATACGTTAACGCTAATACGTACGTTTATAATAATTTAAAAACAAAGGTTCGCCAGTAATATTCAAGAAACATTAAAAATAATGCAACAAAACGGCAAACAACAACTTTTTTATAAACTTCATATTAAATGAATGGAGTACTACAAGAATGAATGGAGTTATTATATACATCTAATAAAACTTTAAACTTTAGTTATTTAGAAAACAATTTTTTTGATTTTTTAAAAATTGTTTTAGTTATCATTTTTATCAAATGTCGTGTTATGACTTGAAGCAAGAAAAGAAGCTTAAACTAACATATGCTTTTAAAATCAACTGGTTCTATTTAATTACCGAGTTTTTTAAACCTTTTGCTGAATAATTGCTAAATAATAATGGTTAAAAATTTGCTGCATATCGCTAGAATAATTCGTTTTTTAATGTTTTAATAGAGATCATTTCAGTGAATTTTGTTGTTTTTTTATCTAGTGAAACTTGTATTTTTTTTATCGTCGGTTACAAGCATACTCCCGAGACGACTTGAAGTTGCTTTGATGTGTGCGGTTCGATGAACTTCCATCTATTCTATACTTTCATGTTAATGCGAATCCTACTGAGTATCAAACTTGCATTTGAAACTTTTGTAAATACGCATAAAACATAGTATTAGTTATTATTCAATACGGTATTTTCTTGGTATTGAATGCGCATTTCAATTTTTTTAAAACAAGTGCTATTTATAAATGTATGTTAGCCTTTTTACCGAATAGAACACGTACCAGAAATGCGTTTTAAACGCGTTGATTATTGAACGCATAACACGTATCGAAACGTGTTTTTATTACACAAACGTGAACACGCAATGGCTCTAAAAGAAATAATAAAAAACTAATACTTTAAAGTTTTATTAAATCAACTTGTGCTGTGTGCAATATGCACATTTATATTCTAATTTTTAAAATATAATAATAATACATGTTTTATTAATTTTATAATAATAAAATCGCAGCTAATACCTCTACTAGTATACTAATGTATTATTTACCTGGTATTATACAAACGTATTATTTTTTATAACTATTGTTTTAACAACAAAAAATACACTATAAAACGCAATATTCAAAAATTACATTATAAGCCAATAAATTGAAATCCATTTTATTGAAAGATTTAACTACATTTGCCTTTGATGGTACATCCTAAAGAAGGACAATTTCAAAGAAAAACAAACCTTCTGGTGCTCTTTGATAGTTCTTCAAAATGGAAGAAATCTATATCGGAAAAAGAGAAATCAATTTATTCAAAGAAAAATCTCTCACTTTAGTTTGAATGCATGCAATCAGTTTAAAGTAAGATATATACCACATCTAAGCTAGTCAGTTTATTTTGTTTTTATTATCAGGTATGTATAATTTTAGTTAAAAACTGATGTTATTAGGGAACTGCAAGGTTATTGCTTATAACAATAATAAAACATTTTTTCTCTCCCTCGATAAGAAGTGTTTTTATTACTTTAAAATGCATAGAGATTCCATCGTTCTATGTAAAAACTCCTTATGTAAAGATTCCATCTTTACGTAGAGAGTACTTGTTCCTTTTAAAAATTAAAATTTTGCTCACTGTACATTATTATTTTACCCTGAAGGTTTTGAAAGAAAAGAGCATGCATTTAATTATTTAGCTAAATTGTATTTTGCATTTCTTATTGTATTTTTTAATTGTCTTAAATGAATTTGGATAAAGTTAGCAAAAAAAAATTTAGAAAATGACAATAACTAATTTCTAGTATTATTATTCTTTTTGTTTAAAATTCTTACATATACTGCAAATGCAACAAACAGATTTTTAACTTCAAAACTTACCCACTAAAACTCAATGTTGATTAACGTGATAAATTTTCTCGCCTCCTGTTTTCTTTACACTAGCGGCTGCGTCACAATAAATTTTTAGCGAAAATATGTTTTGTTTTCCACCTCCACTAGCTTCCGTCGCTCTATACAGCCAGAATCTTTTTTAGAGGCAAAAGTTTTTGTAGATCAACGCTAATAAGAAGGCGGAAGCCATTAGTGGCCACTTTCAAAAATCATTTTGGAGGAAAAATGATTTGGAGGCCGCATCCAGCGGCATCTGCCTCCCAGCTAACTGCGGTTAACAAATTGGAGACGGAAATTTGGTCTAAGTAACGAAAAGCATTTTCAATTTTGTTAACGAACCATTTAAATACTAAATAGTAGCAAATATTATAAGTTTGACATCAAAGTTGCGTTTTTTATGATGTATTGCATAACTTTTGAGTATTTATTTAAAAGTATAAATTTGTCTGATTGTTTATTAAAGAAAATAGAATAAAGTCGAATAAAATCAAATAAAATTGAAAAAGAAAAGCTTTTCAAAAAATTAGTAGTTTCATATATAAAACGATTTTAAAAAGAGGAAATGTTATTTTCGCTTATGGCGAAAAAACTAATTAAAAACAAAAGTTTTTAATAAATAGTTTTAGTCTATAATCAACATTTTATATTTTGGTGCCAATAAAACTTTACTAAAACTTTTATTTTACATCCATAACATTAAGTCTTTAATCTGAATCATTAGATATTTTAAAAATAATTGAATAATGTAGTATTCTTTAATACAGTAATAATAATAACTAGCTGTTGTGACCCGTAAAATACGGGTCTTTGTAAATTTATTCCACATCGTTTTTTTTTTTTTTTTTCTGATTAACATCGTATAATATTATTACAATGCACGTATACATATGGAATCTCATTAAATAAAATATAAAAGTATATATATATTACAACAAAATTAAGTTAATTCAGATAGAGGCTCAAAGAGGATAAAAATAACATTATTAAAAATAACACGTTATCGCAATCTTTTCATAGAACCCCTTGGTACAAGTTTAAATAAAACAAAGTAAGAATAAATAGCTTGTATATAAATATAATAATAACAACGTTATCATTAAAGAGTCAAGACAAGATTAAATTAATCAAAAAAGTAAAAAGAAAAAATTTTATCTTAAGTTCAAATTTTAAAAAATTATTTTTTTAATTGAAACTTAAATGAATTTAAAGACTTCACCATAACTTTAAATTCCTTTTGACAGTCATTCCATAATTTAGGTCCTCGATAAGATATACAAAATTCGGAGAGTTTATTGCATTTCTGAGGCAATTTTAAAGTTTTTATTTCTATTTGATCATACTTTCTATTAGACCATACTTTTCATTTGAATTTATTTCAAACTTATCTCTGAAGTTTGCTGGCAAGAGGTTGTTATAGTATCTATACATAAAAATTAGATGCTGATAAATATTTATGTCAAGTATATCCATCATTTTCATATCTCTCATAAGATGTTTTGCATGTTCCCGTTTATGTATATAATATATAATACGGCAAGCGTGTTTTTGGAGCCTATAAACTTTTTGAAGTTTTGAAGTTTGCGTACTTGCCCATGATATATTTGCATAATTAATAAAACAGTGTATCAGTCCAAAGTATATTTGAGACTTAACACATTGACGTATGGTCTAACCCTAAACATTACGCCAATAGTTTTGGTAACTTTTGAACGTATGTAATTTATATGGGGAAGCCAGGATAAATTTTCATCGACAAGGATTCCGAGGAATTTTATACTTGCTTGCTTTTTTATTATTGTATCATTTAAGTACAGTTCGCGCAATTTAAGAGGAATGTTTAATTCTTGAGTTTTTTTATGGAATAGAGTATAGTTGTTTTTCTCAACATTAAGTGTGAGTTTGTTAGCTTTAAACCAACTATTTACATTATTCAATTCTATGTTCATATCTGTATAAAGATGTTTAATATGATTATTGGTAAGAAAAAAATTAGTATCGTTTGCAAACATTATTGAGTTCAGTTTTAATGATGCATTACAAAAGTCGTTAACATAGATTAAGAATAAGAGCGGACCAGGATTGATCCTTGTGGAACAGAGCAAACGACATTTATTATTCCAGATTGCACATTATGAACATATTGCTTTCTATCAGTAAGAAAACTTTTAATCCAGGAATAGTTTGTATTAATTATACCATAATGCTTAATTTTTTGTAAGAGAATGCAATGGTTGACTGTGTCGAATACTTTAGATAGATCTATAGATACTCCTAAAGTAAATTTTTTATAGTCAAACCCATCAGTTATTTGGTTAACTATTTTAATAATTGCATGCTCAGTCGAGTGATTTTTTTGAAATCCGAATTGTTTTTGGTAGAACAAGTTATTTTTAGTGAAATATTCGAATATTCTATTATAAATTGCGCGTTCAAACGATTTTGAGAATACACCCTTTTCAATTTTTATTCCTTACTTTAATATCATCTATTCGAAGCGATTATTTTAATAAGCATCTAGTTTTAAATAGTCCTTTGTTACTTTTTAATCAATTGTACTCTTTTGCAAATGATTTTTTCTGAGCATTTATAATTAAGTCTGTTTCTGCTTTATTAATTTCTTCTGTTAAAAGCGTTTCTGATGATGATTTTTTTTATTGCAGTTTCTTCGGAACCTTCGTGCCCAGGGTAAGATTTGTGTTAACCGTGTCCAAACTGAGGAGAGGGTTGTTTCTATACGCCATTATAGGTTTTTACTTTATGATTTATTTAAGGATTTAATAGCCATTAAAATATAAGTATTCTGTGCATCTAGTATTATCTTATTTTCAATTTCTTTAAATTCATTGGTTGGCCAATGGGATTCCTCTTGTTGAATGAATTTGCATATTCTTACTCCTCTAGATGATAAATCCACAGGATTTGATTAATATTCTACTTATGTTTATAATCCAGGATAACATATTTACACAGTCAGACCAAAATAAAATATTCTCAATTTTTGTTGTGCAAGGCAAAGCTTCTATGATAGTGAGCGCAAATTTCAAACACCACGCTCATGAAATCTAATTTTGGAATGCTAACTAAGCTCGATGGAGTGACACAAGTTATCGACGAAATAAAAGAACTTGCCATTTCATTAATTTCTTAACAATGAATTAAGTAACCAAACTGTTCCAATAGCGTTTTGAGAAGCGTCAACAAATATGTGAAGGATTGGATAAACAATTTTATTATCGTCTGTTTTTAAAAAAAAATCAGCAAGGAATTTTGCATTGGTGTATGTTTTTTAGTTTGCAAAATCAGATATCCTAATTTTGCTCTTTTTTCCTTGTTGCATTTCATCTCAATGTTCTCCTGAAGTCCATAGTTCTTAATATATTATATTTGCTTAAATCGAACAAAAGGAATAAAAACTCGAGACGGTCAAAGAGTTTTTAGATTTATTTTAATAGCAATCTTTTACTCGTTACTGGTTCATGTGGTAGAGAGTAATTATTTATAAACAACTTTTTGGCTGCTTTCCAAAATACGTCAATGGTTTAACGGTAGGTAGGTTTCCTATAGTTATATTTATTTTTTGCTGCTCTTGATTCTAAAGAAATGAATTCCATTACTTTCTTTGAACTCAAATTCATCTTTATTGCAGTCATTTCAAGACTTTTCCGCAGTTGTGTAAGTTGGTTATACAGTTCAACTGCTTTTTCTTCATTTTATCTGAATTCATACTGTCTTTCATTTACGTAAACTAATTAACGTTCTGCAGCATATTTTTTTTTTAGCTGATTAAGGTGCTCCAAGAAGCCCTTACGGTCTTATCACAGAGCACCGTGGTAGAGCATTTAATAGGAAGTTCACGCCTCCTTCCCAACGAATGTCGTAAAACTTGCCCACAGGTGTGGTTTGATCCACGGATCTTACGTTTCTGAGGCAAGCGCGCTACCAATGCGCCACGGCTGCTTATATATTTATGTAAACTTCTTTTTATATTTCTCAACATGTTTTAAAATAAAAAACTGTGCTTGGAAAGGGCTGGAACTGATGTCAAATACAACTTTCGTAAACTCAAACAACTCAAGCTGTTTGTTCTTTTTTAGTTTCCGCCAAAAGAAATCTGTGGTATCTTCAATATTTTAGTTCAGCTCAATTTACAAGAACATTAATGCAATATCACCCAGTAAAGCAACTGCATTTCTTCGAAACTGCAACAGCACGGCACATAAATCTTGTGGCGTTTTTGGTCCTTGATGTTTAATGTCAATTACAGAAATGCCTCGGCATTTTGCAACAGCTTCAAAAACGATTATGGATTTTGTGGTCTCCTTTTCATTTTTGTGAAAGAATCCATAGATTTTTGTATTTATTTATGATTATTTTTTGATATAACCTTTTTTAAAGTAGTTCGTATTGTTTGATTAAGGGAGTATTGTTTGATTAAGGGAGTTTTAAGGGACATTCTCTAGAAAGTTCCTTGAGAGAACATTCTTCATCGTTTCAAGGTATAGTTTTTTATGAAAATCTACCGAGGAATCTACAAAGCCAAACAGCTATTAAACTAAACTTGTTTGAAATTCATTTACTCTTCTTTTATTCATTGCTATCTAAACTACGCTAACGTTTCTTGGTGCAGCTCTAAAGTATCTAAAAAAATAAAGTAAGTAAAAAATAGTAAGCTGCTAGTTAAACAAAAATACGCTGTAAGAGTTATTGGAAAGGTGGATCGCTTCTCGCAAACTAAATTTATTTTTAATAAATTTAAAATACTTAACGTATTTTAATTTAACCTTTATCAAATTATTAAATTGATGTTCAAAGTTGATAATAAAATGGAAACCAGGTTATTTGGCTGAATTTAAAAAAAAAAAAAATTATACCAAACACAACCTTTTAAATAATAATTATACTCAACCAAAAACAAATTATTCTGCAACTAAGTTCTCGATTGCAATGAGAGGACTTAAATTATCAATTACGCTAATGAACAATAAGTATTTCTTCCCTTGATCAATTTAAAAATAAACTTAAACAAAAACTTTTGATAATCGATAACGAATTAAATTTCTTCTAAAACTCTTAAATAGGCGTAATCCCCAGTGGAAAAAAAGACGTCTTTAAAAGTCTTTATTACGATGTCTTTAAGACGTCTTTTTAGTGGATTATGCAAATCTAAAAGACATCTTTTTTCGACATCGAAAAGACGTCTTTTTTAATCTTAATCTTGTCATTAAAAGACATAAAAAATGCCTCTTTAAGACGCCTTTTTTTTAGTCGAATATGCAAATCTAAAAGACATCTTTTTTCGACATCAAAAAGGCGTCTTTTTTGTCTTTATCTTGTCATGAAAAGACATAAAATTATAACTGGGTTATAGCTAGTTTTTTTTTCCTGCTAAATGCATTTCATTGATAGGTCAGTGATTAAGTGCTCTGTCATCAGTTTTGTTTTGGGGGTTTCAGACCTTCCCTTAGCGTAACTAATTTTGAAATGTTTTCAATCTTGCTTATATATTTATATAAGCAAGATAAATAAATAATAAAGCAAAAAAAATTCTAAAATTAAACTTAAAATTTTAAAGTTTTCTTATTTTATAGATATATTAAACGCGATTACTCCATATAATACCTGCAAAATCAACATATGCTAAAAACGTTTTTATAATTTTGTTTTTTGCAAAAAGTTTATTTTATTTTAAGTATACATTTTAATATATATTTATATTGCTCATAATACTAGTTCCAAACTTCCCTTCTTTTGTTGTTTATGTTTCATCTTCTTTTTATTAAATAGGAACTTTAATTTTTTATGAATAAAATAATAATATGATAATAATATTAGAGTTCTTTTATATTTTTATCAATATATGTGTTTTTCTGCATAAATATATGTGTTTTTCTGCATAAATATATGTGTTTTTCTGCATAAATATATGTGTTTTTCTGCATATATTATATTGTGATGAAACGAAAAAGTGTAATTTAACGACAATTCGTAAATTTTTTATTTATTTTCATATTTTAAACTAGTCGGGCAAGACTGAATTTTCCTAACCCAGCCGTTTACATTTTTCAATAAATAATTTTTAAAATTTTCTTTATGATGAAATACGCAACAGTAATAAAAAGTGAAATGCTAACAATCGAAGAAATAAAAATAGGGCCAACGTGCGCCGGTCTACTATACCTAATTTTATCAGAACTAAAGAAAGTATACATTCATTAGTACGTCAAGTAAGTAAATAAAAGTGTACTTTTTTACTGAAATATTGGAAAATAAATTGACTAATTATTATAATAATTCGTCAATATATTGTCCGATATTCCGGTTTAAAATGAATACTTGTTACAATGCCTTTTGATTTTAGGTTTTCAAATTATTTGCGATAAAATTGATGTTGATCATCTTTTTAGACTTTTGTTTCTCCTATTGAAGTGAAATTGTTTAAAGAATTGGATAAGGTGGAAAATAAAGACCCAGTTTGTGTGTCTAAACATGAATTTATTCGATGGATTGCCAGAAGTATTAATCAAAATGTATGCACTTTAATTGGAAAACACACCTTAGCTCGGAGTTAACTTAAGTTCACAAAAACACACAGTAACAAGAAAAAGCGAGTTACGAAATTTGCATAATATCTATTTTCTTACTCCCTACAATAACTATTATAAATATTATCAATTAACAATAACAATTATTATAGTTATTAAAAAAGTAATAATTATTATAAATATTAAGTAATTAAAACATAATTTTTTCAAACTTAAAATTTGAGGCAGTCAAAGATTTTGCATGTCATTTAGCATGTCATTTTATCATTTAACAACAACTAATCTTATTCTAATGTGACAAGCCTTTGGTTTTTGACTTTAAAGGAATCTCAACGCCCTAAATAACCAAGATTCTTTCAAAATACAGTAAAACCGTTAAGGGACAATTTTAAAAATATCTTCTCATGATTAATTCAAATGTATTTAGGCAACTCTTAAGTTTATGACACCCTTAACCAAAAAAATTTGACACACCCATACTTTGTTTAGTTTGTGATAAACCACTTTTTTTGAAAGCAACTGCATTCATTTAAAATAATAATCTGAACATTGTTTGCAAACTTAATGAATTTAACATCCTCATAAGTTTTCAAGTCAGCATTGGTAAATCCATGTCTGAATTTAAAATCGAACGAGTTTTCAAAGAAATGTACAAAAAGGAGCAATAATTTTCATTAAGCTTTTATAAAAAGCTTTAGATCTTACATTTTAGTACAAATGTTTTTAATGGTTTATTTAATGGATGCCACAAAAAAAAGTAACATTGATTTTCTTGGTTTTTGATGTTCCTAACAAGAAGCTATAGATAGTCACGGTATGAACAACCTAAAACTGTTGAACCTGAAATCAATGATGTTTACAAATAAAATTTTTACAAAACAAATTTTTTTTCTTCAAAAAATGTTTAAAAAAATGTTTTAAAAAAACTATGAGCGTAATATTTGCTTTCATTCATTCATTTTTTCTTTCATTCATTCATTCATACGATTTAACTTTTTAAAAAGAAAAGTTAAATCGCGTACAACCGCACGGTGGTTTCACATACAGAATATATGACGCCATGACGGCATTAGTATGTGTAAAAAAAACTTCTACCTTGTATTGTATTATATTGGTAACTGGTAAATCTGAAAACCATAAAGAAACTTTTGAACTTATTTGCAGCAACAAAATTTTTAAACTACGCTAGAAGTTCAAGAACCTATTGTTAATGTTAAGCCTTATAAAAAAAAATTAATACTATTGTTTGAAACTCTAATTAAGTGCATTTGGAAAAAAAAATTCCATTTTTATCAAATCGATAATATTTTAATTTTTAATTTAATAAATTAGCTATTAATAAAATTTTTTCCATGGCTCTAAAAGTTGAAAAAGTTTTTTTAACAATATTTGTGGCTATTTTAATTATATTTTTGGCTATTTTTACAAGATTTATGGCTTGAAGCATTGGAGCAACAAATGTTGCTGTAATGCTTCTGTACCTATGGTATAAAACTTTTGAGATATCTACTTCTTTCATAAATAATCACTGGTATAAAATTTTATGCAATGTCTATCTTTCAAGAATACTGAAAAATGTTAGAGTTGTAGAAGTGAAGTGTCATATGCTTTTTATTAATATAACTAATAAAAAAATTGCAGAAGTTAAGTATCATATGCTTTTTAATAATGTTTGGGGTGAATAAAACTTTAACAATTCTTGACAAAAATAAAAAATCAAATTTCTTTTGGGGTATTCTTTTTTTCGTTGTTCTTATTGGAAAGCTGGAAAAAAGAATACCCTGTACTGATTAGGGGTAAAAAAGTATCAAAGAAGTTTTCTAATGAATATTTATGTTGGGGCTAGTGTAATGGTATTCCCTTACTTACTCTGAGCTGTCAGTACACGACAACCTGGCATGCTGTAGTGGTTCGAGTTCAGGCCTAAGAGCTAAAGCTCCATGTTTAAACAACGGTTCAGGCCATATTTGCATTTATGGTAAGGAACAAGGCTTGCACTTTCTGCATAAATGCTATTCCGTGGTGCTTATTTTGTTCATAAGCAGTTTGTTATAAACAATGTTTAAATAAAATTGGTAAAGTTGTTTTAATAAGAAAAGACACACGTTAAGTTTTATATTAGTTTCGCATATTTATTATTATTAACTTAATAGAAATCCTTGAATAAATTACTTTAAAAGTTTTGCAAATTGTATTTGGCAAAAATATAATTAAAAGATTTAACGCTATTAATATTAATAACGTTAATTCTTTTAATTATATTATAGTAAATATATATAGAATAAATATATAGTATTTACTAGGATTTAAATTAAAATCAATATAATTTATCTCACTCTTAAATGCATTCCCTATTTTATTATTCATTATATTTGACTAAACTACACCAATTCCAACATAAACGCGTGACTGACGGGCTTGCATAGTGATTTAATAGTGATCTCGTCGATGAAACCCTCTAACATAAGTTTTTAAAAGTTCATTTCAAATAATATTTCTGAACAAAACGTCTATTCCCATCGTTTTGTTCAGAAATAATAAAAAAACTGAGTACAATAAAAAATATATTGACAAATATGAGCAAACGAACATGTATTTCCGCAGAGGATGCTATTATTCTCAAACTTGTTAAGAACTCTGAGATTGCAATTATTTTGTTGAATTGGATGGACAATCAAAAGGGAAGAGTCGGGTAGCCCCGGACACTTCAGGAAAATATAGATTGTACACATGTGCTAACATAAAACAAAGTGTTAAATGACTTTTTTAAAAAGTTCAATCATATATCTATTGAATTAGAAACAAAATATAATTATTGTGTATCTTAATAATATACAAAACATAAAAGAAAAAATGTTTGAAAAACAGCATGTTTCAAAGTTGAAGGGTAGCCCTTGACACATAGTTTAAACATGATTTTTCCTCTTTTTTTACCAGTGTGATGCAAATGTAATATATAATAATTTAGCATTGGACTGTTCTCGACATATTTAAAAAAAATCGCCTTTAAAAATTGCCACCGATATATAAAAGTTTATTTACCTTATGAATACAATATTTGCATATAATATAAGTACAATTTTCATTTTTAAGAGCTTGAAGAGTCTAGAGGTTACTTGCTAATTTCCTGTTGAAAACTTATTTTAGCGATGTTCTATCTGTGACTTGCTGGCCATAAAAAAATAGTTAATGTTTAACACAAATAGATAAATATGATTTAATTTAGGTTACTTTAAAAGTTTTCCGAAATTTAAATTCAATTTAAGTTCAATCGCTTTGTTGTTTCAAAAACATAAGGTTCGCGTTCCAAGAGCGCAATCCAGTGTAATCCACGATCAAGAATGAATAGGGTTAAAACAAAAAAACTATTTGTAGTTTAGCTAAATAGCTTTTTAATAAATAAAATGTTTTAATTTATCTAAAATGTATTTGTAAAAAAACTATAATTATAACTATAACTAAACTATAACTTGACAAAAATATAAAATAAAATATTAAACATTTTTTCAAATCATCAAGAATTCTCACAAATCAAAATGTTTCTTATCTTAATCTATCATAGATCAGCAGTTTTTTCAATTTTTAAAAAAAATCGACAATTTTTCCGATTAAAAAAAAAATTATATGTTTAAATTAAAAGCGTAATAATGTCGTTTTATTTGCTGTAAAAAAATCATAAAACTACAGGTTTTATTTTTTTATAATTTTTATTTGAAAAATTTGAAGGAAAAAATTACTAGTAAATGTAATTAAAAACTAACATTTACAAAATCTATATTTATACATACTCCAAGATAATATAAACAAACTAGGTAGCCAAAATTACATTAATGAAAAGGTACTTTATTCAAGGTACATATTTTTCATATTGCTAATCAATACAAAAAATGTGAATATATTTTTAATATGATTTAATGTAGGTTACTTCAAAAGTTTTCAAAAATTTAATTTCAACGTTTTGTTGTTTCGAAGATATAGGTTTCGCGCTCCAAGAGCGTAATCCAGTATAAAATTTCACATCCATGATCTAGTGTAAATAGGGTGAAAACATAAAAACTATTTAAAATTTGGCTAAATGGTTTTTTAACAAAATAAATTATTTAAAATATCTAAACTGTGTTTGGAAAAAAACCGTATTTGCAACTTGGCAAAAATATAAAATAAAATATTAAACTTTTTGTACAAACCATCCAGAATTCTCACGAACCAAAATGTTTCTTTTTTTTAATCTATCATAGGTCAGCAATTCTTCCGGTTTTTAAAAAAAACCAGCAATTTTTTCATTTTTAAAAAAACAAAGTATTTTCAACTTAAAAGCGTAATAATGTCGTTTTATTTGCTGTAAAAAATATTAAAATTAGAGGTTTAATTTTTTTATAATTTTTATTTGAAAATCTTTAAGAAAAAATCACTAGTAAATGTAATTTACAACCAACAATTACAAAATCCATACTTATACATACTCAAAGATATCTATTATCAAATTAGGCAGCCAAAATTACAATTATAAAAAGTTTCTTTTTCACGATACATATTTTCCATATTGCTAATGAATACAAAAAATGTGAATAATATTTTTATACATGAAGCATTTGAGCAGTTTTAATTTAGTACAATTTTTATACAATAAAAAAAATTTAAAAACTGTCAAGATATTATAACAAACTGCTAAAAACAGTTTAGAAAATATTTTATGTTAAATTGAAGCATTTTGTTCTATTATTTCAAGCTCATCAAAGAAAGTACTTTTTAATGTTGAAGTTGATTCAGCACGAACTCGCAATTTAATTAATAATTTAAAAGCAGATCTCAGCTGTTTGCTTTTATATGCATAAATTATTGGATTAAGTACAGTATTGAGTGCAGCAAAAAATAATGTTAGCCTTAATAGGCGAATGCCTTTTTTTACATCATCGTAATTATTTGCTGAGTATTTACCAAAGATGACGGAAAAAAACCAGTAAGTACCAAAAGGTGCCCAACAAATTAAATATACAAATACGAGGAAGCCTAACCATTTGAGGGCTTTTTTTTTTGTTTCAAAATTTTTTTCTGATACAGCTGAGTTTCTATTTAATGTGTTTTCACGTAACTGACCTTTAATATACAGTGTGTACAAACTGGTGAAGTATGTAAACAAGAGGGAAGACAAAGGCAACAACAATCCTATAATAGTTGTAAAAGTAAAGTAAACTAGAGGATTAACACCACGTGCCCAATTTCTTTTACATAGCTTGAAATTTTCATCGTATTTAAATGATATAAGGTTAGGTATGACAATTACAAAACTTAATGTCCAAGTAAATCCAAACACCCATTTCATATTTTTTAACTCAAGTCTCCATGATAGTTTTAATGGGTGGTTTATAATCAAATATCTTGTGATAGAAAACACACTTAAAGTTATAAATGATTCGATAGCTGCAGCGAAGAAACCAGACAAACCGTTAGTAAAACCGCATAGCAGGTTTGCATTAACACCTCGTATTCTTGTTTCGGCTAAGTCAATGTAAATAAATGGGTAGATGCTTAAACACGCAATTATGTCTGAAATTGCAAGGTTCAAAATTAGCAAATTGACGATAGTTCTAAGTTTAGAATTACAAATAATAAGGTAAGAAACCAAGCTGTTTGATATTATACCTAAAAAAAAAGTAAAAGAAGTCATAAACAAAATACACTATAAATGGTACTAAAAAATAAATCAAAGAGCTTAATGCATTATTTTATTGTGTTTATTTTTTTTAGGCCCATGATATATACTAACGTACACGTATTTTTTCCGATACATAAATAATGCATAGTATTTTTATAATTCGTTTCTTCATAAAAATTACTTTATAAAGCTATTGTAAAAAATTGTATTATAACAACACATTTGTTGCAACAGCAAGATTAATTTTTCAAAGTTGAGACCAATATTGTTTTTGCAGGTTGCAAGATGTTCACATAATTAGTTTAAACAATAAGAGTTTTCAGATTTTATTTTTTTGTTATTTAGTGCAGTGAACTTTTATTTTTCTGTTTATGTATTGTTTTTATTTATTTTAAAAACAGCAAGAGACACCGTGAGTTTACAAACCTTTTGTTACTTTTAAGCATTAAACAATTTTCAATTATCTCAACAATTAGTATTCAAAAAAGAATTCAAAAGCTAAATTATTTTGATGTGAAAAATTCTTCCCTCTACACTTCTTCCTCCCCCCCATCTCCCCCCCCTCCTCCCTTTTCCCTTAAAACAAAAACAAAAAAAGAACTTACCTTTCGTTAATTCGAATGTTAGGAAAATAAGTTTTTAGTAATTCAATTTTAGTAAATTTTAGTAAACAAAGCTTAAGTTTATTGTTAGGTTTTAAATTTTATTTAATATCCTTTGCAGAGTTCAAAAGGTTATTACAATGCCATACTTCCCAATCTCATATTTTTGGGAGGGCTGAAATTTCGAAAGCTCATAATTATTGAACATTAAGAATATATTAATTTAGACAAATAACGTTTTGATTATTTTAAACAAAAGTTTTTTAAATTATCGATATATTATATATATAGAAAGTGTCATTTCTAAAATATCAAAATGTCCTGCATATGTAATTATTTAAAGGGTAAGTATTTCTTTAGAAGGAATAGTAAGGAAAAAATAAATTTAGATATATTTTCGTTCCTCATAGTAACGGTCCAGGTTAACTGTTTTTTTTTTTCGGTTAACGTTAACTAGATTCTCGGTTAACTGATTTGTTGGTTTTTAATTTTCAATTTGTTTTAGTTAACAAAATCTAGATTAAATCTCGCTGCATAGTTATAAATTCAACTGGATCAGTTTTTATTCAAAATTCTGCAAATAATTATGAATAACTAAGACATAGTCTAACGCTACCTGTTGTGCAAACATTTTATATATTTTATGCGTCATAATCTTTGCAGATATGATATATTATTTAAAATAACTGTTTTTAAAATTTTATTTATTATAATCTGTTGTTTTTTAACTCTTGTGTTGTAGATAAAGTGGAGTTTACAGCTAAAAAAAATGTTGGAAGTAAAAAAGTCCTACCTTCTGTTATTAAAGATTTAGTATATATGAAAGATTATAAATCATTTGTTGAACATATTTGCATTGTTAGGGGACTAATAATAGATAAAGTTATTATTCGTGTTGGAATAAATAGTGGTCAAGGATTCTTAAAATTTGTTATGAATTTTTTTAATAAAGAAACAGATATTGACTGTCGAGAAAACAAAATTGTTGGTGTTAATAATGTTCTGGTATTAGCATTTGTCACAATGTTACTAAAAATCATGCGAACCTTCAGATAATTATCGAGAAATTAATGCTTAACAGACTTAACAGATTTAATCCCATTTTCAACTTTTTTTGTTTTTTTGTATGTTGCATCTTTTTTCATCCCCCACAGTTGGTAAGTTTAAAAATTACAATTTCCTAATCTAAGTATAGATGGCAAAATCAAAATTTTTTTCATTAATTGACAAAAATTTTTTTTCTGCTAATTACACTTTTTTTAAATTAAGCTTTAACTTCATCGACCCCTGCTGCGGATGTTAATGTCATTTCTTTTGTTATGACAATACTATAGATTTAATATCAATTTCAATTTTCTTCTTATTGGTTACAGTTTTTTTTTTAATTTTAGTTTCATCAACATCTTTCATAGTTGGTAAGTTTAAAAGCTATTTCTATCTTCACTGTGTATAGATCTAATGCCAATTTATAATACTTTTTTTCTAGGTTAGAACTATTTTTTAAACTTATACATCTGCCACAGTTGCACAGTTATTTAATCTCTGTAATGCCAAAAAATAGATGAAAAACAAAAAAAGAAAGTTAGAGAGCGAGCTGTGTGTATTAACTATTAGTGAAATAATGAATTCATAGCAAAACAACTTGAAGATTTAGATGATGTTAAACCTGAGAGAATAGTCACGAATTGCAGAAAACACTGTCATGAATGGTATGATAGTGACTCATCAAAGTCTATCATTTATGATGGTAGAATAGAAAAAATAAACGAAAAAGAGACAAAATGATTGAACTTAAACTAATTCTTACTGGAAACAAGATAAGACTGATACTGAAGTTGTCGAGCATAAAATGAAAAAAATCCAGCTAGCTGCCGATGTTGTGTTAGGGCAGTTAAGATTTTTTTGTTTTGAATATGAATTAATGTGAAAATGATTGAAAAAAAAGTTCTGCTAGTTTTGTGGACTACAAATAGATACAGCAAGTTTTGTGGCTTGCAAATGGGTACAGCAAGTTTTGTGGTTTGCAAACAAGTACTGCAAGTTTTGTGGCTTGCAAATAGGTACAGCAAGTTTTGTGGCTTGCAATTTTTTTTTGATCGATGGCTTTGGCTTACCTTCACGTGGTCTCTATTGTTAAAAATGATTTATTTCAGTTCCTAAATAGAATTCAAAACATAAATCATTTACTTAAAGCCAAGACAATAGTTAATTACATTCTTTATTTCAAAAGACTTGCTGCTGTGTGTTTTTTTTTTAGGTTAAAGTGGGTAGTCTTTCCCTTTACACGACAAAATGGATAGTCTGATACATCTGGTAATGTGGTAAAATAGTTTTTTATACTATTTTAAATGTGTTAAAAAAAGCATTTTTAAACATTTTTGTTAAATTCTCATTAAAGTTTTTTTTATGTATGGAAGATGGGGGGGGGGGAATAGGGCGGCTTACGCCCCCTTCCATGAAGGCAAATTATACACCAATAGGTACTTTCCAAGTATCGAGATATATTTTTTATTTTTTGAAATATAATTAATCTTTTTAGTAAAGATTGAAATACTTTAAAGAATGAAATTTTCGTAGGGTGTGTTAAACTTGACCCAAAACCCAATACTTTACTTTGAGATGATTTGGAATAAAGAAACAACAAGTTTTTGTATATAAATCATTGTAATTTAAAAAAAATACACTCTTTTATGAAAAAAGTGTATTTTTGTGAAGTGTAGGCGGTGGATTAGCACCCACTTTAGATCCCTAGATGCTTCTTTACCTAAAATCTAGTTGGAAAATATAGCCCTTTTTTATATCTATATTTTGATACTAAGTTATAGATTTTTTAATAAGAATTGTCAAAGTTATAACAATTTATGTGAAAGTTGGAGTTTCAAAAATTTATCTTTTCTTCTATAGAAAAATAAAATCAGAAGAATTTGAAATCCCATGGGAAAATTCCATAAGTTTAAGTGTTGATAATAACAAACTCTATGATTGGAAAATAAATTCAGTTGCATCTAGATTTTTTTTAAAAAAAATAATAACTTTGTTGGTGGCTGCCCTTGTCATCTTGCACACTTGGCTGCTAGTAAAGCACATGATTTTTTTATGATTATATTGCATTTATGTCAAAAATGTTATGAGACACTTGTACCATTAGTTTGATAAAAAAACAAAAATGAAAAGGCAAATTGAGAGAGTACTTTGAATTTTGTAATCAAAAATATCAAGACGTTCTAAAGCATCTATCAGTTAAATGGCTATTTATAGAGAAGTGTATTTCAAGAGCTATTGTCAAGTATACAAGCCTTAAAGCTTATTTTTCAAGTGAAAGTTTACTGATAAAAGGTTCAAGTGTTTATATAAAAAACTTCAAATTAAATTTTGGAACCAGCCATGCTTTTTCTAATTTCAGCATTACCTTTTTTTTTAAATTTTAATCTACTATTACAGCGAAAAGAGCCAACAGTTGATTGTCTAAAATCAGCAATGAAAAGTCTAAGCAAAAAGCTGGCTGAGCGCATTATTCTATCAAACAAACGGATAAACGTTTTATCTGTTTTAGAAATAGACTTTGAAAATTCAAAAAAATATATTGATACTCAAGATATTTGGAGGTCCGAAAAAATAAAAACTCAGGCAACTCTTTGAAACAGGAGATATTTCACAAAGCAATATAAAGAATTTCATGATTCTGCTACCTATTATTTTAAGTCGCCTCTTAAACATATTAGGCCCAAATTTGCTGCTTGGGTAGATGTTTTAGACCGTGAAAACTTGAAGTGGCAGCAAGTTCAGTATTTTTAGACCGGTTCTCACACTTGATAAATAGTATAAAACCTGATGAATTGTTTGAGGAGTTCAACGATTATAAGAATTTAAAGAACAATGATTTTGATGATAATGATTTTGAGGAAATCAAGATACCTAAAAAGGTTCTTGATATACTGGTGAACTTTTGTTTCATTATAGAATCGACATTTTAAGGTACCATAATTCAAAAATGGTTATTCCAAACACTTTAGTTAAACGTTTTAAACTGCTACCAGAATTAGCTGAAATTGTTTTCATTTTTCCCCACAGTAACGTGAGTTAAAATGATTGTTTAGTATTGTAAAAAAAAAAATGTCTTAAGAGATAAGCATTAAAGTTGGATGGGACATTATCAAGTATTTTAGCTATGAAAACAATAATTCCCAAGGCTACTACACTGTATTTACAATGGAAACAGCTGTTGAAAACATAAAAAAAAAAAAAAATGTAACATGCTTTTCTTGTTTAAAAAAAAGCACTTTTTTAAAAAAGTTTACGCTTCTCATGGTTTTTGTTTAAATCTCAAAGTTTTTTTTAATGAATCTCAAGGTTTTAAAAAAAAAATGTATAAAATGGTTAAAAAAAAATGTATATTACAATGGATAATATAATCTAGCGGTAAATCGGCACCCCAATTTCGCTGTTACTGTACACCCACCAGTTGGTTACTGGAAGGGTAGGAGTTTAAAATAATAGTTAACCATCATTTAGTAGGTTCAAAATTCAATTTATTCATTTTGATACTTTAAAATCATTAAATATAACATTAAAGTTTATGAAATCTATGATATATTATATATAAAATATCAAATATAATATAATAAACTCCGTTAATATTGCCTCGGGAAGTACTAAATAAAGTTAATTACATATTGCTGTCTGAAACGAACATTTCGCATAATAACTTTTGCTGATCATTTTTCTCATTGTTATTTTAATGAAATTTTAAATATATTTGAACTCAACATTTTAAAAATGTTATGGTTTGTTTACATATGAAAAACAATCTATTCTTCCAATCTTTAAAGATCTTTTCAGTTTAAAACCCAGCAACAAATACACTTTTTGAAAAAGAAAAAAAAATTTAACGAACCTTTTTGTCAAACAAAAGTTTATTAAGTTTGCCTTTCCTATTGCGCACCGTACTTAGGGAATAAACTTGTTTTGCTACATTTTGATTTTGATGGAATATTTTTTTTTTTCTTTTTAAAAATAAAATTTAATTCTTTCCCTCATAACACTTTATAATATTACTAATTATTTGATCTACTATTTAACTTTGATTTCGATCTTTATTATTTTTCTCTAAAGTTTTGAGGTCATGTTGTTTACAACCGTTTATATTGCTTTTATATTTATATTATGTTGTTTATATTGTATACAGTTCTCTAATGTAAAGGATTATATATATATATATATATATATATATATATATATATATATATATATATATATATATATATATATATATATATATATATATATATATATATATATATATATATATATATGTTCCAATGATAAGATTTTTGTGATTTTTTTTTCGGAAAGCTAGTTTTAATTGATATTACACTTTTATAAATTTGTTAAGGAATTGTAGTTTATTTTATTGTATCACAATTAACTTTAAAATTTACTTGTATTGATTTAACTCTGAAATTTTTTTTATTATTTCTTTGGCACCCTAAAATAGATAGCTATTGTATCCAAATGATGTCATTAAAAGTGGTTTGAGCAAGACTAGATGTCTGATTGAGTCAAAAGAGGAGTTTTGAGATGGCCAAAGAAAGGGGCTGAACGAAAAGTAAAGTGAGCAGATTAAACCTTATGTTGATTTGTATACTTTTCAAATTCTTAAAATTAAATTTAATAATAAAATCTTTATGACATGCTATTCCTATAATATTATAACTAATACTGACTTCCACAATTTCAGTCTCAAGTCATAAAAAAGGGTAAAATATTAATTTTTGTGTTTTTGTATTAGGTAACTTTTATTTACTTATTTTTTATTGTTATTCACCTCCCAAATGCTGAGAGGGCCACAATAGTTAAAGAGGCTGCTTTTTTGTTGTTACAAACCACTCTCAACAATTTAAATCTGAATCATTATCCTTGACGGAAAAGGCTACTGAACCGAGAAACAAGTTTAGCACAGGTACGCCGGAAAGGGGTAGCCTAGGGTAGCAACTGCTACCCCTGCCCTTTTGGCTGTGTGTTAAGGGTAGAATGAATGTGCCTATTCTAGAATATAGGTATGGTAAATTATTGTACTTAAAAAGTATTTTATTATCCAACGTTTCATTATTAATATTTTATCATCAATATTTACCAACTGGACCTGGTAATAGGTAAGATAAGTTGTAATCGAATAATTTTTTTTCAAATTTTTTAAAGAGAATACAGTATAAAATTAATTTTAACTAAAATTAAGAGAAAATAAGGCCCAGAATCAATAAAAAGCAATGGCGCAACTCAATAACAACTCAGATATATAAACCGACGTTAAGGAATTTTTTTTTAAATTGCAGTCACGTTTAGTACTAAAATGTTTCCAATAACTAATTCGAAATTAAGTAAAATATGTTCAATTAAATTTTATTCTTCTTGTAGTTCTAACTTTTTGTTATTATGCTTTAACTTTTTATGTATATTCCAAATGTACTTTAGATGATATTTGTAAAAAAGCAATAATTTTTTGAGTTTGTCTTTTTATTTTTGAGAAAGAGAGAAAAAAAAGGAACACATTATAAAGTGTTTTATTTCTTAATTGTAATCTTAATACGGCTTAGTGCGGTAGTGGTGTAGTGGTAGAGCGCTCGCTTCATAAACGAGTGGTTCCGAGTTACCCTAACCCTAACCCTAACCCTAACCCTGCCGCGCTCAATTCGTTTCTCCGCGCAGCGGCCTTGTTCGTCAAGGCTCGTGAAAGCGGAAGATTTCAGTAAAATTTATAAAAAACAGTGACAGAGGTGGAAGAACTTGTATTAAGGCTTGGTTTAATGAGTTTTATTGGTTATTTTATGATTATCACTGAAAGCTATCTTATGTGAAACCTGTGCAAAATATGATTCATATTCTAGTGGAGTATTTAAGCATGGAATCGGGTAAGAATTTAGAACATGGAGCGAATCTGCAGCAGTACTAAAAGATTGCCAGGACTCTAGTGTTCTTAAGGTCGGAAGCGCTTTAAAGATTAAGAATGAAAATATAAAGTTTACCACAATTAATGCTCAAATTGACCAAACGTACATGGAGAAGCTAGAAGTTCGAAAAAATGACTTGCTAGCTCATTTTTTAACACTGAAAACATTGCTTCGACAGATTGTAGCTGTAAGAGATGCTAATGATGAAAAATCCACTATTTACCAGTTTAATTTGGATAATAGTAAAAGCGAAAAGACATAAAAGGTATTGATGATTGAAACCATTATGTTTTAATGAAAAATTTGCTCACCTCATAAAGCAGATTGTTGAACTGATAAAACATATACATTTCAAATTATAAGATGAATCTTCAGATATTACTAAAAAGGAACAAATGTGGTTTAATCTAAGAACTTACAGTGACAACAACGTAGTGAATGAAGATTTTATCGGAGTATATGAATGCGATAACGGTCTTTCTTTAGATGCCTTGGTGATATATATTAAAGATATCCTTTTAAGGTGCAATTAGGAATATACAAAAAAAATCGGTATTGGCTTTGAAATAGCATCAGTTATAAAATATTAGGCAGCAAAACTAAAAATTATTTTTGGGAAACGAGCACAATATTTTCATTGCATGACGCATTGCAGCGAAGTGATTGTTAAGAATGCATATGCAATATCATTACTAATGTCAGATTCTCTCAGCATTTCCTGTCAGTTTATACAATAGTTCGAGCATATCCATAGCGTGTTGCCTACAGAATACAGAATATTGCGACTAAATTCTATGTCAATGACTCGATGAACAACACAAACAAAAGCAGTACAAGTGGTGTTGGAGAAGATCGCAGAACCCCGTACAACACCAAGCAGTCTTCAGAGTGACAAGACTATTGCTGTTGTAACAAGAGCACAAATTAAAGTTTATAATCTCAGCTTTCATCAGTAAAAACAATTTTTGAACTGCAAAAGACTTTTGAATTTTTTTCTTTTCTGAAATTAATCTGGCAGATGATGTTGCAGTGTTCTTCGTTCAAAATTTGTCTCAGACATTTTCAGGACTTAGATCAGATAAGGAATTTAATAAGATTTTAAAGGCAACAAAAATAATACCTGGAATCATACAAGACATAGAGTCTGAAAACGATGTTACGCAAAGACAAAGAGTAATAACTAAAACATTACGCGATTCAGTAAATACTGAGAAGCTTACATTGGGCCTGTCAAATCAGAACAAATACAAAGGAAACCTTATTTTAAAGCAATTGATGCTATTCAGAACATTTTTTATGAGAAATTTGAACATGATAGATTAACAGCTGTAAAAAATATAGGAGAAGTTTTAATTTCATCGTTGAATAAACAAGATTCCTTACCGTTTTTATTAGGAATGCCGTTTTTAATGATGTTGACATCTTGAAACTAAAAGTTAAGTTAAAGGGGTTACCAGCAGTTATTAACCTGTACAACGCTATTGCATCAATCAAAATACAGAGTTTTTCCTGAGTGGCAATAATTGCGTATATTTTTAATGCCGTGCCAGTTGCAAACGTCGCCAATAAACAAACACACAAATTAATGAAGCTTTACGACACCATGCCTCTATTGACATCATCATAAGAAAGAAGCTTTAGTGTAATGAGGAAAGTAAAAACATAAGTTATGTCAAAAACTGGAGGCAATCACCTGAGCAACATCATGTTTGCTTAAATACAAGAAAAAAAAATTGAAAAAATTAACATTTAAAAAATTCCTAAACAGATGCCAAACAGAATGAACTATTTTGGCAAATAAACTTGAAATTGTTTAAGCACCTTGTAAAGCTAAGAATGCCATACAATAAAATATAGTATTGATATCTAGAAATTAACTAAAAACACAGTTGATTTACTTTTTCGACTGTTTAAAAGCATCTTAAAATCATTAGTATTAAATGCACTGTACACGCGATTCTTTAAAGTTAAAAGAAGTAGACAAAGTGAAATTTTTTGAGTTTTTATTTGGAGAACGGTAGGGTTTATTAAAAGATTTATTTATTTTATATACATAATATAATATTGTATAAAGTAAAATATTGTGTTGATACTTTGGTAAGTGCCCTTATGTTTTAGTTTGCCACCCCTGCCCTTAGGATCTTCCGGCGTGCCTGGTTAAGCACATTATTATCACGGTGGTGGAGGAACCAAACTCTAAATTTCTCACTTAAAATGCAAGTTCTATAAAACCACACCTTTACCGTATAATTAAGTATTCATTTTGTTTTTTTAGTATTTTATTTATTAATTTTATATTAGTTATTTTTCAGTTGTTTTTTTTTCAGCACTTGGCAGTACAAAGTGTTTTCTCTGAAACCTAAAATTAAAGTTGACCTCTGAAAACTTAATTTAAAATTGATTTTACGAATAGAAAAATTGATTTTAGGAAAGAAAATCATATCCTACAGAAAAAGTAACAGCACCTAAATTTAAAACCAGAACTTACTCATAATAATTAAAACATTGATTTGAATTAATTGCACAGTCATTCAATATTAAATTTACAAAAAAGAATCATAATTTCATATTTTCATAATTTCAGACTTGAAAAAAATTTGAAACAAACAAGAGCAAATTTTAACCTTTCTACTTACTACTGAAAATAACTTTTTTTAGTTTGTTAATTTTATATTAATTCATCTTTTAAAAACCATGGAAGCTACAACAGTCAAGTAAGCTACTTTTTAATTGTGGTTATAACCTCCTTACAACTCTTTAACTTCAAATCAGAAAAATATTTTAATAAAATACAAGTCAAAATACATTTTTGTATAGCTTTTGTATGTGATCTGTGATATGATATAGTTTTAGTATGATTTTGTTTTGATAAGTGATAGAATTTTTTATAACTTAGTTTTTGATATGTGATATGTGATACAAAAATATTATATATATATATATATATATATATATATATATATATATATATATATATATATATATATATATATATATATATATATATATATATATATATATATATATATATATATATATATATATATATATATATATATATATATATATATACATATATATATATATATATATATATATATATAGATATATATTGTAATAGTAATAGTATATGAGTTGCAAATAGGATACAGACCCTGTTAAAGTCATATAATGACTATAGACAACTATCAATTGAACTGTCAAGCATTTGTCTTTAAATCTTTTCAATTTAATAATTTCGAATCATCTGCATATAATTTACTTACACATTTTAAATTGTCTGGCAAGTCATTGATGTCAATTATAAAAATTTTTCGGCCTAAAATTGAGCCTTGTGAAACACCGCTAGCAACGTTAGCCCAATCAGATATGTCTTCTCCAAGTACTAGTCTCTGTTTTCTATTTGTGAGAAATTGTCTTGCAAGTCTTTAATCCAATCAAGAAGATCTTTAAATATTCCATAAGCTTTAAGCTAGATGATTAAAAATTTGTGAAAGATTGTGTCAAAAGATTTTTCATGCATATTACAATTTCTAAAAACAAAATTATTTAGTTTTAATATTTTATAGACATTTAGGTACACGCATTAAAAGGTTGCGTCACGACGTGACAAAAATTATCTTCCATTTTCCGTCATTAGAAGAAATAAAAGTAGTTCAGCTCCTAAGGATATTTGAAATAATTTTTTGTTATGTCTTGGATACTTAATAGGTGTTATATTAGTTTCATAACATTTTTAAAATGCTTTATAAAATTAAATAGAGACCACATAAATGTATCAACGGAGTTTACGTCACACCGTGACGTCTCGGTGTGACCAGTACAAAATCTTTGAATAATAAAATAATAACATCATCAAAAAGACAGTTGAAACAAAAGAAACCAATTTATTCGGATTTTTAAAAGATTGGTATTACAATAAGGTTTAACAAAATAGTTTATTTACAATAATTTCAAAAAAAATCAATAATTTCTTGTAAAAATCAACTACGTTATTTTACTAAATTTTATCTAGTTAACTAATGATGCACTTGAATAAGGTTTCATTTCCATTTTATCATTAAACTGTTTTTAAGCTATGGACATTAAATATTCTAGTAGTTTTACAAGCATTATTGATATTTCCAAGTTCTGTTCCATCAAAAGCAGTTTTAATTTTTTCAGCTGCAATCGTGAAATCTGACGGCTTTATAAAATGCTGTTGCGTCATTAATCAGAGCTTCTATTTGAAAAATTTTTTGTGTAGCTAATCTTTTAGTTGTTGCTCCTATACCATCACATGGTCATTTACCATGAGAGGTTGCAAATTATTTCCAGCAAATTTTAATTTTTGCTTGCTTTCGAGCCATTTCAAGCCATAAATTTGTGCTTGCTTTCAAGCCATGGAATTGAAACTACCTCTGAAACAATTTTTAAATTGACTGCTAGGACCATCAGACCAAACTTGCAAGTATTTTACATCTTTTCTAATAAGGTTAGTTATTAACTTGTCAATAAAATAAACAACTGAACTTTTTGAATGGTTCAAATCATCAGAAATAATAATGACAGATTTACAAGAATCACCATGCCAGCTAACAGCAGTAAATAATGTTACTAATTTTTTTTTCCAATGTGCTGACTGAATTTCATCCTGCCAGAAAGTTGAGAAGTTTTTTTCAAAGCCAATTTGTAACAAAACTGAATTAAGATTGCCTTTTAAAACTTTTTTTTTGGTTTTTTTATAACTCATTGATTGTTTTCCTTTTACAAAATAATGCAAAAGAAAATGGGTAGCATTTTGTAAACATTGTTATACAAAATTATGGCTTTGCCTTTTTTTATTGCTTTATTGAAATACTTATTTCCATTAAGTTGCTTAACTATCTCCCGAAGGTACCAGGTAATTTTCTTATCGTAGCTTTTTTTATCTAATTGGTATGTTTTGAGAAATAACAATCTGTCCTTACAAGATTTACAAAGATTATTCCAACAATTATCATATTTCTCGTCACACACTAAAGTATTTGGTAAAGTATGCGAAAAAAAGGAAATTTTTAAATTGATGAAATGCAATACTTTGAGTGACAAGATAATGTTTTCATGTTTTTGACATGAACAAACATTTCTAGACATTAAGCTTGGTAAAAGTATATGGTCTGGTCTCAAACTAGCAAACTTGGATTTACTGATTGAAAAATCAGTTTGTTTGTTTTAAATATTTGATATGCTTCACTTATATTTTTTGTTAAATACTTTTTTGCGTTTTCTTTTTATCTTGATTACTTCTTAAAATAATCGTATCTCTTACTCCAGGTGCCTGAAAGGATATACCATCTTGTTTAAAAAAACTAATGACGCATAGCTTAGTTTCATCATGAAGAGCATTAGGTCCATGTGTTGGTTGCATATCTGGTAAATCTTTTCATATATGGTTTCCAAGAAAGATCGGATGTAAGACTTAATCCTAAAAGATGAAGGGTAGATGACTCATCGAGTACGTTACCGTTTATAAATATAGGAAGGTATAAATTATTATGATAACGATTGGTTAAAAAAAAATTGAGTTTTATCTGAATTAAAGTTCACCAGCCACTGTTAGCCCCATAATCTGGCAAAAGTGAGATTCTTTTCAAGCTTAAATGCCCCCTCCAAGCAATCAGAGAGTGTTGGTTTCTTACCATGACAAGAATAAATGGCAGTATCATTTGCGAACAATATCACCTTAGATGTAAGATTTCTAAAGCGTTAAAAAAGATTCAATCTAAAGGGTTAAATCTATCTACGAACTTTATATTTTTATAATTATCTACGTTTTTTTAACGCTTGTCCATTTGTCGATAGATACGCTGAACTTTCTTTCTTCGTCCTGCAGCTTCTTTATAATTTGTATTATCTCTTCTTTCTTGCTATGGTAAAATTCCACCATTAGTTGTCTCACCTCAGAAGGATTTTGAAGTAATCTTAATCCTTTAGCGGTCATACTTTGCCGTATAAGTTCACTTTTAGTAATTTTATTGAACGATATACCCTCATCAGCAGCCAATTTAAAAATTCAGCTAAAAGTCGTTTTACAAATTTTAAAATAATTTGATTAGTTAGATTTTTAACTTTATTCCGTTTATTTCCGTTTTAACGAGACGTAGAACTTTCTAATACGCGAGTCTATCTATGGAGATTTTAAACATATTTTTGCATACCAATCGTTGCTGAACCTTTGCATAAGAATTTTCTTGTACATAAATTGCAATGTGCCCCATCGTTCTTTATTTTAAAATACAACTTAACATCTTTGTAAGTCTTACCCTTGTCGTTATTGCTTATTTTTTCTATAAAAACTAGAATAAAAAGATAAATAAAAAAAATACAGATACCTTTTTGTAAGATCGTTTGAAAGAATTAGATATCTCATAAATTTCCTAAAAAATTTATTCTTTAATTTTTATATAAAACATAAAGTATTAAAATAAATTACTATTTAAAAACTCTTGCCATCATAGTATTCGTATTCAATGTAAAAAAAAAAAACAGAAATTTATAATATAAATAATTGTCTTTTATCTAAATCTTTCATAGATTCGATTGATTCAAATAACACGCAATTTTATATCTACCTATTTTTTCACATCATACGAGTATATTAATAAATAGTAAAAAATTTGTCTTTGATTATAAACTTAACGGCAAATTCGACTGACATATATAAGGTTGTTTTGTATTATAATAATAAACCAAAACTCATAGTTGAAAAAGAGTGCTCAATATTAAAAAGATATTTCAAATAGAGCGATATATATATATATATATATATATATATATATATATATATATATATATATATATATATATATATATATATACATATATATATATATATATATATATATATATATATATATATATATATATATATATATATATATATATATATATATATATATATATATATATATATATATATATATATATATATATATATATATATATATATATATATATATATATATATATTAGTGTTTATATATTAGTGCTTACAGATATACGAGTATAAATTTATGATGACATTAAGATCAAGTCTATGGTAAAAGGCTAATTCTTAAATTACCCGTTTATTAGAAAAAGTTTAATTGGTGAGTTTTTCTTTAGGCCAATTCCAATTATTTGGACGTTTTTAAAAGTGATTGTATTTTATTTTTAACTTCACTCTTTTTAAAAAAAAAGTACACAGTAATTTATTTCAAATAGAGCGATATATATATATATATATATATATATATATATATATATATATATATATATATATATATATATATATATATATATATATATATATATATATATATATATATATATATATATATATATATATATATATGAACGAAGAAAAAGAACTTTTTCTATGGTACTTTAAGTTTCATGCCTATACGGCAATCATCAGCCAATGAATACCATTCAATGGCTGATGATAGGCCGTATAGACATGAAACCTAAAGTACCATAGAAAAAGTTGTTTTTTCTATGTATATATATATATATATATATATATATATATATATATATATATATATATATATATATATATATATATATTTATATATATATATGTATATATACATATATATATATATATATATATATATATATATATATATATATATATATATATTATATATATATATATATATATATATATATATATATATATATATATATATATATATATATATATATATATATATATATATATATATATATATATATATATATATATATATATTAGTGTTTATATATTAGTGCTTACAGATATACGAGTATAAATTTATGATGACATTAAGATCAAGTCTATGGTAAAAGGCTAATTCTTAAATTACCCGTTTATTAGAAAAAGTTTAATTGGTGAGTTTTTCTTTAGGCCAATTCCAATTATTTGGACGTTTTTAAAAGTGATTGTATTTTATTTTTAACTTGACTCTTTTTAAAAAAAAAGTACACAGTAATTTATTTTAGTATTTTTTTCTCTATGCACTGAGGATACAAACCAAATTAACTTCCTTAATGCATTGGTTATGCCTTGCTGCTGTTAATTTGGTTTGGATGTCTGGATTATTGAGACTGTGGATTATTATGGTACATCATTCAAAACATGCATTATACATAACCTGATTCATTTTTTATAAATACTTGAATGACTGCTTCATGATATGTCTGCCTTTTCATTTAAAAACTGTTGAGTTTGAAATTAGTGGTTTTTGTAAGAAGAGACCACTTGCTCAAATTGTCACCCGCTAAGAAGAGGTATTTGTTACAACAACTTTTGGTTCTTCACTTTGTGAAATGGCACTATTTTAATTTTTTTACTGTTCTATGCAATTCAAGTTATATCAAAATTTATTGTTTTTGCCAAAATAACCCCTGCAAAAAAAACTTTGCATTAATCTGAACTCAATCGTTAAGATATTTGTTTTAAAGGTAAAACTAGAAATGTTTTTTTTTCCCATTACGTCTGATTGTGTTTTAAATAATTGTTGTTTATTTATTTAATTAAAAAATTTTTGTGGGACAGTTTTATTAGTTTTGCAGTTTATTTAGGAACTGTTGTAAATTTAATTTTAGAAATTGTTTGCTAAATGATTTGCAGTCAATAATCTTTAGAAAGCAGAAAAACTCAGATGAGCATTAAATAGCAATTTAGTCCAATTTTCGGTGTTTATGGTGTTTCTATTTGCTCATTCCAAATGCTTTTTTTTATTTTGTTCTTGAAAATCCTTATAATTATATTTGTTTCTAACTTCAGTTTTAAACAAAGTATTATTTGAGATATAGTTTTAATTTGAAAAGAAAGTAAAAATCAAACTAGTTTCACTCTAAAATATTGTATATATTTTTAAAAATTTAAAATAGAACTATTGCAAGGTTTTGTTTTTTTTTAGTCTTTTAATTTCCATATTCACTTATTTGCCTGGATTTATAAAATTACCGAGTATGACCTTAATGAATAAAAAAAAGAACTTCACAGCTCTATGTTACACAGTGTAAAATTGTGCTATATTGTTCCTTGCAGTATAGAAATAACAACGTGAAAATGTTTAAAAAATGTTGGAGGACATTTTTTGTACAAAATTTGACTAACGTCATCAAAATAACGTTGGCCTATGCTTCATTTCTGCCATTATTCTAATGTCTAAACAACGATAGAAGAGATTTTGTCTCAACGTCATTTTAGTCAAAATATAACGTTTGTCTAACATCTTCATAACGTTTTTTTTTTCATAACGTTTAACATTGTTCTAACGCCTTTCCGACGTCATTTAGCTCAAAAATAACGTTGTTAAAACGTCATTTTTACATCGTTGCAATAACGTTAGCAAAATGATGTTTTTCCGCTGTTTTATTAATAAACTTATTCCAATGTGTTTCCTACGATAAGGAATACGTCGGGACAACATCGTTCCGACGTAATTTTTCTTATTGGGCTGTGATTCCGTAGAGTTGTAGGTTGTAGTTCTTTTAAAACAATTTAGTGATCAATAGTATCAAAGGTTTTTGATATATCTATTAAGATGCCTAGAGTATATTGTGATTTTTCATATGAACTTGCAATTCTTCTAGTAAGTTAAAGTATTACCCCAGAAAAAAAACGCGTCAAGCCGTTGTTGTAATTTGGTTGGATTTTGGTCGTGAAGCGAGTTAACTAAATTCTAACGATGTTCCAACGTCAGTATAACGGTGTTATTCTAACATTGTCTACCAAACATTAGAACAACTTCGAAAAATGTTATTTTCAAACGTCTTAAAGGTTAACATTAAAACGACGTTAGAACAACGTTGGTTGTTTAATATTAAACCAACGTTAGTCTAATTAACGTTAGAACAACTTTGTAACAACGTTACTTTATTTACGTTTTTTACTTTTGTCATCAAAGCAAATTCAGCTTTCCAACGTAAACCCAATTATAAAGAAAAAAAACGTGCGCATTTTAAAATGGTTGGAAAACCGTTATCACAAAAAATGTTATTTTTAATCTGGTTTTTATGATTTACGATCTGTAATACTAATGTTTATTACATTGTTTTTTTATATTCTTCAGTCGAATTTTACATATAGTTTTGAAACGTCGTGATAAATAAAAATTACGAAATCTTTTTTTGACTTTCAAAAGTTTTGAAAAAATTTTTGTTATGTTTTTGTATATTTAACATTATGTAGTGAAAATTTCTGATATTTACTCATAATATTTAATTTAAAAACAACTAATGCAATAATGGTATTTTAAATATCCATTATTAAATTACTTAACAGCTTGATATAATGTCAATAAAAATATAGAGTTTATTTTTAACGGCATTTAATTCAGGTGTTTTATAAGTATACAAATATATACTTATATTATCTTATGTTATGTTTAGTTTCTTGTGGAACTAATTCTATACTAGAACTTATTTAATAGTCTTTCTTATGTGTAATGTGTTTCTTGTATAAATTTTTTTAGTAGTATTTTTTTATTCATAAATTAATTTTTTCTTTTTTTGTAACTTGTTTTTAAAAGCAAAAAAAAAAGAAGGTTGTAGATTTTGTTTTTTTATCACTTTTGTACTTTTCTTTATTATTAAAAAGTGCTTTTAATAAATTTTTTAGTAAACTGATATAAATATATAAACAATTTTTAAGTAATTTTTAATGGTTTAAATTTGAAAAAAATTATAAATTTTTTTCTTTGGTACCCTATAACGAATTGCTGTTATATTTACATGATATCAATTAAAGTGGCTTGTACCAGACAAGGTCTCGTTTGACACCATCTCTTGAAGTTGAGTTAAAGGGAAAGTTTTGAGATGGTCAAAGGAAGGAACTAAAAAAATAGTTAAGTGATTCCTAAAATAAGTTTCTGATAAAAACTTTATAAAATGCTACTACTATAATATTATAACTGATACTCACTCACAAAAGTTTGAGTCTCAAGTTTCATAAAAAGATAAAAGTTAACTTTATAGTTATTTACAACTTTTTATAGTTGTTTAGGTAATTTTTATTTACTTATTTTTTATTGATATTTACCTCCCTATAGCTGAGAGGGTCTCTACAGTTGAGGATGGGTAATTTTTATTGCAACTAGGGGTGTAGAGTTGTAAAAAAATTACCAACTCCGACTGCAATTGTTGGAACTTTTAGAGAGCGATTCCAACTCCGAATCTTAAGCAAAATTTGTGAAAAATTCTTTGAATTCTTAAAAAAACATTACGCAATAGTATTAAAAAAATTTTTTGAGCCAAATTTATGAAAAATTTTTAAAGGTTAAATGTTTTGCATATGCACGTGCAATACCCAGACGTTTTACTATTAGAATGGGAGTTACGATTTTGTTTAGTGACTCCGACTCTAATAAAAATGTTGCGTCTCCGACTCCACAACCCTGGTAGCAACCCTCTCTCAACTATTTAACTCCAAAACACAATCCTTGACATACAAGACTACTGAGTAGTGAAATAATTAAGAGCATCACTATCAATTTCCAAACTTCTCACTTATGAAGCATAGGCTTTGCCACTACACTACTACCACATATTTAGGTATTCATTTTGTTTTTTTTTAATTTTTAACTTAATAATTTGTTATTAGTTATTTTTTTAAGCACTTGGCAGTACAAAGCATTTACTCTAAAACCTAAAACTAAATCTGATTTTAGGAATAGAAAAACATATCCTACAGATACAGCATTCAAACGCCTAAATTTTAAAGCATAGCTTAGTTATGAAAAATAAATATTGGTTTGAACAAATTAAAATCTCATATTTCTCTTATTTCAGACTTGAAACAAAAAGCCAACTTTAACCTTTCCGATAAAATACATGCATTGTTAAAATACATTTTTTGTTGAATACTGTTATTTGTTATTTATTATTATGTGTTGCAGTACAAAGTTATCAAGTCGCGTGAAACTAAAACAAATCAACCCAAAAATGCATCACCACATCTTAAAGATTTCAACTCAAGTGTTGAGCAATAGAAGATTTGAAAGAATTTATACTTTAAAAACTGGGTAACAAAGGTTTATACAAAGGTTTGTGCGTTATATTTTAATATGTTTAACAAGGTTTAGAGAACAAAAGTTGGATAATGAATTTACTGTAAATTATTTGTTATTACAACATATGTAAGCCTATTTATTACTTCATCAATATTTTTAAGCGTTTTAGATTGGGTGCTGCATAACTAAATTTTTATTGAATAATTCAATTGTTTTAAAAATTAATTTTCATTAAAAAATTTATTACTTAAAAATATTTTTGTACTAATGGTTTTGCTATAATTTAACCAAAACTACTTATTCAATTCTTATTGTTTATTAGACAATTTTGGTTTTTTTAAATGTTGCCCGTGGTGGATGCTGTAAAAAAAAAAAACATGTTAATAAGATATAATGTGTAAAATATTTACATTTTTTACACATTATCTTATTAATTTTTTTTATTACATTTACAATCAGAATATTATTGTGGAAAAGTTTCTAAAATATGATAAGGACTTAATTCAGAGGTAATTTTTGTATATCTTTATTTATATATATTTTTTAATGTATACTTACAAGTTTATTCGAACACTACAGGCATTATGACCAACTGCAAATATTTTGTTAGTTTTAATTTTAACATTTCATTATATAAGTTATAAAGAGAATATTTTTTTAACAACATTTAGCTAATTTCATCAAAATGATGTTGGCCTGTCCCACTTTGAAAAAAATGAATTGGTTGAATTTTAATTGCAACATAACCAAATTCCAATGATGCTTCAAGATAACATGTCATAACATTTTTATCCTAACATTCCTCTATATAACACTAAAACAAAGTCGGAAAAATGTTTTCAATTAACATCAAAAATGTTGGAAATAAAATAATGTTTGAACAACGCTGGTTGTTTAAGGGGGCACAACCCTATTAAAAAAGTGTAAATTACTGAAAAAATTAATTTTTCAAAAATACACTTACTTTAACTCAAATTTATCGTAGAAACTATTGCTGATTTTTAAATTTTTTCTATTCATGCTGATATTGGTCAAAATTTCATTTATTTAGATGTTCATTATTTAAATTACCCTAGCAACGCGCATAGCAACCGTTTTTAAATGTTGTTTTTCATCTTTTTAAGCCCTTTTTTCAAAGTTGATCTTGGCTTTTTGTTTGTACAAATGGCTTTTTGTTTGTACAACGACGTAATAAGCATAATGGAGTTATTTAACTAATTAAACTACTGATTTGACAGACTGGTCTTGTTAGAATGTTTGTTTATGTTTTACAAAATTGGTTTTTATTTATTTTTTTATTTTTCAGTATTATAACAAGGTAGTATGCTTTATAAGATAATTTCTATGCTGTTTTGCTAAGTATTTTTATCTATCTATGCTATTTATAAGCTTTCTATCTATTGCTTTGTATATTTATGTAACTAGTATAACTAAAAAGTTGAAAAATATTTACAAATTGAAATGGAATCATCTTGTAAGTTTCGATCTAAAAGACATAAAAGTAGGAAGTTTTATGGCAACAAACTCTCTAACAATTTTACTGAAAACTCTAAAGTTACAAATAAAGAAAACATAGCAACAACAGTTTCTTATACAAAGTTAAATGGTTCAATGGTTAAAGTTGTTGATAACTGCTGTTCAAAAAACATTACAGGCAACCGAATAGTTGATATGGAATTGTTAGCTGAAACTTTTAAGATTCTTTTGTGCCCAGAGTGTTCACATAATTCAGCAAAGCTTAATCAAAAGCAGAAATTAGGAATTGCTTTCGAGTCTTTCAATGCAACAATATGGAATCGTGTTCCAAAAGATGCATTTGTAAAACTAGTACAGTTGGAAATTGCTGCTTATGATGCAGTTGCTCATTTTAATATTGGAAATTTAGCAACATTAAAAATATATGATAAAATGCAGATGGAGTGAGGCAGCTACACTGAGCTTAGTTGCAAAGAAAGAAATCGTTCACGATTAAAAAATGCAAGTCGAAAAAATGGTGAGAAGTATAGGATGCGTCGCAAGTTTCTGCGTGGAGCTAAAAAGAGTAAGAGAAGTGAAAATAAAAATAATGAGGGTTTGTCATATGGAGCAGGAAGTTTTAAATGTTTATATCAAATTAGTTTTATCATACCTGTTTATATGAACATGGCATTTAACAGGAAAAAGTAAAAAATTTTTACCATTTTAGCTTTTTATTCATTCGCAAGTAGAAAAGGGTTATTAAATCTGACTTTTGATAAATAAAGTACATCTATTGTTTGAATATAGTCTACAGTGCAATACTTAATAGATAAAAAGGCTCCAGATAAATATAATTATTATTAACAATAGAGTTAACATAATTTTTTTTTTTAAACCTTTTTTTCTAAGATTTCCACATTTTCTTAACTTTGCCTGACTGTGGCAAAGATATTTCAAAAACGGTTTGATTAAAACTTCTCATATTTTGACAGATTGTTTATTATGTACAAGGTTGTGCAATAAACCTCAAAATTATAAGAATATATGTGTTAAAAATAAAATATAACGATTTTTCGGTCATTATGGGGGATAAAAATATCTTTTTTTTTGTATCCTTTTAACAAATAAAGCACGACCCCAAGGAATAAGTAAGTTGTTAAGTTTTTGAGGTTCATTGCATACCTCTAACATCAAGCTAGTTAAATGCCAAATTTTATTCTATGTGACCTTCTGCATTTTGAAATATTTTTGCCACAAAATGGTCAATTTTTAAGTTTTTGCCCCCTAAAAATTGCCCCACAGGGCAACCCCTTCTTTTTTTTTAATTTTTTTTTTTTTTTTAATCTTAGTTTTATTATGAATTTACTTAATAAATAAAAAAAATTATTTAAATATCAAAATTAAAGATTTTTTTATTTATGGGGTTGTGCCCCCTTAACATCAAACTAACATTAGTCTGATAGACCTTAAAACAGCGCGAATCAAATTAACGTAAACTCTTACAATTTTTACACACACACACACACACACACACACACACACACACACACACACACACACACACACACACACACACACACACACACAGATTTATATATATATATATATATATATATATATATATATATATATATATATATATATATATATATATATATATATATATATATATATGTATATATATATATACATATATATATATATATGTATATATATATATATATATACATATTTATATACATATATATATATATATATATACATATATATATATATATATATATATATATATATACATATATATATACATATATATATATATATATATATATATATATATATATATATATATATATATATATATATATATATATATATACATATATATATATATATATATATATATATATATATATATATATATATATATATATATATATATATATATATATATATGTATATATATTCGCATATTTATTAATTAATTAACAATTAAGATTAGTGTAATTTTAAGATACGTTTGAGTAACAAGATTCAGAGATCTTATAGATGCGAGTAAGATGCGAGACGCATTCGTTTATCTAGAATATGATGATATTTTTGTTTTCGCTTGATTCATGCTATTCAAAAGAATTAGTAATTTAAATACCATAACTAAAGAAAAGTTTAAAATTCATATTTATTTATTTTTCTTTTTTCTAAAATCTAAATTAAGTTCAAAGTTCTTCAACAGCGGTTCTCGGTGACAAGACCTGTATGGTTTTCTTTGAGTATCCGCGTTCTTTATCTTTGTTTTTTATTTTTCAACGGTTTCCTTGCATGTAATTTTTCTTATTGATATATTTGTAAATATTGTATTAGATATTGTAATAAAAAACAAAAAAAAATAGCTGGGTTTTTTTGAAAAATGGTCAATTGGCACAGGTTATCGAAATCAATTTTGATTCTTTAATTTTTTTAATAATTCCACGTCGCCAGTCTATGTCACCTCTTTAATGACTTCTTTGTTGTACTATGCAGTTCCAATTATAACAAAATATTTTCTGTGCCAAAAAATGCCTCTGTAAAAAGAAAAACTGTTGAAAAACCTGAACTCAAACGCAAAGTTATAGTTTTAAGGGTACAACAAGAAATGTTGTTTTTCCATTATATCACAATTGTGTGTTTTGAATTTTTTTATTTAAAATTTTTTTTATTGTCAGTTGCATTAGTTTTTGAATGCAGTTTATTGAAAATTATTATGTAATATGCTTTACGCTAAATATATTCTGTACTATTTCAACAGACATATTGAATATAATAACATTTTTAATAATGTCTTAGGTACCAATAACAGTATTTCCATTAATATCGTCTGGTCCAACCGCTTTATTAAATTTTTTCATTTTGTAAGCGGATTAAAATTCTTCGAGTGTTGTTTAAAAAATATTTAGAAAAGAGTTTAATAAACCGCCATTTTCAGTTTCTAACACAATTTGCCACCTTTTCAACTCGTTTTCTAGGCAATCCGAAATTTTAGCCTTCACTACTTGACTTACGTCTTGTTTCTGATCCAACTCAGTGTTCATCTCTCCAAAATCACCCTTGGGTACTTCTGATCATAGTTTAATGTTTTGTAATATTTTGTAATATTTTTTGTACTATTATCTCATTTTTCTTTGTCAATAGAATCTCTCTATCATCGTACCATTTGCAACTACCTTAAAGCTGTTTAGGACTCTTTCGTGATTTTCTTTGTGATAACCCTTGGGTAGAAATCTTTTGTCCACCTGCTAACAGAGGTGTTTTTTACGTAACTTCTTGGATTTAAGCTGGCATGGAATTGTTCTCTTTCAACAAGTCAAGTCTAACTTTTTGTCATGGTTTTTCTGAGATTGTACTTTTGGAATTTCCAATCGTAACTATTACTTTCAAATCTATCAGCTGATAACTTTCCAGAAAACAGGCAACTGTTTACTTATACTAGAAACCATCGAAGAAAAGTCTTGCGTCACTCAAAAGCCTTCTTTTCACAGTCTACAAAACCTCGTTTATCACCTCAGAATTTAGGGTCTCAAAAAATCTCTAATTCTCAAAAATTAGGGTCTTGTGACTTCTTGAGAAACTTTAACAGTATCTATTATCAGAGCAAATGTGTTATTACACCTCTCTTGTATGATTCAGATTTTGGCATCTCACATAAAGACAAAGCTTAATTGTTTTCTAAGATCTTCACACCAATATCATCTCTTGATTTCACTAGTGGCTTTTTACCTGATATGGCCGACAAATAGGTTATTTCATTGGTTGACGCTTGTACCACTCCAGCTTCTGTATCTCCTGTATCCCTAAAGTGATTTCCTGCCGAAATTCTTTTTCGGATTACGGTCAGGACAATATACTTGTAATAGTTTTTCAAATGAGTTCACTGGAACTTTTCTCGAATCTTTCAAAGCTTTTTAATAAGCACTTAGCTGAGTCTTGCGGTCAGAGTCAGAAAGTTGGAAAGCAACTTATGTTATTCTTATTTTCAAAGGTTCTGGAGAGCGATCTGACTAGTCTTACTACAGTCCCATTTATCTTCTCACTTTTTTTCGTTCATTAGATAGATGTGGAGAGGGTAATATTATTGCTCTTAACACTTCTATACGCTTTAAATAAAGTTTGAGTACTAATTATCTTTATAAGCTCTCTCCTTACAGTGTATTAAGTAGCATCTTTAAGTTTATTAAATTTTTCCGAAACAATCGCAGCATAAAAGTTGTTCTCAATGAACAACAATCATTTTTATCCTGCATTTTTAGGGGTTCCTCCAGGTTAGATCCTTTGGACTATACTTTTTTCAATTTGCACTAACGATTTCCCAAAATTTCTAACATCTAAGGTGGCATTGTTAGCTGATATACTACCATTTATTTTTCATAAGAAGGCAACACAATCTGATTGTTTGGAGGGTACATTTGAGCATGAAAGGATCTCACTTTGGCTTTAGCATACGCCTTTTAGCGCTTGGTGGATGTAAACTCAGAAAAAACTCATTTTGCAATAACTTAGATCTTTCTATATTTATGAACTGTAATGTACTCAATAATTCATCTACCCTTCATCTTCTAGGAACAATTTTTATTTCCAATCATTCTTGTAAAATATATAACAAATTGATTCTAAAAGTAGTATCTTCTAAGGTTACATCTCATTATCGTGTCGCCCCTTTTATGCTAAGGATTCTATTCTTTATCTCTCCAAATCCTAAATCCGCCCTTGTATGGAATATTGTTGCCATAACTTTGGCGGATCTTCCAATGATGCTCTCTCTCTTTTAGCTTAGGTGTAAAAACGGATTGCAAACATATTTGAACTTGCTCTTGCAGCCAACTTTCAACCATCTTAATGTCGTAATGTTTGTCGTATTACTTTTGTTTCTCTTTTTTATAAAAACTAAAATGCGAACTACTCTAAAGAGCTTGCGTCAATTGTGCCATCTACTAAAACCCATTCTCTTGTTACTTATCAATTTGAAAATTGAATCTCTGCCTTTTACTGTGACTTTCCCTAAGTACTGCGAAAAGTTTTATTTGTCTATTTTTTTTCCTCAAACATCAGTTCTTCGGAATTCGCTTACTTTTTCTTGCTTTCCTGATTCATAAGTCACCTGTTAATCGTTTTCTTGCACTAAAACATTCATCTTTTTCACTTCCGATAACTTCCAACTCTAATAGTATTTGCTAGCAGCCTTGTTAAAAGTGTTAAATATAATAATAACAATAAGAACTATAATAAAAATAATAAAAGTTATAGCAATTATAATAATTATAACAATTATAACAATAGTAACAAGTATAATAACAAGTATAATAACAATAACAATAATAAAAATAAAAATAACTTGTTTAGAAAATACATTTTTCCATCAAAAAAAAAAATCAAATTTTAATGAATTTAAAAAACTTCAATTTAAATCTTTAAAAACAATTTATCAAATTATTTTTAAAAGTATTCATAAAAATACGATCAAATCGTTTAATCAAATTTAAATTTTATGTTACTAAAACAATTTTTCTTTCTGAATAATTAACAAATATTTAAGATCTTTAATGCCTTAAATTGAATTAGATATTGTTCAGATGGTGCTTCATAATTTTATTTGTATGCACCTACTTTCCTGCTCTAAAGTAAAGCTGAACTCAAACACTGAACTAAGATGAAGTCCAATTTCTATCTTAATCTTGAGGTATAAAATAGAATCAATGCTAATCTTATGTCAGATTATTTATACGTGATTCTACAAGATTTGTTAACAAAAGCGCAGTTCAAAGTAAAAAAAGGAGGAAAAATACTTAAATAACTTTGAATCCAACTGTACACATAACAAATGTCTAATTAACAATTATGAACGTTTAAGAAATTTATCTCTATTAGAGAGAAGTTTTTTGAAACTCATAGCAAGAATTGAGGAAACTCTTTTTACTACTGTAAATAGAGTTTCCTCTTAAATAATACTTTTGTATAGCTGTTAATACTTTGTTAATACGTTTGTATAACTGATATCACTTTGTTAATGGATTTTGTTTCAACCCCCATGCTTTGTTTAAAAAATAATTTAAATTGTATTAACATTGTTGATACAATTTAAATCAAAAAATATTTTGATTTAAAATTTATATATCAACGATCAATGCCATCTTTGATGATTTTTTTGAATTAATAATTGAATATTTTTCAGGACGCAACAAAAACAAAAGTCTATTTTTTTCACTAATTTTTATTTTCACCTGTTACATAATGATTATAAAGTGTTTATCTAAAAAATTATCTATAATATATTAATTGTGTTTTTTATAATATGTCTAAAGTTTACATTTAGAAAAAACTTCTTTCCGTAAACGTGCTATTTTAATCTGCTTTTAAATGTTAGTTTACAAGAGCTTTTTTAAAAGATAAACTTTTATTTATTAAATATGTTAATAAAACATTTATTGGCAAAGCCAGTATCGCACCTAAGACCTCTTGGGTACAATATTCCAAGATGCCTAAGCTGGATAACTAACAAACGAAAAAAATGAGCGGACGTTCAATTTTTTTATAAAAGAGTATCTTGCATAAATAAATCTTTTTAAGCTGCTCAAAACTGAAAATCGAGTTTCGATTTATTGACTATCCCTTATCTAACAAATTAAAGTTTTAATAAATAAATAAAATTTTACTAACACCAACCTATTAAAGTAACAATTGTATAACCAATGGAAGCAACCAAGTTTTCTTCATACGAAAAGACAACACGGTTTTTATTGACAAAACTAATATTGGTAACATTTGATAATTCAAATGATAGGTTTTGCATTATAAATACACTGTTTGTAGGTATTTCATTTTTCCTAAAAGAAACCTTAAAATACAAACTTTGAAAATAAAATTACAAACCGCAGCAAATATATATATGTATCTACACATACAGACATTTATAATTAAACACACACACACATATACACACACACACACAAACATATAAATATATATTTATATGTATATATATATATATATATATATATATATATATATATATATAATATATATACTATATATATAATCAATCATATATATATATATATATATATATATATATATATATATATATATATATATATATATATATATATATATATATATATAATATCAATATATATATATATATTAGTTCTATTAGTTTAATGTCATTCGGCAATCATTTAGCGATATTATTCAAAATTTACAAAATAAAAAACCGTTTAAAAATACAATTTTTTAGCGTTGCAACGGTATCTGACGTCAAGTTTACGTCAGACGATATCATGAGTTCTTATATCTTAAGATGATGGTTTAGCTGTGTTCAAAAATGCAAGCGGTCCTAAAATAGATAAAATTAAGAAACATTTCACGCAAATATTTAAGCAAAACAGCTTTAGTATTTCTATCCAATCTAATATGAAAATTGTTAATTACCTTGATGTAACATTGAACCTTAACAACAATAGTTTCCAACCATACCACAAACCTGATTGTACGTTAAATTACACCCACCTAATATTTTAAAAGAGTTACCAACTTCAATTGAGCGTAGGTTATCAACCAATTCTTCTAGCAAAATAACTTTTAAAAATACTGCCCCGATTTATTAAGATGCATTAGAAAAGTCTGGATTTAGAAACAACATCCGATACCATCCATATGGTACCAACACTTAACGCTACCATCCGATACCATCCATATACCAAACACTTAACGCTACTAGATACCAAAACAATACAGAAATTTCTAAAAAAATATGGAAACATAAAAACGCAGGAGTTATGCCGTTAATCAAGTGGAACATAATTAGAAAGTGTCATTCATATAATCCATCAACTGAAAAATGTAACTTTGTCTATATGAAAAAAAATTAATTATGAACTATGATCATTACTTAATAAAAAAATTGAGTTGGTATCATCTTGCAGACATTGAAAAAAAACTCCGCTTTTACAATTCGATACCGGAGATTAAGAACTCATGATACCGTCTGACATAAACTTGACATCAGACACCGTTGCAACACTTAAAAGTTGTATTTTTAAACGGTTTTTTATTTTGTAAATTTTGAACAATATGGCTGATTGATTGCCGAATGGCATGAAACTAATAGTTCCATAAAAAAGTGTATTTTTTCTTCATTTAAATTATATAAATATAATTCGATATATTTTACATATATATATATATATATATATATATATATATATATATATATATATATATATATATATATATATATATCTATATATATATATATATATATATATATATATATATATATATATAATATATATACATATATATATATATATATATATATATATATAAT
>NC_061168.1:31656152-31658652 GCF_022113875.1 Hydra vulgaris
TATCGGCCGACGGTGCGCCACTAATGACGCTAATGGTGGGCAATGCGTCGGCCAAGCATGGCGAGTTTCCTTGGTATTCAAGTAATAAAAATTAATATTTCTTTATTTTTTATTTTTAAAATTGCGCTATAAATAAACGTCTTCATAGTCTTTATTTAAAGCAATAAGTAAAATTAGTTTTAAAACAAATAATTTAGTTAAACAGCAAAAAAAAATTTAACGTTTTACTATTAACTTAAACCCAAATTCTAAATGTTGTACTATCAATTTCTTCAAATTTCACATCAAAACCAGCTTATTCAACTAAATGTTAAGTGCAAAACTTATTATTGCTACAAAGTTCTAACTAGAACTTGCCTATACGGCTAATAACCAAATAAAATCATAAGTAATCCCACTCAGTTCCAATTAAAACCTGCTTATACTACGAAGTTCCATGCGAGTACCGCTTGTGAACATATTATAGTATAACTAATTCAATTTACTATGTACTTTTTGGAACTATTTTGTTTTTTTTGGGTAGTATTTGTTACTGAGTTCCCTAAAAATTGGTTTGATTTTATAAACCTGGTCCAGGTTTTTATGTGTTTGTTCAATTGGCTTAGCTTGAATTATATTTGAACCAACTGTTAGCTCCTAATGGGCAATGAGGAAAATGCAGATTACTCTTATTGTTTGAGGCAACATGGTAAAGAGATACCAGGGTACCCGCTTTTATAGAGTCTAAATCCCCTGCATTAGTTTTAATAGCAAGACCAAAATAACTTTGCAACCGATCAATTGTGGCATCTGTTAATTTGCCTCTACCACTAAGGTTTTTAAATTTTTTTCACACTCAAGTGTTTTTACTTGCAAACCAGGGTATCTTTAACATTAAAACAGTTCTTACTGTCACCATCACCTAAATAATTTACATAGCAAAGTTTGCGTTTTGTTATAAAACGCTCAAATATTTTTTTATACCGACAAGCTTTATACCCCAAGCAGATCCATTGTAGTCATAAGCACATTTATGTAAGTTTCTCTATTCAGCAAAATGTATTGGTTCACTTTTTTTTTTAGTCTTATTAAAACGCAAGCTTTACAAACTCTAGCAATTTTGTTTCAAGCATTTACTCTGCAACTTTTTGGCATCTCTTGCTTAGTTAAATACCTTTTACCTAAGTGTGTTTTTGTCGCTTAATCTCGCTTGATTTTGCTTAGTTGAAAAAAAGTACGACATAATAAAGCATCCTATCCCAAACAACGCTTTTCAAAACAACTTTTAAAAAAATCAACTTTTGACAGATAAATAATGCTTTAGATAAATCAACACTTAAAGTAACCCTCAAAAAATATAAAAATTCTGCAGTTTAGAATAATTTTTAATAAAAATAAAAAACAGAAATGAAATCTATGATAATTTTATGTCTAATTAGACTTATACTAAAAAACTTTTGATGATTTTGGAGGGGGGGGGGGGGGGGAAGCTTCTATCTTAAAAAGCTTTTAATATTAATTTTAAAGGTTATAACTCAATATAAATTTTCCCATTTTTAGACAGACTTTAAAAAAGTGAACCTTTCTACCTCTATTAACAAAGGCTAAAAAACATTTTAGAATTTTAGTAAACCCAAGAGTTAAAACATATAGAAATAAATTTTACTGGTAAATTTATTGATGTTTTTATTGTTATCTGTTATTAGAACAATTTACAGGATTATTAAATATTGTTTTATTATATATATATATATATATATATATATATATATATATATATATATATATATATATATATATATATATATATATATATATATATATATATATATATATATATATATATACATATATATATATATATTATTATTATTATTATATATATATTATTAACCTTAAAATCAAAGGTGCAAACGCATTTTTTGAGGAATAAGTTTCAAAATGTGTCAAAACGTAAAAAATAATGCGTTTTACTAAAAAAATGCAATATGTAGCTATAATTAATTTTTTTTCAAAAATTAATGCAATTATTCCAGTTAAGGCACTGTTTCAATTTTGGCAAAAAAAATCCTTGAACCGACCCTATATATTTATATAGGGTCGGTTCAAGGATTTTTTTTGTATATGCAAGATAAAGGTTTGGCGTCCCCTATCATAAAAAATATGTCATGTGTTTATTGTAAACTTATCAAAACATATTGTTTTGATAAATTGCGAATATTTATTAAAACCCATAAAATACAATAAAAACATAATATCCCATTAAACGTATATTACACTTGAAAAAACTTAAAATCCCAATAATTTTTATGTGTAATAAACATATATCGCACATAAAAACTGACTACAAAATTGCAAGCGCCATGAAATATACTTTTAATCAAAGAAAGTAATAAATATCGTACAGTTTATTTTGACAAAAAAATAAAACTAATCATCAAGTAGAAAACTTTTCTTGTCTTAAGTTTTGCAAATTATTTCAAAAATGAAGCGGTTTCAATTGTACTTAGAATCCGGTTTT
>NC_061168.1:31663652-31676152 GCF_022113875.1 Hydra vulgaris
CGTTTTTAGTTACTGGCACAAAATAATAACACTTCGTCTTGCTTTAAATTGACAAAAGTATCAACTAAATCCTTGTAATAATTTTTATAACACGAACCATTAAGATTAAAATGAAAATAAATTATATTATACAGGAGTTATTAATTTTTTGGTATCCCCTTGATTAATTTTTCTATAGAAAAGAAAATTGTTAACTTAAAAATGTTAAATGTACACATTTAAATAAATTAATTAAAAATAACAATGTTTATTATAAATAACTAAGCAACTGAGAACAAATACGTTTCAAACAAGAAAAATTTAATTTACGATCAAAGATGGGTATAATAAATTTGAAAAAATATGTTAACTTAATGCATTAATGCATCATATGACAAACCTAAAATAAAAATTATAACAGATAAGTAGACAAAAATTTGTAAACCAAGCTGACCCGACCCGGGTCTTGTTAAGCCTGTTCAACACAGACCATTTCTATATTATTTGTTTGGCCACTTTATTTCATTAATTTTTAGTAAACGGTAATTTGCCACCATTTACTAAAAATTCCTTTTGTAACTCGAAATTTAATTTTCCAAAATATTTTGACTCTAATAAAGAGGTTTCTCCCCTCTTTTTGCTTTAACGGTGACCAGGTGAATAAAATAAAATAATAAAATGTAAAACAATGATCTACATATATAAGAATATTTTCTTTCTTTCCTCAAAAGTGTTGCAAATACAGACTAAGCTAACTAATTAGTTAAACACATAAATAAAACTTGAGTAACTCGATATTAATGCGCAAAACTACAATATTCTCCATGTTTTTAAAGGTTTTTAGTTACGACCCCCCATTTACAAAGATCCCCTTAAAATACGTACAACAAATTATTAGGCATAAAATAGATAAAATATAAAACTAACTAATAGCATATATTTATATCTTTTTAACTAACAAAAATTTACAATAAAAAGAAATCAGGTTTTTTTATTTTATAAATCTTATAAATGCGAGGAACAATTTAAAGAATTATATCTTTAAATAGCAAATTATCAATCGCAGTATTAAAAAATACACAAGAGCTCAGTAATTACATGAGTTTAATCAATTCTCTCTCTACAATTCTCAATACTAATTCTTATTTAAGTCTCATCTAAGAGAGATAGGAAGTGTTTTAAAAACAGCACGTTAGAAAAAGTAAAAAAGTCATGCAATAAATAACAGTAACTGGTTTTATTATGCTACCAATAAACAAAATTATTTTTACTTTAACTAAAAGTTAATTTCCAGCATTTCTTAACTAAGTTCCAGCTTCTCTCTAACTGTTGACAAATGATTAATATTGTAAATTTCACATCATATTAAATTTACAAAATTAAAACCATGTTTCAACAGTAAGCAAAATAATCAAGTGATGACAAAGACAACTAAAAAAAAAATGAACACAATTATGTTTAAGATTACAAAAAAAAAAAAAAAAATTAAAATCATTTAAAATTGAAACTGTTATTATTTGTTACTATAAATAGTTGCCTAGTTCTTAAGAATCTAAAAACAAATAAGTAAAAAACCAAGAACAAATAAACATTTATTTATTAAAACTACTCTATTTAAACAAATTAAATTAAACAGAGAACAACATTAATTCTCTTTGAAAGCTGAAAAACTTTTCAGCTCAAATTTGCTTGCAGACCTTATAAAACCACTTGAATAAGAAATGCATCAAAAAAGCCTAGTAGTTACTTAAAAATGGTATATGTAACATTGAACTTCGGGGTGTAGTGATAAGGCAAGTATTGTCTTCTCTTAACCCCGGTCGTGTAGATCTTATTTATATTACACGGCATTGTAATCTTTTTTTTTTACTGACGAAATAAAATAAATAAATAAAAAAACTTTGAATGTTTACTGGACTATATATTTTTAAAAAATTCAAAATGATTTGTTCTTCTATAGTAAATAAAACCACTATAAATCTAAAGTTAAAAATGTAACGAATAAGTAAATATAAAGAAAAACATCATATGTGAATTAAAAATCAATGTACCTGATAGAGATAAGCTGTTGTGATACCTGAATAGTAGTTGCTAAATATTGTTTTTTCATGATAAACAAAATGTATTTATAGCAAAATGATGTCTTGAATTAATTTTAGTAAATAAATAATAGCAGTGAGTTCTAGTAAGGAAACTACCTATTAATCTTTTTTAACAGCTGACACCAACGTAAAGATAAGCCAAAGGTAACAACATTACGCGAAAAATTATTATAGATAATGCAATGTGTTTTCAGAATAGTTATATTTAAGGCTAGGCAACACTTACACATAAAGCAATAACATCGCTTGACTGGTAAGGTTGATAAATCTTGCTCTATACGTTTGCCGAGTCACTCCCCTTTGAAATCATGAAAACAACATTATATAAACATATATACTAATTATAAAACACAATATATTTTTTTAATGTTACTTAGCATATAAAAACACCCTATTTAACAATTTTGTACAAATGAGATATAATACATTTCATAACACATTTATATAAACACATTTATAAAACAACTATATAACATATATCACAACATACGCGTATTTATCAAAAAAAATTTAACTTTGAGCATATTATATATCACCGTTCTCCTAAATGAGCAATAAGTGTCAACTCAAATTCCAAAGAAACCACAATATGCCTGTGAAAGCTTATGACTTCTGGATTCCAAAAATATAAAAAATCAAATCATCCTATTACGTCCGAGAAAGAAAATCACTTTTGAAAATTTTTATTTTGCACATATTCATGAAATGACAGCATTCTCGAAGTTTTACATTTTTACAGCATATCTTAACATTCAAAAAGCTCTTTAAAAATATAAAATCTACTTAACATAATAAAGAAACAAAAAATATGAAAATGTGAAAGATTTTATATTATAAAATTGGTAGTAATCCAAATAGGTAAAAGATCACTTGGGTAAAATATTGCTTTTCTGAAAATTTTTTCTAATAAGTTAACTCCAGAATAATTTCAATAATAGTTTGGTAGTAATCGAAATAGGTAAAAGATCATGTGGGTAAATACAAAAGAAATATTAAAATAAATTCCACATTTAAAGCAACAACAATCTTGACAAAAAAAATTCTTTACAAATTCCAAACTGTTCACAGGCTTTTGCTGTTAAAATCAACTAGGCACATTTCTAGCCTTTTTCCTTAATATGGATGGCTGATAGGTTGTTTGTATCGTTGCGAATGGTTCTGAAAACGATGATGAATAGATTCTGTTGCTTGATCACTGTAGATTCCAAGAGGAGACCTTGTTTTTTGGATGAAGTCCTTAACATGGAAAAACACTGCATGTACTTTTGGAGTGATGCTTTCTCTTGGCAATGGCAAATATGAATCTCTGAATAAATCAATTTTTTCTGCATAAGTGCAATCCAACTTGTTGCCAAAACATGCAGAAACAATGGGACCAAACTTTCAGAAATCTTTTGTTTGGCGGAGACACAGCTTCACTATCTGCTTCATTTTGTAGAACTCTAAGGCAGACTTTAAGAAAATCTCCACCACCATCTATTCCAAGTTTAATGATGTGTTTTGAAAAAACAGACGAAACATGCCTAATGGTGAAAGTCAGTTTTTTTATTCCACTGTTTGACAATCCTGTATTTAGTTGAACTTGAGCAAGATCCTTTGCGGTGACTACAGCTGGATCTTTGAACAACTGCTTAGAGCAAGAAGGACCTGTTAAAGAGTAAAATATAATATTTCAGTTACTTAAATGTGATGGTCAACCTTAATGAGGAATTATATACAAACCTTGTGTGATTGGGAGCAGTCCTCCTCCTTTTGGCTGCACAAGTCTAATGGTTCCACAAGGAGAAGATTCTTTGCTAACAATTGTTGAGCTGGCAATTTGTTCTGCCACAATTTCATCAGATTTTGCAAGCTGCCTTAAGTTTTCACGGAACTGTGATAAAGAGCAATGATGGGGTAAACCTCGACCAATAAGAGAGAGACATGTAGAACATCTTCTGTCTGATGTTTTCTCTCCAGTTTTTGTTTCTCTGTCAGTTTAAGTCGCCCTATGTCACAAATCAAGCATTCACAAGCTTGACCACGTGTGTGAACTTTTATATCAATGTTTTCAAATTGAAACAGCTCGGGCAAAACAATCTTCTGCCCTTGATCACACTTTCCAAGGACCAGTCTACACGGATCACAAAGACCTTGAGGAATTCTTGGATCATCAAAGTTGAACTGCTTTTTGTAGTTGTTTTGAATTTTGCTGACCAAAAATGGTGTCAATTCACGATTTCCTTTTCTAAGACTCATGATACAAACAACTTTTCTGTTCTCATCATGACTTCTTGCATGATTAGGCATTTTCAATTTATTTCAGGAGAAAAGGTTAAAAAATTGACCTTCAAAAGCTTTGATTTGTAGTAAACTGCCTTTTCCCGGAATTTTTTTGGTAAATTCTTAAAAATATTTGTTAACTGCTTTTTCCCAGAATTTTTTGGTAAATTCTTAAAAGTAATTTAAAATTACCAATATTATTCAAAAAGTGCAAATTAAAAAAAACTATTATTGAAATTATTCTTGAGTTAACTTAATAGAAAAAACTTTCAGAAAAGCAATATTTTACCCAAGTGATCTTTTACCTATTTGGATTACTACCAATTTTATAACATAAAATCTTTCACATTTTCATATTTTTTGTTTCTTTATTATGTTAAGTAGGTTTTATTATTTTCAAAGAGCTTTTTGAATGTTAAGATATGCTGTAAAAGTGTAAAACTTCGAAAATGCTGTCATTTCATGAGTATGTGCAAAATAAAAATTTTCAAAAGTGATTTTCTTTCTCGGACGTAATAGGATGATTTGATTTTTTATATTTTTGGAATCCAGGAGTCATAAGCTTTCACAGGCATATTGTGGTTGCTTTGGAATTTGAGTTGACACTTATTGCTCATTTAGGAGAACGGTGACATGCAAACATATATGCAAACTTTTAACAATTATAAAACAGCATTTATTAGCATCAATTATTTTTAATGTAACAAAGAATGCAGACTACAATGCACAAAATTGTTAATAAAAATGAAATTATGTCAGTCAGTATATATTTATCTAAAGTAATGAAAAAGAATAAACCATTTAAAACAAAATTAAAAATTTCTAATGAATATATATTTAGATACCTTAAAATGAAGCATAACACAACACTCTTTTGACAAAGTCCAGAACAAATTTTTTTAATTTTTCTATTCCTTATTATTTTTCCTTATAGAAAATATACATATAGATATAGTGAAATATAAAATAGACTGAAATAAACGCAAACTTATTTATATAAAGTTGCATGACCACAAATAACAGTCTTATTTTAATTAACTTTTCATATGAAATACATAAATAAAATTTTATTCTTATTATTCTTTCTATAAAAAAAAATCTTAGCCTATGTATGAGAAAATGAATTAAACTTACTAAAAAAGCAATCAGTTCCTCTTAACTGCTCTAAAAAATAAACCAAATACTTGCTTAAAATGTTTTAAAAAGACAAATGACAAAACTGAAACAGTTTTCTTAAAAAAGAAACATTGTACTAATAAATTGATTTTACCAGTCAATTTAGTTCTAACTTCTTTTAAAAAATGAAAAATAAATACATATTTAGATACTAAAAAGGAAACATTTTACTAAAAAAACTATTTTACTAAACATTTTAGTTCTAACTTCTTCTAAAAAATAAAAACAGGCTATAAAAACTTGAAAAAAATAAAAATAAGCAACAACAAACTAACAATTATTTAAATTTTTATTTAAAAAAATAAACAACATCAATTTTTCTTGAAAATAAGTGTATCAGCTCCAGTTTGCTTGCTGATTTTACTCGAAAGACCGCGTAGAATATATAACTGCGCTTAGAAAAGTCTAGAAACAACTTAAAAACTAAGAAATAGTGTATTTTACATAATGCAGAACCGTAATTAACAAAACGAACAATAGGCGTAACAATGCGTAACTATGCGCACTAATAATATTCATTGCCGTATTAATATTTAGATAAGTTGAACGTAAATATGGAATATTTTTGGGACCAAATTATATTTTATTTTAAACATAAACTGAAGTATACTATAGAAATTTTGTTCATAAGTATTAGGAAATCTTGTAAAGAGCTAAGCGTGTCACCCTCAAAAAGAATAAAGGGTGTCATCTGCAAAAAGAATAATGTTCAGTATACGAGAAGTTAATAATATGTCGTAAATATAGATAGGAAAAAGCAAGGACCTAGAAGGGATCCCTGGGGAACGCCATAACGATAGCTCGGCGCAAAGTCGGTCAATCTGCAATCTCCGCGAAAAATATTTTCGGACTATCTGCAATCTCCGCAAAAAACATTTTCGGTGTATCTGCATTCCCCGGGTGAACAAATTTTAAATCTAATAATTTTTTGCGCCCTAAATTAATGCAGGTTATTTTCATTTTAAAAAACAAATCTGAAGCATTATATCAAACGATAAGAGCAATTAGGGACTTTTACAGCGTGCGGTTTTAATGTATGACTTTTTCATAGGGGATAAATGAACGAAATGGCGGCTTTGTTTAGTTAATTGTAAAAGGTTTTTCGTTATTTTAGATTTTTTAAATGACTTTGATAGTCAAAATTTGGGTGTTTTTTTGAAATAAAGTATAAAAAAGATATTAACAATATAAAGTGGTTTTATACTTCATATTTGTGTTACAATAACAAAAATATACAAAAATAATACAAAAATATACAGAAATAATCCGTTATAATGAAAATACCTTTTATCTAACTGCAATGTTTTATTATATATTACAAGTCCATATTTACTATTGTGTATTAAGATTGTAAAAGCACTTGTAATTGAGCTATAGATAAAATAACTAAATTATTTTATTTTTAATAACTTGTATTCATGCGTTAGTTGTTATGGCCCATGTTTTACCTGTTTCCAAATGCACAATTAATATTTGTTGTTGCATGGATAGTATTTTGTGCAATTGTTTGACAATGTTGTACTTCAACCAGTTTATCTTATTTATTGAAAAAGAATTCGCAAAATATTTGTCAAGAATGGGCATCGTTTAACTTAAATGGCTATAGACTGTGCACAATTTGAAAAAGTTTAACTTAAGTTCAAACTGCAAATTTTAATTTCAGCACTCTTGAGTTTCCCCTTATTTATAATAATAAAAAAACTGAATAAGTGTTATGATATTTGATGCATAATGGTATTTCAGCACATTGAAGTTGTATTTTTGCATCAATATTTACGTATCTATATTATTTAATACCAGATAGTGAAAACTAGTGTGGTACATTAGGCTTTTGAATTTTTCCTTGAATACAAGAATTTCAACTCAAGTTACTTTGTTTAGCCATCAGTCTGAGTTTTTCTAAATTTTATTATAACCTATGCATTTAATAGGATCATTTTTGTATATTTTCTCAATGGTAATATTTTTTTCAGTTATATTTCTTTGTATTTGTTGCTGAATATTGTAATAATTGTAAAATAAGTTGAAAGGATAGAAAGTTATTTTGTTTGCTTAAATACGTTTCTTGTTATTATTTATACAACAATTTTTGTAAAATAATGTTTTTAGTAGATTTTGTAGCAGTATAATTTGTTTTAATAAACTTTTTTCACAGTAAACTTTTTGTGATCTGAAGTTAGTATTATAAGTTTAGTATTATATGTTTAGTTTTCTTTAACATAATAACAACGCATTTTTATAAAGAAAAAGCATCAAAGGCATTTTTATAAAGGGACAGTAGAGATAGTGATGTAGATGTTACACTTGAAGATTGCACAAAACATTGTAATAATGCGATTCAAAAGTTTATTTCCTTCATTTTTGACTTTATAATATTGTTTATTTTTGTAACATCTCTCTGGAATTTCTAATTTTCTAGGTTTATGACAATAACTGTTTTGTGTTCATTAAGTTTAATTTAGTTAGACAGGGTCATAGAAAATAAGCCTTTTACTTTGACAATATCATTTTTTAACTCGTGATATTTTTTCCTTTGCTTCATAAAAGTCTTTTATAAATAATAATAATAAAAGGACATATCAACATTTTTTGAAACCAATGATTCAAAAATAGCATTATTGAAACAAGCAATTCAAAATAAAATATCGGTGGAATCTTGTTTTTAAATAAAACTACAGCAGGAAAATTTTTTCTCCATAAGATTTTTTTAATTAACAAGCAACGTGAACATCAGGTGAACTAAAATCCGTTTTAAAAGTCACAGTTTTTCTTGCTGCCCTAAACTGCTTTTTCTTATAATCAAAATAAAATTTTTAAAAATAGATGAAGCAATAGAATGATACATTGAGTCTTCTCTGATTAAAGAGATAGTTGAAGGCGGTATGCTTGTAGAATCCAAGGAAACGTTGACTACAAAACGTCATTATGCCTTTTATTTTGGTTTTTATGCACGGAAAGGATATTGTTTAAACTTATATATTCTGATCTGCAACTCGTGTGAGGTGCAACTTGTAGATGAGCAATGGTCCAAAAATCATTTTATAAAATTGTTTTTTATTTAAAATTATCCATTGTATCTTCTTAATTGAAAAAAATATATTTTTTTAACAACTAATATTGGTTTTGTTTATGTGCATTTATCCCCTATAAAGATGGCGTCGAAATCTCATATGCTGAAACCACCCCTAATGAAAATCCCTAATACATGCTCTGTTTATGTTATTTAAATTATCAATAAGTTACAGATATTTTTATCAATAGTCTTTTAAAATAAAGTTTAACGTGCATCATTTATTGAAAATGCAAAAATTACTTCTCCAGTGTGTAAAGTAAAGCTCCTTAAAAATTATTTTTTTAATAAATTTTCTTATATCAAATATTATACAGAAATTAAACCAGGTAATAAAAAGGACGATCCAACAGTTACAAACATTAGGTGTCTAAAATACACTCCAGAGCCAAAAATATTTTACAAAATAAGTTACTCTTTTACTGAAACACTTCGATTGAACTTATTGACGCTTACCAATCTAGAATACCAATACAAGATGCTAAGTACAAAGACTTGATAAATCTCAAAGGATTTGTAAGGAAAACTGCATGGGAATTCTATTCCGATTTGCCTCATAAATCTTAAGTAACACTTTAAATAGTTCCTGCTTTGTACAATTTTTAAACATAATTGATATGTCACGTTATAAAGTTTACTAATTGTATTGACTTTTTTTACGCACAACATAGTCACAAAAAACAAAATAAATATAAAGTTGGAGTTTAGAAACATAAACTTGAAAACAACTAAATTGATAAAATAATCAATAGCTAACCAGTAGTAGGTGTACAAATAATTAAAGCCTAATTATTGACAAAACATTGCGGCTATTATAATGCTTTTAATAAATAAGTTTTTATAAATCAGGGATCCTTTCTGCATTCACACGCATCATAAAACTCTTTATCTATCTATCTATCTTTGCTGTTATTGATGACCTTTAACCCAGGGCAGCTTTTCTCATGAAAGTACCATTTTTCTAAAGAATTTCTCACGACACACAAAATTAAAAAAAAAAAAAAAAAGACACCGGGCTCTTGACAAATGTTTATTTATAAGACCGGCACTGTTTGATAGCAGGCAATAATATAATTTAAAATTTGCTCTATACAATTTAATGAAAATTTCATAGTAGTTTTAAACAGCCTTCCTTATTTATATTACGTTTTCCAACAACGTGCTGTATTAAATATATAAATTTATATATATCTAAAATGACGTGTTTGTCCCCTAACCCAAAAATCCGACCTAGACTATAATATTATTGAAAATGACTTTATTTTCATGTATAATGAATTTTATGTTACGGGGTTTGACTTATCGACCTTTAGTTTATTTTTATTGTGGCTTCTGCAGGGTTCCGACAGATAAAAAATATCCGAATTCCAGGAACAATTTCTTAGATTTCCAGTATATTTGACAAAAAATTCCAGGACTTTTTAGGATATTTCCCAAAAAAAAAAAAATTACAAGACTTTCCAGGATTTTAGCTAAAAAAACTCAGCTTAAGTTGAGCGATTTCGGCTAAAAAAAATTATTGACTCCCTTCTCTTCTTTGTCACCGGTTGTCCAGGACTATGGAAACCTTGTTCTGTGTTAAAAATTAACGAGGGCATAAGCAGAAAAAGATATAAATCAAAAGATATTAAGCAAGTTTCCTTATTTGAACTTTTTTTCACCTACAAGTTGCTATTATAACACTTCAATCATGTTCATCAAAAAAATAAACAGTTCTTTGCTTTCTTTGAAAATCATATAATGGAGAACCGGAACTATGTGCATAAATTTAGGTGAAAAAATGAACTAGATAGAAATATAATTTTGTATCACTTAAATATAAGTACCCTCCAAAAAAATTTAAACAAGTTATTTAATATATATATATATATATATATATATATATATATATATATATATATATATATATATATATATATATATATATATATATATATATATATATCTTTAAAAGTCATTTCTTGTTATACGATATATATATATATATATATATATATATATATATATATATATATATATATATATATATATATATTTAATATGTAAGTTGATTTTAATAAAAAGGCAGCGTATAACTATTTTTAAATATATTTTGATGTAAAAATATATCAACGATATTTCGCTGACCTATTGTGGTCAGCGTCATCAGGTAATAATAAAAAACGTTACAAAATAACATAAAAACAAACCGTTTAAAAAGAAGACATTAAAAAGCGTCAAATATAAAAACCAATTAAATATAATAATGACGTCAGTTAAATTTTTGTCAAAATGGGTCCCCAAGTTCTTGTTTTAACCTTATCCCCGTCATCTCGATTTAGAACACCTTCCCCAATACCTATCTCACATCGAACTTTCGCTTTGTTAATCTCTAAAGATTCTCTAATTTTTCGTATCTTGTATTCTTGAACGACTGCCAAGGTCATAGGATTTAGCCAATCAAAGTTACCACGGCATGTTTTGGAATGTTCCGTGGCTCCTGAACTCGACCATTTTTGATTTTTGCAAGCTCTTTGGTGTTCTGCACTTCTTGAAATGATTTTCTTTTTGGTCTCACCAATATATATATTTCCGCATGAGCATTTAAGTTGGTAAACCCCCGGATTTGAGTTCGGAGGTAGTTTAGTTTTGTTGTTGCATAATATATTACTTAAACTAGGAGCTGAAGTAAATATAACTCTGATGTTTTGTTTTTTAAATTCTCTTCGGAGTTTTGGGCCAATAATAGGTATCCAAGGTAGTTTAACAAACTTTTGATCTAACTGATTAGATGTATTATTTTTTGACGGCATTTCAAAATATATATATATATATATATATATATATATATATATATATATATATATATATATATATATATATATATATATATATATATATATATATATATATATATATATATTTCCAAAGTATTTTGTTCAATTACAATACCTTTGCTCTTTAAAATCAATTGAAACAAGGGCAAACAGCATCATTAATGAAGGAAAAGTTTGCGCAAAACATCAACTATCTACTGTAAACAGAAACTATTGTAAACAGAAAACATCAAGTTCTTTCTTAATAACTAGACAATGCATTGACAAATTGTCTTTTTTTAATTTTAATAGATAGTTCATCATAAATTTGCATAATGTTAACGCTAGAAACCAGGTTTGATAAAGTTCCCGAAAGTTAAATTGGAATTGGTTAGGAAAAGATTTTGTTTTATAGATGCAAAAAGGTACAATAAACTTCCAATTTCAATTAGATCAGTTGACAATGTTTGTGTAAAAAACTCATTAAAACTTATTGTTAAATATAAATTTTAATTTATTTTTTAATACTTTCTTTTATAACGTACATTTCTAATATTTAATACTTTAGTGCTTCTTTTAAGAATTTTAACTTTGTTAAAAAGTGTGTTAATGTATTTTTTCTTTAACATTTTACTTTTAGTTGCTTTTATTTTTAATTTTTTGCTAATTTTACCATGATATTTTTTGAAAGTAGCATTTAATATTAATAATAATAGCAATAATAATAATAATAATAATAATAATAATATACGTATCCAGAACTTAAATAATGTGTTGCTTTTCCAAAAATTTTTGTATATTAGGATTTCTAAACTTCAGCATTATTATACCAACTATTACATGCTTTTTGCAAAGTACTTTTATCTCTGCCTTAATGTAACAAGATTACTTGCTAGGTGCCAGCTATTACTAAATGATTCTACAATGACTCAGATTTTTATTAGATGTAGATGAGAAAGAGACTGTGAACCATGTCAAACATCGGTCTGGGATTTCCTTTATTTGAACTAAGTTACATTCAAAGTTGCATTGCGTAAATCATTAAAGTTTTTTTTATTATAAACTACATAATTATGGAATTTACTTCTATCAGCTTGTTGTCTTAAGTATATATAT
>NC_061168.1:31681152-31726152 GCF_022113875.1 Hydra vulgaris
TCCAAGATAGGTATTGTTCTTTGATTTTTAACAATTTTTAACTTAAGCTTAAACAAAAAAAAAATATTTTTTTAAAAATGGTATAAGGTTTTTCATTGATTATATATTTATTTTATAGTGATTACAATGGACCAGATAGGTGAAAATTATTTCATTTATAAATTTTTAGTTTTCTGTTATATTATAGTAATGTTTTATAACTTTTTTTTAGCTTGCTTAAGGTTAGACCTAAGTAAGTATCTTTATTAATAAATTTTAAAATTGATTTTCGAAATGGTTTTATATTAAATAAAAATAATAGTTTGATAAGTTTTCATTATAGAAAAGAAAATTTGGGTTTTATTGTTAAATTGTTGAGTTATTTTGTTAGTAAATTTAGTAATTAATTATTGTAATTTGGTTTTAAAGAAGTTGTAAAGGCTTTTATTTATTTAACAAAAATGGCGCCAACAATGGCATTAACAGGAAATTTGGTTATCACCATTACAATGAAAAACAAACTGAGATTGGTTATATTTCACTTCGAAACCTCTATTTGTGTCATATTTTAATTAAAGTTTTTATTTCTTATAGGTATTTATTTATTCCTCAAAAGAGTTTTTAACTTTATCCAGAGTTGTTTGTTGCTTGGCTTTAGTTAAATCACTCATATTGAGTAACAACTTTTAGGTAACTATTGCACATAATGAGTGTTTTTTATAATTTATTACTTTGTTAAATATTAAAATCTTTTCTTACTCAAAAATTTTTTTTTTTTTTTTGAATTTTAGATTTAGAGTTGACTCAAAACGGAAAAGAAAGGAAAGACTGTATTTTTGTGTATTTGGATTGATATTGATTTACTTATATTTATATTTGTTATTTAATCAATATATATTACTTAAAGATAAGTTATTAAGTATATCTAAATTGTAAATGTATATAGGAATATGTAATATAATTATATTATTATGTGCTTGTATATACTTTGTCAAAATTGTTAATAATTTTTTAGAAAGGGTTTATTACTTTACTAATTTTTTATTTATTTGTGTATTTGCTGTTGAAGTGAAATGTAAATCACGGAAATTTTAATATTTTTTATGTAAATCAAAAAAAGTTTGTTTTCAGAAAATATTTTCAAAAACATGCCATTGATTTTATATAAGATTTGCTAGAAATAATTTATTTAAATTTTACTTTTATTTACGGAAACTATCCGGCAGCTAAGTAGCCTTTCCGTTGTTTTAACCGAAAAAACTTATTTAATTTTAACGGAAGTATCCGTTTATTTACGGAAAAGTTCCGGCAGCTGCCGATGACCAAACTACCCGTTGTTTAACGGAAAAAACCCGTTGTATTTTAACGGAAAAAATCCGTTTGTTAACGGAAACTTCCGTTCACATACGATAGGTTTTTCCGTAAAATAACGAGTAGTTTGGTCATCGGCAGTTCCGGAACTTTTCCGTAAAAAACGCGCTATTTTTTTAACAGTGTATTTAAATTTCGATTCTGGCTGCCTTAGCCCCCGCCTATTTCTGGAGTTACCGTATTCAATATGTTTTTCTGTGCAAGGACGATTTCGGAATTAAAGGTTGATAGATTTGTTATTTGAAAAAAAATAATTCTTGACAATAGTTAAGTCAAGGATGCTCTCGAACCTAATGTAAACCAAATTTAAAATGATAAAAAAATATACTTTCTGAAGAAAAAGATATAAAGTAATCAGTTTTAGAGGAATTACATTTATTTTCTGCTCTGCTTTGGTTTTTAGTTAGGATAAAGTTGTTTCTCTTTACTTAACCATAAACTATCTTTGATGCCTCCGATGCAAGCTTCATGGACCTTTCCAAATATTGTTATTTGTTGGGTGAATCCGTAAGAATAGGTTTTTAGAAGTTTGAAAAGCATTTTCTAACTCAACTTATGAATTTAGGATAGAAGTCGGAGGTTCAACCTCAATTAAAAAAGCATCAACTAAACCACTAAATTACAGGGTTAAATTTAATAAGCTTAATTAGTTTTGTTTGATTTTTGGTTTGACTTCCAGATTTATTTTTCTGGATTGCCTTATGCTCAAAACTTGCTTAATAACTTGAGCCCTTATATCTTTTTCATCATCTTGCAACATAAAATATAAAAAGTTTTCTTGAAGACAGCAGTAAGAGTTTCCTTGAAGATTTTGATCACCAGTTTGTTGTATATTGTCTGTCTGATTTTTAGAAGCTCTATTTTTTTAATAATATTCATTGTCTTAAGGAGTCTAGAAGCATCTTTATAAAGATCAGACTTTTGATAGGCAAACCACATGGGGCAACATACTTGAACTATATACTTTGTAATTGTGCGCAGTTTATTAGTAGGATTCTTCACTCCCGCATAAACCATAATTATTCTTAAACCTAGAGTTAACCACATGGCAAGATAAACAGGTCCAGGTTTTTTCATTGAATAATTTGAAGATATAAAGCCTTTAAATATTATTATTTTTTATTTTTAATTTTTTTATTTATTATTATTATTTTTTTTTTGGTGCCCCAAGAAGTCCTTACGGTCTTATCACATAGCACCGTGGATAAGTATTTAATAGAAAGTTCACGCCTCTTTCCCAAACAATGTCGAAAACTTGCCCAGAGGTGGAGTTTTAACCAAAGATCTTACGTTTCTAAGGCAATTGCGCTACCAATGCGCCGTAGTTGCTTTATATTTTTTTATATAAAGTACTGCAAATACGGGTCCACCAAAATATTCAACAAAATTTTTTTTCTTTTCCTTCTATATTTGCAAAGTTTATATTATTACTAAAATCAGATGAAATATTTAGTTTACGCCAGAACAAAATCATCTATTGGTAAATCATGCAAATCACCTGCAAAGGTTTTTTGACCAATAAGGCCCAAATATTTCTTTGGATTGTTACTTTTACCATCTTCTTCAGCTATGACATGATGAAAAGGTAACTTATTTTGGTGAAATGCAAATCCTATTAACTCGATTCTTCGCTTTAAAAGCTTTTTTAATGTCACTACTAAGCCATTATCTGCACCATTTTTAGCAGAAGTATTATCAAAAAAATTCTTGTTCTATTTATATATGAGTTGAATTTTTCTTCGATAAAAGTCCACATTTTTCAGTAAAAGTTACGTGATGTTTATCCTTTACTGTTCAATTAATATTAGGTTCAGCATAATGATCACTCCAATGATTTTTAAATAAAAAACTTCTGAACAGTATTATCATGGTTGAAAGACGCTTTTTAGTGTCAAATATCTATTTTTTAGTGATAGTTTGTGATCTGTCATTCTTCAGAGTTATAATTTAATAGTCTATCAAGGTAGCAGTTGCTATGGCTGATGTTGCAGCTTCACTAACTTAGAACCTGATAGCAGCTTTAGCAATAATAGTTAAATCTATGTAATTTTTTTTTCACACAGATTTTGCATGTTTCTGATTTTTACAATCATAATTATTATCTATTTCCACATCATAAGTTTCGCAAATACATTAAGAATGTATTGATTTTTGAATGTAATGATTATCTGAATGATAATTAATAAAGAATCAAATTTTGAATGTTATCATTACATGATAACATTCAAAACTTAATGTAATGATTATCTTAATGGTGTATCATTTCACTTGTTATATTAATTTTCTTTTTTTTACGATGTTAGCTGTCTTTTTCTTATCAATTTGCGATATCTACCAGGTTTCAAAGGGCTTAACATTCTGATGCTTTAAATACTCTCGTTCAAGAACTGGAACCTTAAATTAAAAAAAATTCATTTTATAGCTTATAGAAAGTATTTTTTTAAAATAACAAGTATAAAAACAAGCATATATACACACATGTTAAAGCGACCCTTGCATCGAACATTTCTAAAGGGTAATATGTATAATAAACTTTAATGCCATATTTTGGAAAGAAATTAAAAACTGCACAGCTGTGAAAATTGTTGGTTTTTTAGTAAAAAATTTGTTTGAAAAAGCATATTGTTTAATATTGTGGCTTTATGAAAATGTATTATTAACTTTAAACCTGTCATCACAATTTAAATAAGAAAGTTCACATCTGCATGCTGATATATCAAACTGTTTTAAAAGGTTTTTTTTTAACCAACAAACACTGTTTTTATGTTTTAAAGCTTTAGATCGTTCAGCTGCAATTACTTTTTGAAATGTTCTTTGTAGCTTATTTCTTAAAGGTTTGTCATTCATAAGTTGATTTGGATTCACGTTTTTTCAACTTTTCCAAATTTCTTTACTCACTTTTAAAACTATGGCAGGATAATCAATTTTTTCTGTTGTAATTATTTCTTTTTTGACCTTATTGGCATATTGAATAATCTGTTTATATGTTGGTAGGTCACTAGCAGGTAGTTTATTTGGTTGCCTAGCATATCTTTCACTTTGATGTCTAGTTATAATATTATATGTTTTTTTTATTGTTGGTTACCCAAATCCACATTTTGTATTCATTTTTAATATTTAAATTCAGCCTGAAAAAGATTTTTTATAAACTTATTATATAAGATAAAACCATGTTAAAATACCATAAAATACAGAAGCTTAATACACAGCAAAAATAAATACTTTAATAATATTTTATATTTTAAAACATTGCAAACCTTTTCTCAACAGAAAAATGGAAACGCATTTAAAAACGGCAAACTTGTCGTTATTTACAAAATTATGACGCGAAAATAACATTTTAAGCAATCTTCAGTTCTATTTTGCAATACTTAAATGAAACCATAAAAATGTAATTTGTTTTGTTTTTTCCAAAAAAAAAATGACAAAGTTTTGAAATTTTTTTAATTGAAAATGATTTTATTTAAAATAAATAGAACATTTCCCAAAGTGAGCCGAGTGTTGTCTTTAACTTGGTGGTGGCTTATATAATGTATTTTTATTATTTGTATCATTTTTTATTTATATTGCTATATTTTCACCGTCATAGATAGAGTTGCAAAAAAAAAGTGTTTTTTTTTGTTTTTTTTGTGTTTTTTATGGGTTTATTTGTTGTTGTTTTTAATTTTAGATTTTTAAATTCAAAAAAAAACTATATGTTGATTTGAAATCTATTATAACGCCAGCAATTAATACAAAATTTTAAATAATTGTCTAAAGAACGATTTGAATTATTTTTTAAACAAAAATTTACTAAACCAACCGTACTAAACATACATAATCTTCAGTAATGTCGGTTCAGTAACTTCGTTGAGTAATACTGTCCAGAATAAATTCTTGTTGACTTCAAGTCATAGATTATTCTGAATCACATATTTGACTTTTGAGATCTAAGTTATGGGAAATAAAAACTAATTTTAATACTCTGTCATTTGATAATCAAGGAGCCGGATTTAACCTGGGAATGACCATTCTCCCACGAGGGTGTGGGGGAATGGTCTTCCTGGGCTGTGAGTTCCAGGAAATTTTTTTCAATTTAAAATTTCAAGAATTTTTAAATAACCTAGCAAAATTCACTTTTTAAAATTTTTTTTGTTCGGATAAGATTTGTTTTTGGTTGTAGTGTCTACTATAATCAAGTTATCAATATCGTTTCTTTATTTGTTTGGTTTATTCATAATCAACAATATTTACAAGTTATTGACAAAAGCGACACACCAGGCCACTCTGTAATAAAAATATAGCTTTTAAATTTCAGAATAAGTTAAGACGCCAAATGCGAAGAAAGTTCATATTCAAAATTGTTCAGGTTTTTCGAGTCAATCGCATTTTTGATAGAAACACTCCATGGTTTGATAACACAATTAGTAAGGAAGTTGTTTCTTGAAATTTTGAAATGACTTATTACACCAGATAAAATTGAAATTTTATCTGGTGTAATAAGTCAATTATGTTGCAAAAATTGTTTACAATCTGGATTATATCTTTGCAGAATGTTCCTAAGAAAAAAGGATTTAGCTTTATGTTGAATATATGCTGTCTTAATTCCAAAGAAAATTTCGAATTTTATACTTCAAAGACATACTCTGGGAAGAAATATTTTGATATAAATAATAGAATAGTTTATTCTATGCGTGCATGTGGTCAAGGTTATTTAGGATTAGAAAAATTTACCTCTTTAATGAATATTCCTGCACCAATTACTAAGAACAACTACAACAAAATAATTAAACATATCTCTAATTGTGCTAAAGTTGTCGCAAAAGAAACAATGTCTGACGCTGTTAAAGACATTTGTCAATTTTCTTCAAATATTGTCGATACCGCAGTATCAGTTGATGGTAGTTGGCAACGTTTTGGATTTCCTCATTAAATGGAGTAATTACTGCCATACCAATGGACAGAGGTAAAATTCTTGGTTGTGAACGAATGAGTGTTGGATCGTCGCGTCCTTAAATTGAATAAACAAAATGTATTATTTTTTAGCTTTCTTTTAACCTCACTAACTTCAAAACTACATAACAAAATACAAAAATTGTCTCTATATATATAAAATAAAAAAAGTCCCATGAGAATACTTTTAATTACAATTGAAATAACGCGTGACTTTCAACGCGTATCTACGTGATTTTTAACTTGTATAGTTCATCAACATAAAAAGAGAACAATGAGTTGAATATGTAAAGCATGTAGTTTAAAACTAAAACTTAAAGAAAATAACCCAAATATTTTTGAAACTTGGAAATCATGATATCTATGTAAATTAAATTATCGTGCTCTGCTCCTGGAATGGAAGTAACTGGCGCACAAAGAATATTTAGCCGTTCTATTTTACAAAATAAACTGAAGTATATAAAGTATTATGGTGACAGTGATTGTAAACGCTATTTGTTTGTTAAAGATACTTATCCTGGTACAACGGTTTATAAGTTGAAGTGTGTTGGACATGTACACGCACGTGTAGGTAGCAGATTGCGAACTTTGAAAAAAAAACGTAAAAGGGCTTGGAGGCAAAGGCAAATTTAAAAATGCTATAATTGATCGCCTACAAAACTACTATAGAATTGCTGAAAGGCAGCTCGTATCTAAAACAAAGTATGTTTCATTAACGCAGTTGGAGTTAGAGGTTTATGATGCTGATTCTAACTTTAATATTGGAAGAAAAACAAGCATACTTTTGTTTGAAAAGTTCAATATGACTCCTGGTATATATGCTCTCCAAGGCTGTTTAACCATGAACAAAAAGCGCTTAACTTTTGCAGAATATCAAAATCAGATTACATCCAAAACGCGACAAAAAGTTATTTGTGGATGCACAAAAAATAAAGATGGTGCAGAGAATGAGAAAGAAGGTTGTCTTTATGACCCTGGTTCATGTTCATATAAATAAAAGTATTTAAATTAAGTAAATGAGTAAGAATATTATCAAAAATTATGAATATAATATTCAAACGAGTTTTTTCATAAAATGTAAATTTTTGACTTCCCGGCTTTATAGAAATATTAAGTTACAAAAAATAATATTTTTAATACGCCATTTTAAAAACTTAGTTATAGGTCAACCACTTTTAAAATAATCTTAGTTAAGTTTGTAGATCAATATGATATTAACCATTTGCCAAAAATTCATAACCTACATGCATTCGGTTACTGAGATAGATTGGCCGGGATAACTTAAATATTTTTGGATGTTGGCCATTTTACTAGGTAGCCATGACAACTAATACTTTTTTATTTATTTATTTTTAAATCCTGTTACCTAGTTGTTTATCAAAATAGAATTAGTTTTTTGTTAAAAAGCTTTTTGAAATAAATTTTTTTTTAGGGGTCTTATTCCAACTTCACCAAGCACTATCATAATGTAAATAGCATGACAATAGGTTTTGTATTATCTTATGTAATTTATGGAATTAGCAGTAGATAAGCATAAAATATTGAGGATTTAATACATTTTTGATGATCGTGTTTCGTTCTGACGTAATTTCAAAATATCGAATAATAAAAAATTATAAAGGGGATGGTAAATTTTTTTAACAATAAAACAATAAAAGAGTATTAACTAAACAAACAAGAAATTAAAATAACACCGTCAAACTTGTATGAATATTCTTAACGAAAAAACTTAGCGAAAAATCATTAGTCTACTCGTAAAAGAGGTTATACCATCTAAGGAACCTGCTCATCATACGCAACCTTCCGCTACTTCATTATTGTTTAAACTTTGTAGATTTGTGATTTCTAAAAATTTTCTTAAAACACATGTAATAATTTTTCACTCTTTAGACAATAAAACGCGAAAAAATAAGTTATTTATTTTGGTTTCGCATTTAACTTTTGAATTTAATGGCGAAAGAAAATTGTTCCACAATTTTACTCTTAGGTATTTTATGAACTTTAGACCATATATTACAGAATAATGATTTGGTTTATAAAGATTATAGATATTAGCAGGTCGAGTTTAATAGCGACAGTTTTTAATAACTATAAAGAAATTTGTATATGTGGTGGGTAAATCATTTTGTTTATGATAGAAGACAAAGTGAAATTTTAATAGCTGAACTAGATTATTGATTTCTTTAAAGAAAGACGATCAGCGTTATATTCCATTGTTCGATCAAAAGAGAGAAAGCATTTTTGTAATCAACACTTAAAACCAGTGACATAAACAACTACACAACAGTGACATAAGCGAAAAGCTAGAAAATCACAAATTTTGCTTACAAACTAAAACATAAAACGTGATATTTTCAGTTGAAGATCACTTGCTGAATTAAAGTTTCCAGCATACTTTTGTTATTATTTGGCTAAAGCAAACTAAAACTCAGTTAATATACAGCGTAAATCTTCTCGCCTCCACCTTTCTTTTGCAGCAGTTGGCGGCTGCCTCACAATAAATTTTTAGCGGTAATACGGTAATTCCGCCTCCACTAGCTTTCGTCATTTTATTGATGGCCGCTGCCAAAACTTTTTTAGAAGGCAAAATGTTTTGAAGACCGACGCCCGTATTAAGACGGAATCTTTTGGTGACCACCTTCATAGGAGGTTTTAGATAAAATTTTGGAGGAAGTATTATTTAAAGGCCGCATCAAGTAACTTCTGCCTGCCAGCTAACTGTGGCTACGTAATTAGAGGCGGAGTTTTCCCTTATTTCTTGCGGAAGTAACGAAAAACATTTTTAAGTTTTGTTTCAAATAAACGAACCATTTAAATACTAAATAGAATTAAGTCTTATTAGTTTGACATCAATTGTGCTATTTATATGATTTATTGCAAAACTTTTAAGTATTTATTTAAAAATATAATTTTGTCAGAGTGGTTGTTTATAAAATTATTTGGAATAAAGTCGAATAAAATAAAATAAAATTGAAAAAGAAAAGGTTTTTGAAAAAAATAGGAGTTTTATATTCAAAACAATTGTTAAAAAGAGGAAATGTTATTATAATGCTTATGGCAAAAAAGCTAAATTGAAAATAAAAAGTTTATAATTATTAATTAATTTTGCTCGTAAATCAAGCAATAGTAGTGTATATAATATATACATATATATATATATATATATATATATATATATATATATATATATATATATATATATATATATATATATATATATATATGTATATATATGTATATATATATATATATATATATATATATATATATATATATATTTATATAAAAAATAGTAAAAATAGAGAAATAAAAATTGCGATTAACGGGAAAAAAAAAGCACTAGTAGTGTGTATATATATATATATATATATATATATATATATATATATATATATATATATATATATATATATATATATATATATATATAAATATATATATATATATATATATATATTATACATATATATATAATATCTATTTAACAGAACTATTTTAAGTATGTTTGAAAAAACAGCTACTGAAGTTGTCAAAAGCTTGAAGAAATATTCTCTTAATTTGCATTTGTTTTGCAGAAGAATGGTATGTTAATTTTGGACTATCGAGCAGTGCATCAAGCTCAAGGCAACGGCATAGTTGAACACAAGCACAGAACAATAAAGAGAACTGTCGCTCGCTCACATTGTTCAATCGCTCTGGTAGTCTTGTTTTACAATGAGACAATACCACCCAATTGTACTGAAAGTCCATTTAAGCAATTCAAGAAAAAACCAAGTTGTTTTATCCTAAATGTCGATTTTTGGAGGAAAGCCAACGAGATAGGCGTAAACACGAAATTTTAAGAAGGTGACAATGTTTAAGTAAAACCAACTCAATAAACAAAACGTTACCAGCCGTGGATACCAGGTATACTACGAAAGCAAATACCTTATCGTTTAGGTCAAAACTGCAAATCAGGTATATCCACGTGACAACTCATATCTGCGTTGCCCTACTCCAGACTTACAGAGTTTTAATAAATCAGTTAATTATGTTATTCATAGATTAAAAGATAAAACTGAAAACGCTAAACAAAGATATAAAAATGACATTGTTTAAATAACGTGCTGCAAGTAATACGCAAGTAATACGGACGAACAAAGGTTAGGCTTATGATTTAATTTACCCAGCGGGCATGTTAGATTTTAATGTTGGTGAATTGTAAATGCTAGAAATCAAGTAGATGCGTGTTGAAAGTCACGTGTTATTTCATTGTTTAAACAATTGTAATTAAAAGTCTTTATATACACAAAGTTTTAACTATGTGTATATAGAGAGAAAATTTTTTGTTTAAAAATAGTGAAGTTATTAGAAAACTATAAAATTTATTATTGTTTTTTATTATATTCAAGGAAGCAACAATTCAATAGTATATTTATAATATATTATATATCAGTTTCTGTTAGCCACAATACCAGGAATTAGCTGGAAGACATTAGAAGACATTTTATTTAAACACAAAAGTAAAACTATGTGTATATATTGTTTAAACGTAAAACTATGTTTATACAACTAATTAAAACAAAATAAATAAATTTATTTAGCGTAAGAGTTCTCTTGATTAAGAAATTAATTTGCTTTTTGAGTTTATCTGGATTTTCAGTTAGTCTATATTTATTATACATCAACCTTTTAAGTTTACATTAAAAATCTTAAATCATTCGTACTTCTTGTAAACTAGTAGACTTTTTGCACTTTTGGTACAAAGTCAATATTTTGTGATTTTGGATAGTGATGTACTTTACGTGAATAATGTGAGCAAGCAAGATCATAATAAAAAATAAATCGTCAGCCTTATAAAAATTTTAATTATATTTCTCTAATCTGACAAAACATTTGTAATATACATATTTTAATTGACTGCTAGGCTAAATATAGCTATTAAATGCTGAGAGGTTTCTTTCGTTGAGAATGCGATCCAAACGATAAATTTTAGCTCGAGTTTAATTTTTCTTAAAAAGTTAGATTTTTTATTGATAATGAATCCTACTTTTATTTTTTCTGTAAAACTATTTTTCTAATATAAAAGGAGCTTCAAAGTATGTAAAGATAAATAAAGAAGACATATTCCAGCATTAATAAATTCTACAGCATTTTAAACAAATAGCTGGTTTTTATGATAATAAGTGCAACCCGAGAAAACAGACTAATCCTATTAAGTACTTAATAAGTTGTATTAATAATACTTACTTAGTTCACGACGTTTACTCGCATGAAACTTAGTAGTATAAGCAGGTTTTAATCGGAACTTAGTAGTTCTCAGGTTTTTATTTGGCCATTATCGTTATTAGCAAGTTTTAGGCAGAACATAGTTGGAATAAAAAGTTTTTTCCTTGGCACTTGGTTGAATTATACGGGTTTTTTTTGAGAAATCAGTAATAATTATTAGGATTACATTTATAAACTGGGTTTTAGTTAATAATAGAACTTTATATTTTTACATAGTGTATAATTGAATTAATTGTGTTTTAAAAGGTATATAGGTAAATTAGAGGGATTTTTTTCATCAAGAAATATGTTTTAAAGTAAAAATTTAAAAACAATTATTGATAAATTTTTACTAACGCATAAATAATTATATAAAAAGCAAAACCTTCCTAAATTAACTACTATAGTAATATATTATTGCGTAACTAATTTAACTTGTTGCCTAAGCAATAAAGACGCTTAATTATAAAACAATTATAAAAATAACAAATAAAGAAGAGTTAACTTGTAATACTAGAACATTAAAAAAATGCAATAAAAAACGATGGTCAATCATTAAATGAATTTGAAGGTGACAATGGAAATTTCCACCAAGATTATTCCATTTTTCTCTATCTTTTATTTGACCATAACTGTAACTATAATAAAATTTACAAAATTGATAATCTATTTCGACAACTTAATAACGTATTCAACTTACCATAATTTTTAATGTTGAAAAACTTTTCACAGATATTTTTCTCTTTCTATAATAATGATATAACTATTAGGAAAAAATAAAAAATGAAAAATACGTGTATGAAATTATGAAAAAATATATACCAAAAGATTTTCAGGTTAAGCATCCAAAATTATATATCATAATTTCAGGAGAGCCCAATATACTTGTCTTTGGTAACCGCATTTATTTAGTAATCTGATTGTTGCTAATTAAAACTTCTAAGCATAATATTTCAATTGTCTTCTTCTTTTATTCAAATAAAACTGTATTTTTAATGAAATATATAAAAATATTATTGTAATTTGATATATTAAATAAAATGTATTTTAATTAAAAGTGTACCATTATAAACATCTTGTCGTCAATTTCTTGTCATTAAAACATAAAATATTTTACAATAGTGTTGTAGTGTTAATGGACATAACTTCACATTAAACCTTGAACCTACAAAACATTTAACCTACTTCTCAACATGTTTATGCATTAAAAAAAATGATAAGTATTTATTTAGTTTTCTAAAATATAAAATAATTCTTATTAATGATTTATTTACATCATAATTAAAGGCTTAGTGATATAAATATATATATATATATATATATATATATATATATATATATATATATATATATATATATATATATATATATATATATATATATATATATATATATATATATATATATATATATATATATATATATATATATATATATGTATAAGGAGAGTTGCCGAAATCGAAACAGTGCCTTAACTGGAATAATTGCATTAATTTTTGAAAAAAAATTAATTATAGCTACATATTGCATTTTTTTAGTAAAACGCATTATTTTTTACGTTTTGACACATTTTGAAAGTTATTCCTCAAAAAATGCGTTTGCACCTTTGATTTTAAGGTTTTTTGCGTCATTTTTATTTCAGTGATCTACTTTTGTATTCACACTATAATAATTTTTTTATTTTTTTATTATTTTTTTTTTTTTCAGCTTACAAAGTTAGTCGTTTTACAATACAATAAACTATTAAAATTACTTTACAAATATATATATACAAATCGTGATAACAGTGTAAACTAGGTTTCCGAAAGAAGATCACTAAGATCTTATCATCGGAACCTTAAAAAACATTTTTAAACAATATAATTTATGAATACCTTGTAAAGTATACGTTACAGTAAAGTAAAATATATATAGAACTTTTTCATTAGCAAATCTTTAAATATAAATAGTTGTTAACAACAAAACTTTAGGGAAAAAATAATAAAAATTTAAATAATAGATAAATTAATTAATAGTACTCTAAAATGTTATCGAGGGAAAAAATTAGATTTTTAATTTTGTTTTTAAAAAGACAAAAAGAATTTGGTCAATCAAAATCAACATTAGGTAAAACAAGTTTATTCCATAGGTGCGGTGCACGATAGGCAAGACAAAATTGATTAAACTTTGTTTGACAAAAAGGTTCGTTAAAAAAATTTTTTCTTTTGAGAGTGTATTTGTTGCTGGGTTTTAAACTAAAAAAATCTATAAAGACTGGGGGGGATAGATTGTTTTTCCACATATAAACAAAGCATAAAATTTTTAAAACGTTAAGTTCAAATACATTTAAAATTTTCATCTCAATAAAATAAGGTTTACAATGAGAAAAACGATCAGCAAAGTTAATTATGCGAATTGCTCGTTTCTGACAGCGATAAAGACGAAGTAATTTACTTTTTTCAGTACTTCCCCAGGCAATATTAGCGTAGTTTATGTAGCAGTGAATAAATGAGAAATAAAGTTGCCTTAAGTGTTTCTTATTGAGATAAGTTCGAGCTTTGTACAAAACTCCAATGTTTTTAGAGACTTTAGTGCATATATAGTTAATATGTTGATTCCAATTAATGTTCTCATCGAGATAAACACCTAAAAATTTAATAACGGAGTCTCTTTTTATTTCAATTTCATCAATAAAGATTGGAGGCAAGTTTAAGGGTAAAAATTTTTTTTTCCTATTCGAATGAAAAAGAGTCCATTTAGTTTTGTCAGTATTTAAAGTTAATTTGTTGGATTTGAACCAGTGGGATAAAAGTTTAAGTTCTTTATTCACTGTGGCAAAAAGTTCGCTAATATCGCTCTTAGAGATGAATAAATTAATATCATCAGCAAACATGATGCTCATCAGATTAGTTGCTTTATTTAAATCGTTTATATAAATTAAAAAAAAGAGAGGTCCGAGGATTGAACCTTGTGGAACTCCACAGGTTATACTTAAACAATTGTTGTGATAGTTGTCATTACCAACAACAAATTGTTTTCTATTTGTTAAGTAACTTCTGAACCACCTTAATACTTGGTTATTTACTCCATAGTATTTCAGTTTTTTGAGTAGGATGTGATGGTCAACCGTATCGAAGGCCTTCGATAGGTCGATAAAAATATCTAATGTATATTTTGATTGTTCAAACGATTTTGAAATTTCATTTACAAGTTGGATAATTGCATGCTCTGTTGAGCTATCCTTTTTAAAACCAAATTGATATATTTAGAGTAACATAGAGTAGGTTATTTTTGTCAAAGTGTTTATATATTCTGTTGTACATAATTCTTTCTAGGATTTTTGAAAATACAGAGAGCACAGAGATGGGTCAATAATTAGTTATTTGGGATTGGTCACCATCTTTATAAATAGGTGTAACTTTGGCAATTTTTAATTGTTCTGGAAAGATTCCTTGTTTAATTGAGGCATTAAAAACTTTGAAAAGAACATCTTTTAGTTGCTTAAAGCAATCTATTATCACATTTCCATCTATTTCGTCTGGTCCACATGATTTTTTCTTTTTAATAGATTTGAGCGCCTTTTCAAGTTCTTCAATTGATAAATCAGAGGATAGCTCATCAGAGCATATGCACTTATCCAAGGATAATAAAAAGTCACTAAACAAAGTTTTTGTGATAGGAATCTTATTTGATAGTTAGGACCTATTTCAGTAAAAAATTTATTAAATTCATGTGATATAGCGTTTGGTCCAAATATGCTAGTGTTTTCTATATTAATCATTTGTGGCAGAAAACCAAAGCATGATTTTTGTTTTCCTATAATTTCCTTCATTATTTCACAAATGCGCTTGGTGTTATATTTGAATTTATTAAGTAATTCCGAGTAATATGTTTTTTTCAAGTTTTTACGAATTTTCTCAAATAAATATTTATAGTTTTTGTAAATTTTTTCGTTTGCAGTTGTTTTGTTTTTAGAAAATTTATATATAACTTTTGTTTGATTTTGGAAGATTTTTTAAACCCCTTGGTAATCCAAGGAGAATTCAAACTCTTAGGTTTTGCTATTATTTCAACAACGGGAAAGTTAGCGTCGTATACAGAATAGAAAGTTTTGAAGAAAGTTTCATATATGTCGTTTGCATTATTGTTTATGTTAATATTATTCCAATGGAGTAAGGATAGTTGGTCTTTGAATAAATTAAGGTTATTTTGATTAATGATACGTTTCTTCAATACTTTTTTGTTGTCAATGTTTTTTGCTGTATATGTATCAATTGTTACAAAAATGGGAAAATGGTCCGTTATATCAGTTTTTAATATACCTTTTTTTAAACCCTTATTAAAAATATCAGTTGAAATAATATTATCGATTAAAGTCGCTGAGTTTATAGTTATTCTGGTAGGGCGATTAATGAGGGGGATTGATCCTGTTTCAAAAAATGTGTCATAAAAACTTTTTACTTTATAGTCATTGTTTTAAAGAAAGCAATTCATATTAAAATCCCCAAGCAAAATATTTTTTTCTTTTCGGTATCGCCTTTTTTAATGACGTTATGCAAAAACATGCTAAGGTTTTCACTCATGCCAGCAGGTGGCCGATAACAACAGCTAATTAATAAGTTTTTTGTTTGGTTGCTTTCAATTTCAATTGTTAAGACTTCTTTGTCGCTATCAGAAATGCTCAAATCGCCTCTAAAAACAAGCCTAAGTGTTTCGTGCGCATAAATTAGTACTCCACCACCTCGTTTATTTATTTGTCTCTCCAAAGAAATAATATTAAAATGCGGAATTTGAAAATGACTATTTAGATCTTTTGATGTAATCCACGTTTCTGTTAAGCATATTATATTAAAAAGGTTTTTCGTTTCTTCTATTAGATTTAAAAGTTTTTCAAAGTTGCTATTTATACTTCTTATATTGAGATGGAGAATTTTAATTTGATTCGAATTTTTGTCAATAACATTCTTAAAAAGATACTCTTCTAGTTCGCTTGGAAAAATATACGAACAATCTGAAAAAGTCTCACAATAAAAATTATTGTCGGGATCTGAGTTTTCGTCCTGGGAAAAAAATTCTTTTTCGAAAAAATTAAACGCGAGAGATTCAAAATTATTTAATGCAGCCATAATTGTTTTATATATGTTTAAAAGAGTTTTTTTTAAGAGTGTGAATTAGTTTACTTTTTTATATTGTTATCATAAAAAGAATTTTTAAAACAAATAATTTTATCATACCGAACCGCAACATTCTCTCCGTTTAAACGTCTATGTTTTACGTCAGTAAACAATTTTTTCCTGATGGCAACAGTTTCGAGTGAAAAGTCTTTGTTAACGAAAATGTTTGTTCCTTTTATTCGATGTAGTTCTTTCAGTATTTTTACTATATCTTTATATCGTTGAAAGTTGAGGACTATTGTCCGAGGTTTTCCATTTTTCTTTTGTCCAGTGCGATGGGCACGCTCAATTTCAATGTCTTTAACACTAAGTTTTTGTTTGAAAAATAAGTGGACTTTTTCTTCTGTTTGTCCCCAGGTTTCTTTTTCGTCTTCGTATAATCCATCTATTCGTAGATTATTTCTACGTGAACGATCTTCAAGTTTTCGATGTTTTTCTTTTAAAATTTCGTTTTCGATTAATTCCTTTTCTAGTTGTTTGCTATTGTATTCGATTTTTTTTTCAATAATGCTTTCGTTAAAGTTTATGCTATCGCTTATTTCTTCAATTTCTTTTTCAATTTTTTTGATTTTTATTACATTTTCATTAGCATTGGTCTCAAGCTTGTCCAATCTTTCGTTTAAAATTTTCAGATTTCCACTGATTATGTCTAGAACTGTTTGTTCGTGTTTTTTAAACATAGCTTCGGTTTCTTTTTTAAACTCATTAAACATTTCTTTTTTAAACTCACAAAACATTTCTTTAAACATTTTCTTTATTTCTTGTAGAGTCAATGCCATAATGATTTACAAGGATGCTGAATTGATTTATAAGAAGATATGTATTTAAATGTTTATATGTTTTTAAAACTATTTTCTTTCTTTAAAACGCGTCTGTTCGCTTCAACGTTTTAGCATGAAAAATTGTGCTGGGTAAACTATGGTGTTATATGTTATATATCGTTTTTTGTATTTAATTCGATGGGATTTAAAATGCAAAATAACAATATAAACTTAAATTATAAGTTGCTGCAAGCATGTTATTGTAGTGATATAACAAAACAGTCGAAAGTTTCCTTGATTGGAACAATAAAATTTTCCTTATCTAATCAATAATAAAATCAAAGGGTAGTAAAAACAGTTCAAGTACAATTAAACAAATACTTAGTAACAACCATAAACCTTAAAACAATACTTTATTTAGTGATTTTCAATCAATAAATTAGGAAAACATCATAACAGTTGAAGCTTTATACATATATATACATATATATATATATATATATATATATATATATATATATATATATATATATATATATATATATATATATATATATATATATATATATATATATATATATATATATATATACATATATATATATATATATATATATATATATATATATATATATATATACATATATATATATATATATATATATATATATATATATATATATATATATATATATATATATATATATATATATATATATATATATATATATATATATATATATATATATATATATATATATATATATATATAGGTATCTTAATAAAAAATTTAAACATTTATTTTTTAAACCAAATTAATTCTTTTATATAGAGGTTATTAAAAGAAAAATTTTGTTACCAAATTTATAATCTGAGGTCAACTGAAAAAAAAGATATTCAATTTTGAAGGTGGAGAAAATAAAGAGGGCATCTTAACAAAGATATACTAACAAATGACTTCAAAATGTAGACTTTAAAACCTTGCACACAAAATAATAAAAATTTACCGTCACAAACTAATAAAAATATTAGCAGCTTAAACACATTTTCTTATGGGTATATGTATATTATAGGTCATATGTTTTGAATTTTTTGATTTCTATAATTAGCCTACTATCTTTTGTTTTCTAAAACAATACTAGTTAAGTAATGATTTTGTTCTAAAAGTTGTTTGTTTTCTTGCTCTTTGATTTTTTACTGTTCTTGTATCTGTAATTCTTTGATAGCATTTCTATGTTTCCTTTCTATCTTTTTAACATTTCGTTGCAACTTTGTTCTACTAATTTTAAGAATTCTCAATTTGAAATCTAGAGAATGAAACTTATTCTGCTAAATTGTTTCATTTTATTTTATTTTATTTTTTTTTTTTGTTCTTCTTCTGATCATTTCAATTTTCACAAAGTTAGTGAAAAATAATGTCTTTTAAATTTTTTATTTGTAAGCTTATTACGGGTCTTTAAACTTTTCAAAAAGCAAACTCTCTGCTGCAAATTTTTGTTTTTTTTTTCTTGAAAACTACGCACTGCATCTTTTTTTATTCAGCATGAATAACACTTCTCTGCTTTTGTCCGAGGAAATATTTAAATCACTTGCGATGTTCAAGTGATTATTTGTATTTGAAATATTTCTTTTTCTTTCATATATAAATGGATGATGCAAAAATTAACAATAGCAGCCCAAGAATAAGTAGGGTTTTTTTAAAGATTTTTATCTTTTTATGCAAGTATCTTATATTGTTAGTGAATATTTTAAAATCAGTTGCATTTTTAGGTTAAATTTTTAGTTTTTTTAATTTCAGACAAGTTTTTGATAATTTGAAATTATTTTCAGAAAAAATTTTGTAAATGTCACCATTAAACAGAGGCTTCGATTGGCATTTATATGAATTACATAAAACGCAAATATATTTTGCAGTCTTGTGGTTCATCTAAAGTGAAGAAAAATAAAAGCAAAAAGGACAGTAATAAAAAAAATCAATAATAAATTATTTTTCGGTAGCAACTGTATGCAAAGATTTTAAACATTAAAGAGACTTTGAAGTATTGGTTATAATATATCAAATGAAAGTTCTATAAATAATTTATTTGAGCATGTCAAAATCATTTATGAGCATTTATATTGGTATATTAAGTCCTTTATATGAAAATTACTGATTTTGGCAGGATTTGTTAACAATAAAAAACTCGCAATTTTTTAAAAATGGTAGAACTAAAAACAAGTTTAACCTTCACTTTAAACGAAAAAATATAATAAAAATTGATTATATTGAAAATATAATAAGAATATATATATATATATATATATATATATATATATATATATATATATATATATATATATATATATATATATATATATATATATATATATATATATATATATATATATATATTTACCTACCGTGGATCTCGTTTTTTTAAGAAGATGTCAGATTTTAAAAATTCACAAATTTAAAAAAGACATATCTCAGTGACTATAGTTCAATTTTGATGTTCTTTGTGTGTAGCAAATAATAAATAATTGGTAACAAGATTGGTGTTGAAAAATTGAGATTATATCTGGGTGAGTGACGCGATCAAATATGTAACGAAAGGTCACATATAAAAGTATTGTTTATATTTACTTGTATTCACTATGCAAAATCTTTTATTATTTGATTTAGTTTTAAAAAGGCTTAATTCTGTACGAGAACTTTGTGAACAATTACTGAGTATTCATGTATTTCATACATGAATACGCAATACAAAAGTACTTTGTACTATATTCTTATCGCTTTTATCTGATTACAATATTACAATTTAACAAATTACAATATTCTTATCACTTTTATCTGAATAGCTATCAGTTAAAGCTTCAAATTTACTAATTTCATTATCAATTTCATAAGAAATATTGAGGTTATTATCTAGAGCAGTGGTGTTGGAAGGTTCATTACCTGAAGCGTTCAACCCATGTTTTTTGCAATTGCTTTGAACGACTGTTTTGGGCAAAGCATCAATAGGCTGAGGAAAATAAATAAATATATATATATATATATATATATATATATATATATATATTTATATATATATATATATATATATATATATATATATATATATATATATATATATATATATATATATATATATATATATATATATATATATATGTATATATATATATATATATATATATATATATATATATATATATATATATATATACATGTTTTATTTTAATAAAAAATTACAGTAAGTTTAAACAACATCTTACAATTGGAACAGTAAAGTGTAAAAGTTTTCAAGCAACTGTTCGAACAGTGTTTTGTAGTACCACCGCAATAAACAGTGTTTGCTTTTTTTTGGGATTTAAATAAACTTTTTTTATAACTTTTTTTTGGGATTTAGATAAACAGTAGATGTGTTATTTTAATTTTTTTTTTAGGTCGGGGAAAGGGAGTATACGCCCCCTCCACCCATACGTTGATGTAAACACCACTTGTATATAAAAATTCTTGTAGAACATAATTTTATATTGCATACTAATTGAATTCATTTTCGTAAAGATAAAAATATTTTTAAAAACAAATCATATTTGATGCTAGGGTGTATTAAACGATCACCACCACACCCACCTCTATCATTTAAATACGCCTCTTATATACTTTGGTGGTTAAATATAAATTTATATTAACTTTTTAGTATATTTAAACAGCTAATTTCTTAAAAAAGTTTTTTTTTCTGAAAAAAATGTTCAGCCCAATGGTAAGAGTTTAACAAAAATATGTAGGCCACTCTTACACCTATCTTTTGACACCAAGATAATTGTATTATGATAAAAATTGACAAAGTTATGACAATTTAAGTGAAGAAAAACATAATTTTGATCACAGTTTCTTCAACAATTCCATATATCAATATATCGGTACTTAAACCGTCATAACTTTTAAAGCAATTGTTTGATTTTGATAATTTTTTCACCTTTAAAATACCGTATTGATCCTCTTTCTAATGATATATAACAGTAAGATGTTTAAACAGTTTTAAATTTTTACTCACCTACTTTAGCTACCTACTTTATTCTATATATTTATTAAACCTTGATTATATTTCTTTATAATTTCTTTATTTTTAATTTGGCGTTGAGTAAAACAAGTACTTCACTAAGTTTTAATTATTATTTGTTGACTAAAGTCTACACTTATTAACTCCGTTAATGTTTAGTCTTAAAATTATTTATACTTAACATCGTAATATCTTAAGGTATTATTTTGTATTTCATGTGTACTTTTTAATGTATACTTTAAGGTGTTTATAATATACCATAAAAATTTCTATAAACTATATTTTAACATTAGAGTTATGTGTTTAGAGTACAGAAGTAACCTGATGAAAATTATGATAGTGGCTCACAAGATTTTAATGAACATCAAAAGTTAAAATAGTCTTGTCTGCAGACACCTGTCTCTGTATTAAACAAAAGTAAAAAGAAATTGGAAAAAGTGATCATAATTACCTCTGTGATTAAGGTATTTTGACTACTAATTTGTAGCCTATTGCAAAACAGTTTATGAATTATAACTAATTTTAATAAAAAAAAAAAGAACTTAATTGTTTTACTAGTGGTAGCAATTTTTGGTGAAAAGAGTATCAGCAAAAAGGGAAGTAGCAAAAAAGGTCTTGTCTGCAGACACCTGTCTCTGTATTGAATAAAAGTAGAACAAGATTGGAAAAAGTGATCATAATAACCTCTGTGATTAAGGTATTTTGATTACTAGTTTGTAGCATATTGAAAAACATTTTATGAATTATAGCTAATGTTAATAAAAAAAAAAAATGAACTAAATTTTTTTACTAAAGGTAACAACTTTTTTTAAGGTGAAGGGAGTAGCAGCAAAAAGGGAAGTAGCAAAAAAATTAAATTGGACAGAACAAGGTGATCTTCAAAAAAAGTCTTTCCGAATTCTTAAATTTCATCAAGTTATTGAAAGTAAGTTAATAAATATAATAACAGATAAATAAAAATATTTAAAGTTGTCTTTTATTGTTTTCTCCACTTAATTGTCATTTAATAAATTTCTATGTGTGTTTCTATGTGTGTATGTATGTTTATATATATATATATATATATATATATATATATATATATATATATATATATATATATATATATATATATATATATATATATATATATATATATATATATATATATATATATATGTATATATATATGTATATATATATATATATATATATATATACATACATACATACATACATACATTCATACATACATACATACATACATGCATACATACATACATACATACATACATACATACATACATACATACATACATACATACATACATACATATATACATACATACATACTTACATACATACATACATACATACATACATACATACATACATACATACATACATACATACATACATACATACATACATACATACATACATACCCACATTAGAGCCATGTGAATCTTCATAATTTCGAATTGAATCAGAAAAGTGATTTGAGTTTCAAAAACTGAAAGATTCAAGTTATTGAATATTTACTTTTTTTCTTTTTATTGTAGTATTTTTGAATAATTGGGCACTTTTGCACTTTCAAAAAATACTTTCTTTATTCTTACCAATTGTTAAAAATTGTTACCAATTGATAAAAACTGTTACTAATTGTTAAAAATTGTTACTAATCGTCAAAAATTGTTACTAATTGTTAAAAATTGTTACCAATCGTTAAAAATTGTTACCTATTGTTTAAAACTACATGAAGCATCAAAAAAGTTTTTACTATTATTATTTTTCTTTTGAAATATATAATATAAAAAAATATTTTAACTCATATTCCTTAAACTGCTGACTTGATTCTTGATTCGATTTTCTAATCAAAACCTGCTCGATTTGAGATCAAAACAAAGTAGTATTTTTCAAAAGGGCTTGCCTTTATAAACTAAATTGGAAATTAAAAAAAAATTAAAAAGGTTTAGAAGATGGCAAAAATATCTAACAAACTAACTGCGAATATCAATTCAATTTTGAGAAAATACATTGTTAGTAGAATTCTAAATTTTTAGTTATAGGCATTAAAAACTGGTGTCAGGGAAGGAACGATAGGTTCCTTGCGTGATACAAGTTTTGATGGCTATAACAAAAAAGTTATTATTCCACATGCAATATCTTTACCTGAAATTAAAGTCTTTATAGGTAGCATGTTAGGTATTATTGGCCCATTCAAAACGTTTTTATTTTTTTTTGAATTTCCAATTTAGTTTATAAAGGTCATTCCTTTTTTTTAAAAAAAACTTTTTAATACTGCCCATATTTATATATATATATATATATATATATATATATATATATATATATATATATATATATATATATATATATACATATATATACACATATATATATATATACACACACATATATATATATATATATATATATATATATATATATATATATATATATATATATATATATATATTTAAACAAAGAGAGAGAGAGATACAGATATAGACATATACAGATATATACAACCGCAATATTTAGCTATACTCTTATAATTTTTTTCATAAAAACACCAGATATATGACTGCGTTTATGTTTATAGAAGTAATACGAAGAAATTTGCTGACAAAAGATACCGCATACAGCGAAATTTAAAAAGCAGTTGTGGCTTTTTTTTCTGGAGCTCAAGACAGAAATAGAGGCAGAAAAGAAAGAGCAGAAAAAAAGTCCATCTAAAAAACCAGTTCAACAAAAAATTGTGGCTATACTGCCCAATCATTGACATTGAAACCTTTATCTGGATTATCATTAAGACGATTTGAACGCTTTATTTTTGATGAATCTGACAAAGTATAATGTTCTCAAAGTCTTGCATGATCTGTTTCATATGTTAAACTTTATACTAATTGTATGTTTGACATTATTATAAGCTTTACAAGTATTTATATTAATAATGATAAATTTAATGCATTTATTTTTTATATATTTTTAATGCAAATTTATTAACTTGTAAATTATTAACAAACAATATTTTATATGAATTCAATAGTTGTTTTTTGTTTTTAACTTATGTCTATTTTATCAAAAAGTAAAAAAAAAACACAACTGACAAACATAATAGATATAATAATAAATTTTATATAGTTATATAAAATTTATATATATATATATATATATATATATATATATATATATATATATATATATATATATATATATATATATATATATATATATATATATATATATATATATATATATATATATATATATATATATATATATATATATATATAAGTAAAGTTAGTAAAAATTGATGAAAAAGTTATTTAATTGGACACTTTTGTATAGTTGGCTTTTAGTGCAACGTTCGCTGATTGCCAGCATTAGCCCTAAATTGAATCAATGCTGGCTTGCCGCTAGCAAAACGTTGCTGCACCAGCACTGGCTTGCGTATACTGGCCCTTTGAAAAACCAATGAGCAATTCAGCGCTAGCACGGCGCTGGCGTGCCAGGCCTGGTACAACTCGGCAGCCCAGCCTGGTTCGCTATTGGGCCATATAGTGTCTGCTTACTGGGTTGGTTCTTCAACAGTGGACAAGATTAAATGCTCTTTTCAAGTTTCCAGTTGTATCAAGAAAGATATCTTTGGTACACATAATAGAACAAGCCTGGATTAAGCTTATTGATATTTATAGAGGAAAAGCAGCTTAAAAAATGATTTCTATCTGAGAAATCAAATTAAATTTATTGCTCGACATTACATCTTGTAAATGAGAAATCACTTTATAGAATGAAAATTGCTCAAAATTAAATAGTTGTTTAGATTTTGCACGTATTTAGTGTACTTGTCCGAGAGAAAAAAGATTCCAAAAAGTGAACTTATTTGGTAAAAAACTAAAAGAAAAAAAAAGTTGATCACTGTCAAAATATCAAATGACTATGGAAACAGCTATACAGGTTTATTTAGAAAATAAGAAGCTGAAAAAAGAGTCAAATCTAGAAATAAAAATTAGAAAAAAAGAAGAGGAACAAACTAAAAAAGAATAAAGATTTTGCTGTGTCTTACATAAGTGATGATAATTCAAATAGAATAGAAATCGACAATGAACCTACTTTAACTGAAAACTGAAAACTAAGTTATATGTCTAATAGTAATACTGCTAAAGCTTCTTTGAGATTTGATATTTCACTAGATGCAAAGCCTTTCTTTAAGACCGTACTTTGGGTAACCTTCTAGTACCTGAATGTGCCATATGGATGTTGATCATAAGAAAGTTGTTAGAAAAAGGAAAGCAGTAATGGCGAACGCAAAAACATCTGAAGAAATAAGATTCAAGTACAACCTATCATTTGCTGATGGTAGAAAAGATATTTCCAGAATTTTAAAGCACAACTTTGTAAAAAAACGATTTTATCAATGGTTTGTGAAAGAAGAACACCGCAGTGTTACTTCTGAACCTGACGGTCACTATATTACACATTTTATACCCATCAAGGCAATACCTCAAAATAAGCCTACTATACAAGCAGCTATTAGAGTATATAATTGGCTGGTTACTTGGGGAGTACATATATTTTTAGAAGTAACAGGAGAAGATTCAACAAACGCTGTAACTGTTTCAGGGAAAGGTTGAGTTTTGTTGACAAATCTTTTACTGGACTAATTGGAAAAGCTTTTTGAAAAGTGAACAGTATGGAAAAACATGATACATTTGAACTTATTGTGCAGTTGAAATCATTATTTCAGATCCCTGAAAAAAATCTAAGTTCAATGTTAACAGATTCACTTCTCTGCAATAAACTGATTACATGTTCGACTACAGGCAACATGAACCCAAATCTTAAATAGGCTAAGTGTGTCAATCTTTTTAATTGCAGTTAGCTTACTACTGTAGAAGCTATTATTTTTCTCTATATTAGTGACCATGGTTTTACTGGTAATGTACTATGAGGATTTAACCTAATTTTAAAATGAGTTGTTCAAGTGTAATTTTCCATGTGGTATAAAATCAAAGAGAAACACAGTACTTATATATAGATTTAATAGAAGAGATGGATTTGTCAGGGCCATGATGGATCATAGACTATTAATGCCTAAGCTGCACTCTAAAAGAGATTTAAGAAACATTTTTCTAAAAGACACTTGAATTTGATGATTTATACTGTATATATATGTTTCAACATCAATATGTAACTTTGCCAAACAAATAGTTAATCTTAATGCAGTTTCTTTTCTTTTTTTTCATATTTGTTTAGACACAAATAATATTAAAAAATACTAAAATTTTTTTATTTTTAAGATTTCAACCTTTCGATATGACATTTAAAAAAACAAACAAGTTCCTTGGTATGTAAAAACTTTTTTTTTTCTTGTAATTTTTTTTATTATTACTTAATATTACTAAAAGTTAATTAAAAAATAAAAAATCATGTAGTCAGGCCTTCCGTATCAGCCGCCATTGGCCTTAGTGTAATCTTGTTTTTTTGACCCCAATAATTTTCCCAGTTTTTTTCATGTATCATGCACCAATAACGTTGTCATTAGAATTAAATTCACTATGATATATATATTTTTTAATTTGGAAATGATAAGATCTGACATTCGGAAATTTTGCAATTTTACGATGACAAAAAAACCAGTTCCCCGCACTATGCGTCGCAAAGCAGAAATAAGATTTTACTTACTTTTCTAAAAAAAAAATTTTAATTTTAATATTTTAAATATTTTTTAACCAAAACAAGTTAGCATTAGTTAATAAAAAATTATTTATCACAATTTTTTTTTAATTTGCCTTTTTAAGTGCGGGATTTTCAGGGGTAAAAAAACCTGGGTTTTCACTAAACTTTTATATTACTTACGATAATTTTCAAATTTCTTCAATTTTTTTGCATATTTTAAGTAAATGATACATTTTGTAATTTTAAAACCAAGAAAAGAAAAAAAATGTTTGGATATTTGTTTTTGTGTGTCCATAAAGATTGATTAATTAGACCATGTTACTACAGAGGTAGCAAGTTTTTTAATTATTATAAAATTTCTACAATAAATAGACTTTTTAGATGCGAATTAAAATTCTAGCTACCTCTGTAGTAACATGGTATAATATCAATTGATCGTAGTAGGTTTTATTAAAAACCGGTTAGTTAATAAGTATAAAAAACAACACTAGATGCAAAGCAGTACATTTGTTCCAAATCTTTAAGTTATAACTTCTAAGTTAAGCGTGATTTAATATTTTAAAACGGTTTTTTTTAATCTCAGCAAACTTCTGCTTGATGATTTTCCTCCTAGGCATATTTTCATAAGGCATATTTTCACAAGTAAAAATGCATTTTTCTATGTGCTTTATTTTTGCAGTCAACGTTTTTATCACTTTATGCTGGTTATACAGTGAGTTTTAACATTTTTATAAGCCTACCTTTTTATTTAATAAAAACTTGTGGAAAAAAAAAGTTGATTCTAACTAAATATAAAACATCAAAAATCAACAAAATAAATATCTCTTGTGAGTATAATATGTTTTATGTATTAGGTTGTTATTACTATTGTTAAATAAATTATGAAAAATTATATATATATATATATATATATATATATATATATATATATATATATATATATATATATATATATATATATATATATATATATATATGTATATATATATATATATATATATATATATTACTTATAATGCTAAATAAATCCATAACTTTTTAAATAATAACAATTAACATATAAAAAATTAGAACATATGAGGAGGAACAGCAATTAATAAAAATATCTGATTAAACAGGGTAATCACCTTATCAGGCAGAGTGAGCGTAAACTAAAAGAAGATGATATAAAAGAAGATGATATACTACTTCGAACTTATGGATCAATTATAGGCAGGTATGCATAGATTTATATATCTCCCTATATATATATATATATATATATATATATATATATATATATATATATATATATATATATATATATATTTGCTATAAATTTTTTTTTGGTAAAGAAATCTCAATATAGTTTATAATAACAATTCAAAGTTTTGTTGTTTTTTGTTTTTAAAAACATTTATGAAATAATTTAATAAACTTTATCTGGTAATTAACTAATCTAGAAAGATCTACACCATGAACTAAAGTGATATACTAATAAGCTGTTCTGCGTTGACTTTTTAAAATTACGGCTATCATCATAGCCAGAAGTTATTAAAAACATCTTTTAGAATGTTGAGAAACTTTGTAAGAAACTAAAGAACAAAGAATCAGATGATAGCAGATTTGTTTACAATTTTAATAAGTTTATATTGTTTTGACAATTTTTAAAAAATTTTTGAAATTATATATTAAATTATATAAAATATTGGCGCCTACTGTTTTTTAAATAAAAATATTATGACATAGAGTAAAACAGGGTAAAATGAAATAGCGGGTAGAACAAAATAGTTATGACAATGTTTATTCTTTTGCTTTTAATTAACTATTGAATAATGTTTTTGTAAATATTTTTTGATTATATTGTAGAGAATATTTTTCTGAGTAAGATTGTATAAATTTTTATTTTTAATTAAAAAAAATTTGTTACAAATTTATAAGTTTTCGAATGCGTAATAAGATTTTTTTTATTTGTTTGAAAAAGAAACTTAAAACTCTCGGAAATTAAATTCGGTTTGATTGAACTTAAAATCTTTACTGATAAAACTTTTTACGCTTATCAAGAATCTTTTTTCAAAATTAAATTTTCTATGTAGGAAAAAAAGTTATGAGTTAAAAATGGAAACTGAGTGTTGCGGAGTTGAATGAAATACGCTAATAAATAAATAAATACAAAGCTTATTTCTTAAAAGCAGTTTTTTTATTAGGTCTCAAGTGACTAATAAATCGCCAACTATAAATTTCTTCTATAAATTTTAATGAACGAATTTTTCTAACTGATTATAAATGACTTTTACTTACTGCTTTTATAAAATGGTTCTAATAAATGAATTAAATTCGCTAGTTACTCTCTTGTTAATTTGCTTATCAGCTCATTCGTTGCACATTCTACAGCCACTAGATGTTGGTGTTTATTGCCATGTCAAAAGGGTTTGGCACAAAATACTTTATTAGTTTTATGCAAAGACAAAGTTTAGCAACTTATCAAAAGAATGTTTCAGTCATCTGCAAAAAAACTTTTAAGCTCCGGTGAGGTTTTTACTCGTGCCAAGATAGTTACAGGGTTTCAGAATACTGGCTTGTTTCCACTTGACATTGATAAAGTCGATTAGTCAAATTGGCAAATTTCTAATACATTTGAAACACTGAGATCTGAACCTGAGCCTTCATCACCTCAACAACCAGAATCTATAACAGTGCCATCACCAAATCTAGCACTAGGAACTACACTACCTGAAACTACACCAACAACATCTAGCATCAGCATATGTTACATAGCCACATAGCATCAGCTCAAAAGTCATCTCAAAAGTCACATTGTCTGCAAACAACCTTCAATATTGTAGTAATTCCGGCTATTCAAAAGGTAATTTAAAAAGAGGTTGCAAAATAACAGCAATCAGCCCAATCACTTACAGCAGCTTTGTAACAAATGTTTCGTATCCAACTCGTTGACACAAAAAAAAAGAAAAAATGTAGATGTGTCAAGCTTCAAAGGGGAGTTTCTCAACAAACCAAAAATACTTGAGAGTTTGAAAGATGCTGAGAGCAAAAAAGCAGCAAAACAAACTAAAAAACAACCAAAGCTTAGCTCTAATGGAGAATAGCAAATAAACCAAGCAACATAAACGAAAATAATAGCTGCAAACCAATTCAAATGTAAAAAGTGCCAAAAAATTTTAGGTGAAACTTCAGCAAGTCAAATTATGGAATGGTATCTGTGTGAAAATTTTAATTGCAAGGTTTAGCTATGTTAAACAGGCATACCAAAGCAATACGTAAAAGGCGCTTTTTATTGCTACAAAAAGTGCCCCACAAGTGAAAACTCAACTCAACCTCTAGTTCCTCTAAACGGCTCAACATCGTCACAAGAATAAAAAAAGTTTACTTTATTTTATTGATTTTTTTAATTGTTATTATTGGTTGTTTTTTTAATTGTTGTTATTGATTGCTTTTTTTTTTTATAAAGTTTTGTTTTAATTACACTTATATTTGCGTACTTCATTCTCCCGAACGTCAGTGTAGTATGGAACAATAATTTTCTTAATCAAATAAAGTTTCATAAAAAATTTTACAAAAAAATTATTAAAATTTTATATATTTAAATACAGCTCAATACTCTCTTCAATTTTTAAATAAAAGGAAAAAATCTTTTTTCCGTTAAAAATTAATAACTAAAATCTTTAATTATTCCACCTGACCCCATTTTACTCTATGTTTTTTTCCGAATTAGTCAAAAATTAGTCTGGATGAACCGAAAAAAATACAGTAAAATGCTTTTTTTATAAAAAACCAGATATTTTTCTTTTAAGCATAGAAATATGAAAAAAAATTCTATGTTTTGTGAAATAATCAGCTCAATATGTTGAGTGCTTTCTTATTTATAAGCCTATTTCCACATTTTTTATTAGAACGACTCATAGTGCCCCGGTAAGTGAAAAAAAAATTGTTTCTATTTATTTTTTTTTGAATTTTTATTTATTATACAATGCCACTATAAAATTGATGATAGTTTTCTAAGTATTTTTAAGTTTCTTCTTAAATACCTAGAAAAAACCTTGACCATTTCTTAGAGACACCTTTTGAAGTACCTTACTTTCCGCTTTTCACACAGTCTTGTGAGAGAGCGGTAAAAGAGGTGACAAATGCATCTGCATCTGTTTATACATCTGTATATATATATATATATATATATATATATATATATATATATATATATATATATATATATATATATATATATATATATATATATATATAATATATATATATATATATATATATATATATATATATATATATATATATATATATATATATATATATATACTAAATTATTACTGCAATGTTCTTACTTCGGTACGCAAAAATGTTGGTCAATAAGGGATGCTACTTTGGATTAGTCTTAATGTCTATTTGTGGCTGTTCCTATGCTAAGCCAACAATATCTTCGGATATAAGAACATTGTATAGAAAAATATGGCATAAAAACTCAAATAAAAAAAAAAAAACTCAAATAAAAAAATATCTAAAATACATCATATATTTAAAATATGCTAAGCATATTTTAGATAAAATATTTTTGTAAGCTTTTCATTTTAAAATGATTTACAATATAGCTTTTATTCTCATCTGAATGCAAACTCAAAGTTGCACACTCTTGTTTTTCAATAAAATGATCGTCATAAGCTTTTTTCAATAGTAATAATAATTATTAATATTATTCAAAATTTAAAAAAAAAAATTTTTTTTTAATATTTTTTTTTAATTTTTTTTAAAAAAATATAAAAAAAATTTTTTTTTTTCAAATATTTTTAAAAATTATAAATTTTTTTAAAAAAAATGTTAATAATACATATAAAGAATTAAGCATGTAACTAATTAAGAGTGATAGCAAGTATGTTAAATTATTCCTTTCTATTTTTTTTTTATTGTTAATAGAACTTTGTCCAGATTTTTTATCGAACTTTACTTATTATTTATAGCAGCATGTGAGATAAAGCTGTATTAATCTGGGTTTTTTGGATAACGTTATGATAAGTTGAACTGATTTAGTAGGGCGGTGTTGGACTCTTTTGAGTTAATTGATCATATGAGGAGAGAGAGAGAGAAATTTTATTAGCAAAGCTTTGACCCACTGAAATTCTATTTGTGAGATACTGTGTATATAAGGTTATGAATATATATGTATATATATATATATATATAAAAAAAAAAAAAAAATTTTGCTAAGTGATTTATCTACTAATTTGTAATTGCTCTGTTCTTGACGTGGATACCATAATTTGTTATTAAGGTTAAAACGATAGTGCTTCATTATTGATGTACATCAAATTTCCAATATTTACAACGTGAAATTTAGTTTATCATATTTCCTAGCTTTTATTATATTTATGATTTATTATTTAAATTGGTAAAGTGCTTGTGAAACATAACGGTGTCAAAGAAAAAATTTATCAATCTAAAGATAAAGTTTAATAAGATAATAAAAATAACATCTAATAAAGCTTAACAAAAAGTACAAAATTTGAAAAAAAAATCATGATAAGAAACCATATTTTTACACTGTATTCCAATCATTGCCAATCACTTTTGTTTATCAATTAATCAATTATGCTATGCTTAGAGATTTGTGAAAATTGAAATGAAAATTTTATGATCATAATAAACTTTTATAATATTTATGCCCATTTTGTAGGTCTTGTGATTTTGTTTTAGATTGAGTTCCTGTTTGTTTCATGTTTGTTCCACACCAAGTGCTTTTTGTGGTTATACTATATTTTTGTGCGGCAAGGTTTTTTTTTGTGGAAATAAGTATTTCTTGCGTACAACTACATGCAATAATGGTTTACTATACCAGCTGCCCTGTGGTTTAGTTTTAGATAGAGTTAGATCAACGAAGGTATGTTTAAAAGAAACCTTGATTAGTTTGGAGTTAACTTATTAAGAATTACTAGCTGTTCTTTTTGAAACATAAGAGTTATAAAAGCTGTGACAAATTGACTTAAAGTCACTAAAACAAAAAGTAATAGAACTTAATATTAAAGTTTTTGAAATGATGTTGAATTTCGAAAACTATATGTTGAAAAAGTCAAATGACTACAATAAACATAAACAAACGTATTAAGCATAATGCAAAAAGGTTGCGCAGTTTTTTGATTAAAAAACTATAGTTATTTATTACACAACATTTAATATATAATCTCTGATTATTTTCTGATAAAATCACCAACTCAACAAATATTTAAGTTTGCTCAAAATGTTTTATTGATATAAGAAAAGAAAAGTTTATTTTTTCGATGAGCGATTTATCCCAGTTTTAAAGAAAAAAAATACACCGGAATTAATAAAAAGCATTGCTGTAAGGATGAATTAATTTTAGCTTTTTAAATATTGGAGTTTGTGTATTTTTATATCAAACCTAGGCTAAATGTAATTTTGTTTACATTAAGCGTTCATCATTGGTATTTTTTTGTTCAGAGGTTAGTTAAAAACTTTAAAGGGGATTAATCACGTAATGTACTTTTATTATGATATTGATGATAAGCTGAGTTAATTTTTACTATTAATATTTTAAACTTATATTTTTTATTTGATATTCTTAATCATTAAATTTTTATATTTTTATAATTAATAAAGTTATTTTAAATATATTTAATAATTTTACAACATTTTATTAAAATAATTAACTTTTAGATAATATCAATTTTTTAAAAATGAATTTGTATGTTTCAATTTATTTACCAAAAAAATAGTTGGCTTTTTTTGCTGTTATAATTTATTTATCGGTACTTTAGTTTAAATACAATGAACGTATAGTCAAAGTTAGTTATTCTACAAGCTACGGAGCTAGTTTATTTCTACAGACTAGGCGGCTAGTTTACTCTTACTTCTAAAATTTTGTTGTTTCTCACCTCCGATAATAATGATCATTTTTTAGACAGATTTTTTTTTTGTAGTTATCAGGGTTATTAAGTTCAATCGTTACAATAAATTTTAAAATGACGCTGACATTTATTGGCTCATGTGACACTTTTGATTGAGTTATCGAGTATTGCTTTTTTAATATTTTTGTACGAACAAAAAAAAACGTAGAACCTAGACAAAGCCAACATAACTTAATATCCTGGAATACAAAAGTGATAAGATGTTGTGGTATCATGTATCCAGAAATACCTTATAAATTTTCCTTTTTGATATAAGATTGATATACTTTATAAGCGGTGTGTAGCAGTGCAGCTGGTGAAATTTAACCACCTTTTTTTTGTACATTAACTCAGCCATGTATCGAATTCTTGAACAAAGAAATGTTTAATAAACTGTCGCAACCAATGTTCTTAATAAGATTAGCTTGGTTTTAGTAATTATTTTAAATATCTTATGTTTCTAAAACTTAAAAAATAACAAAGTTCTTATCGCTAATGATCTACTAACCTTATTTTCTTTATTTTTCAAAAGTGCTGATAAAAAAACATTCAATTTGTATGTAACTACACATCTTGCACAATCCTTAGGTGTTGCTTTTTTATACCAATGAAAATGGCTCGGATAAAAGTGTTATTAGAGTGGAAAGAAGCATCTGATGGCTTGTATCATAAAGTTTTATTAAAGCAGTACCTTTTGCGCTACTTTAACAAATTCTTAGTTTCCTAAAACCCAATATTAAAAAAAGTCTTTAAGAATGTTTTAAAAGTTGCGGATTTCACTTTTTTGATGAATAGTCATTACTTGATATAATTTCAAATAATATAATCGAAGCAACGGCCATTACCTCCTCGCTTTTAAATGCTCTCAAATTAAAAAGCACCTAAATTATGACAAAACCAAAGTTATCTGAAACGATTAATTGATTAACCACCTGAAAAAAGTTATTCATATCTGTAGTATAAAATTTTTCTTTTTGGTATTTTATTTTTATATTACACATAATAATATATCGTTTTAACAAAAAATCACAAATAAAAAAGTAAATTTAGAGTTACTTGATATACACTAGATTCAAATAAGTGTCTCGCAAATCAAACTAATGCTGAATCGTAGCCTGATCTTATTTGATCCTTAAAATCAATCATACCTTGTAGAAAGAAAATTAAAAAACGCATGCTAACTTTGATAAAAAAGTGACAGCTCCTTAATGATAACTCATTTTCCGTTAGATGCATTATAATTGTATAATGTAAAATTTAATGCTTTCCTAAAATCATAAAGTGTATGACAAGAAGGTAGCAACAGTATCTAGGTTAAGAAGGTAGCAACAGTATCTAGGTAAAGAAGGTAGCAACAGTAAGTAGGTAAAATCTAGAAAATCAATATATATAATAATTAGGAACCGCTTTTTAAAAAAAATGAAAATTTTTATATGTGAAATAAAATATTAGGAACATTAAGTCCTCCTAAAATTTTAAAAATCTAGAAATTTTTATTTATAAAAATACATTATTATAAAATTATTGTCTTTTATTGGAAAAACCATAAAACTTCACATACCTTTACTTAACATAGATAATTTGTAGATAAGTTCTTATCGTTTGTAAATAAACTCTTATCGTTTTCTTCCTTTTTTTATGCTTTCTTAAATTAAAAAATATATTGCATTTATTTAAAACAACGTAAATAAAAATGTTTTCAGTGCTAATTCGTTTTTTTAATGTTTTTATTTCGATGAGGGAAGAGAGGTGGGGGAGGGGGTTACCTTCTAATTAAAAAAGTATTTTTACTAACAAAACAGGGGATACTGTGCACGATTTTTTAAACAACAATATAATTATATATGAAGTTTTCAATCTATTTTTTTCTTTATAAAACAGTTAAAAAGGAATAAAAACCTAAGAAAAATCAATTTAACTATAGATAAAAGATTTTGGTGTCTGAAAAATTTTTTTCAACATTTTTTTTTTTTTCTAATTTACATTTTATAAAAAACCTTTTACAATATTTTTCAGTAATGATCACTTTAAGCACACTTTAAAACCTTATACATGCTCAGAATAGGCGGAATCTGATTCGCTGATTTTGAAAAAGAGGCAAGTTTTTAACCTAAATTTTGAGAAGACTGATTTAGATTTTGTCAATATTTTTATGACTTAACTCTAATAAAACATCATTGTTAAAACTTTAAACAATTTATGAAAATAAATATATATAGGTTGACAATTCTCAGCCGAGAACCAAAAGACCGTCTGTACACATTTTGTATTTTTTCTTTTTATTATCAATAAATATTCAACAATTAATGGAGTATGTGTCCATTGAAGCTATTTGCAAGAATGATACAACTTTTTAAAATATTAAAAAAACGGATAGTCGGACATTTTGGCAGTAATTCTTTACAAATTAAATTTTAAAACACAAAAAGTGGACACACGGCCTCTTGGTTCTTGGCCGACGAATTAGATTGTAACAGTCATTTAACAAAAATTTAACAAAAGAAGTCGTATTTACTTGTTTTTCTTCTGTAAAGTTCTCTTCTACAGTTACATATAAGCATTGATATTACAAGTTAATAAAAAGTAATGAAGTCAATTAAACAAATGAAGTTTTATTATGGCGTTTATTGTAATAAAAAAAATTTATCAAAAAAGATTTAATATATGAAGAATCAAATTATCAGAAAAGATTTATCAATATTACTTCGAATAAAAACAAGGCACATCTAAATTTTATATTTTTATAGACGAGGTATTTACAGAAATTCAATAAATCACAATCCAGAGAAATTAAAACAAAAAATTAATACTTCATTTTTTTGCTTATACTAAAAATTACATAATAAAACTATTCATAAAATTTGGAAATAGATTTTCTTTCAAATTTTTTTTTCATTTTTCTAGAGCAGACAAATTTTTATTTCCTTAGGACTACATATTGTAAAATAAATAGATAGCATAATAAACATAAAGTTTATCAAAGAACATTATTTTATTTAATATTAATTACCATCAGTTAATTTTAATAGGTAAACATTTTTCACCAATTATAGAATACATTACCCAATATTTTGTGTTTAGGTAACTGCTATATATCAACAAAAATGTGTTTTGCATGTAATATTTTTTGAAATTGAAATAAACAACAACATGAATTTTTATGTTTGCATTTTTTTTGCTTCTACCTCATTACCCTTTGTTCTCCATAAAGGTGGTACTTTGATAGTTATTCTATTTAGTAATCAATTTCTTTTATTCAAACAAGTCTATAAACATCAGATCATAGACTTTTTTTTATAGTTTATTATGCTAAAATATTTTGTAATCTTTTATTACTCAACAATACTGAGGGCAATCGGATGTTTTGAGTAGCGAAGTTTTTTAAAAATATAAGTACAATAATGTACAAAATTTGATAAAAATTTAATTAATTGACATTAGTTTTGGTTTTAACAAACGTGCACATGCCATTACATTCAAAGTCAGCTAATCAGACTGCGTATATCTCTGCCTATTCAAAACCTGTGTAAGTTTTCAAAAAATGCTGACCAGAGCAGGCAGAAGGCAAATTGTTTTAATCTAACTTAATTGTTTCATTAACATATTTAACAAATAAAAATTTATTATGTAAAAAAAAGCTCTTGTAACTTAACTTTTAAAAACAGAGTAACGGTACCATAAACAGTAAAGTTCCACGTTTATATGGTAAGTTATTTATTAAAATAAAAAATAAAAAATGACATATTTAGACACTTTATAAAAACAAAATAAATTGTTTTTTTTATTTTTATAAATATTAAAAAAACATTATAATTGTTATGTAACAGGTAAAAGTAAAGGCTTAGTGAAAAAATCATACATTTATTTTAATTATTTTAAGCGCCCAAAAAGATATTGCATATATAAGATAAAGTAAAAAGTAAAAAACTAAATTGAATTTAGATTAAGGTGACGATATTTAATAATATATATCGATAAGTTTTTGTTTTTATAAAAGATTTTGTAATGAATATATATAAAATAATATTTTAATAATAATATAAATAATAAGATTATATATAATATAAAATAACTCATTGTTAGCTTTTTAATTGTTTTATATAAAGCTTGAAGTCTTGATTTTCAGTAATTCACGGCTATTTTAACTGAATGGAAAAGCATATATATTTTTTTGTTTGCTTGGGTTCGTAATTATATTTTCAAAATTTAAATTTTTTTTTTTAATTTTAGTTTTCTGTATTTAAAATGAAATACTTATAAACTGCTAATTTATAATGCAAAACGTATCGTTTGAATCTTTTGAATTATCGAATTTCACGAATACAAGTTGGGTCAATAAATATCGTGATGTCTTTTCGTATGAAGAAAAGTTGGTTGCTTGCATAGGCTACACAACTGTTACTGTAATAGGTTGGTGTTTGTAAAGTATTATTTATATATTAAAATTTTTATTAATTACATAAGTGATAAATAATAAACCGAAAAATGACTCGCAGATTTTGGTAGCCATTTTAGACGATTATTTTTTATAATTCAAATATTCAAATATAATTGATGTCATTGTATAGAGCTTGGCTTGACTTAAATAATGAGGGTTCATTCGGCCTTTGAAGTTAAGCAGATCAAAAGTTATTAAAATTTTTTTTAGTGGTAAAATTGTTGATTTTTTGACAAAAGGTATAGAGCTTAAGTATGCAAAATTTGGTATGTTATTGCACTGAAAATAAGAGTATTATTGATTTATGAATAACTTTTGAACCGTTTATACATTTAACTTGAAGTTTTTCACAGTAACCCACCAACTATAAGAAAATAAAATTCCAATTTTTTTTTTTTTTAAATCCGTCAGGAATGACCATGATCGTCTATTTTACAGAGTTTTTACTAGTTTATATATTTTTTGAGTCATACTGACTTTTGAATAACTTTTGAACCGTTAATACATTTGACTTGAAATTTCCCATAGTGACCCACCAACTATAAGAAAATAAAACTCAATTTTATTTTATTTTTAATCTGTCGGGATTGTCTAGATCACCTATTTTACAGACTGAGAGTTTTTACTAATTTATATATTTTTGGGGTCATACTGACTTTTTAATAACTTTTGAATCATGATTATATTTGACTTGAAATTTTTCACAGTTTCACAAACAACTATAAGAAAATAGAAAACCAAAATTTTTATTAAAAATATCTGTCGCGATTGTCCAGAATCATCTATTTTACAGCCTGAAGGTTTTTATATTTTTTTCTTATTTTTGGTGAATAAAATTTGGAGTCAATTGATATTATACCATGCAAATATGCTTAAAGGAATCACGGAATCCAAAAAATACATCATTTCAAAACTATTGCATAATTTACAGACAAGCTAGTGAAATAATCGCATAAATTACAGATTGGTCAGTAAATTGCTGAAAATGGGCTGTACAAACAAATTAAACATATCATCTTTAAAGAGTTTGATATTTTTTAAAATTTTTTGATATTTGTGAACCGTTATTACATTTGACTTGAAACTTTAAATAGCGATCCAGTTTTTACTAAATCTGTCAGCATTATCCAGAATCATTTATTTTACAAACTGAAGGGTTTCTACTTATCTAATTGTAGTAAGAGGAAAAAAATTAGTTACACTATGCAAATATACTTAGAGGAATCATGGAGTCCAGACGGATAAGTAAATTAATGCGTGAGGGCATTGAAATCAATCTGAAACATTCAGAATTACCAATATAACAGACAGAAGATTCATAAACAAAGTTATCATTTAAATTTAAATGAAAATAACTTACAGCAATAGAACTTTCTGAAATTTTTAGTACTTCCATCAACAATAGCAGGTGTAACATCAGAAACTCTACTTAAAAACATAATAAAATTATTATTAAAAACACAGATACACAATAATTTTTAAAAAACATTTGTTAATTCGTTTTAAAAAATAAAAATTAAAAAAAAAATTATAAATTAACAAGTAAAACTAAATAAATAAGAAACTTACTCTTTGAGAATATTTATGTGAATTATTGACAACACCTAAGATAAAAAAGCAACATTAAAATTAAAAATATTGCAATTGTACAACTTATCTCTTGCCTTTTAGCGAATGATTAGAAGTAGCAAGTTTCAGTATTGAAACAATCTAATAATCATTTTTAACGATAGACACCAGCAAGAAGGTAAGCCAAGTTATCTATCAACACAAAACATCACAACAATAACATCAAAATCACAAAACATACAGACCTTGTGGCACAAAACGCTGCAAATTCACAGTAGTGTCAATACTTAACTTCTATATCTGATTATCTTTTTGTACTGACCTCTAATAAAAACCTTATATACAAATCATTGCGAAGTTAGTATTTGTATACTCTGATTGGTATTTTATTGCTCCTAGGTGCTCTAAAAAACCTTACTTGTCTAGTTTTTTTCCTTGAACATCAGTTTTTTATAATACTCTCTATTCATCTTGTTTTCCTGATTCATATAATTTGCAATCTTTTTAGTTGTCTGTTAATCATTATTTTTCTTTATAATCTTCATCATGGATATTCCAGTAGCTACCAACTCTAAAGGTGGTTGCTTCCAGCCTTGTTGAAAATACAGATAGTTAAAATAAGTCAATCTTGCACAATTTAACAATGTTGATGATTTGCTACTTTCTGTTAATTGTTCTATTCCTACTTCTACCCAAATATCTTCTGGAACAAATTCTAAAGAATATTTTCAAGAAGATGATTTTGCTTCTAAAAGTTTATTTTAAGGTTTAAACTAGAAAACTGCTTATGAAGTTTTTTCAAGCTCTGTCATATAAACTTCTATTGTAGACAAGTCTTTATCAAGTCCTTCTGATGATTGTCTTATTGAAACTCATTTTTATGAATAGAATCTTCCAGTTTCCAACTTGGATCACTAACTAGCTTTATTATCAGGCAATTTGATTAATCCCCTGAAATTTCCTGAATTAGCCATCTTTATTTACAAAATAGAAAAATTAATAGAAAATGTAAAAATATAAAATTAAATATCAAGTAGTCTTGTCAAAATATAATTTTCAGAAATGTCAGCAAAACAGACATGTTAGAAAGGATTGCAAAATTAACCAATTAAACCAAATTAAATCTTAATAAGGATGTGAATAAGAAATAGTCATTATAATAAGAACTAGTTTTTATTTTATATCCCTCAACCAGGAACACCTCAAGCGTTAATATTGTTAAAAGCCCTCTCCAATGAAATTTTTTTTAGCCTATATACTTAGGGCAGCACAGAACATTAATCCGGCCCTGCAAAGTCTTTTATAGGAAATTGAATAACTTGTTTTTTGAAGACTTTTTTTTAAAAGCACCTTTGTAAATATTTGTGGTTATTTTTAAAAAGTCGAATATTAAAGAATTAAAAAAAAAAACATGTCACTTTGATATTTAAGCACGAATAATAATGAACAAGAAAAGGAACTTTTTCAATTTGTTCGAACTCTTATCTTTTTACAACAAACTATTGAAGAATTATCTTAGAAACGTTTCTCGTCTTCAAAGTGAGTGAACCAGATGAGAACAATGTTCTAAATGTAATCAGCTGCTATTTGATGATGTTACAATGTAAAAAATAGGTTTTATATAGTTATTTTTTCAATTAATTTTCAAAGTAAGTTAATTAAAGCGGTTTCAAGAGTCAATAAAAACGTATTTTTTTTGTTTGTTTTACCAACTGGTTAGTCTGTATTTAACAGTAGTTTATTCTTTAGCAAATGTTAAAATATTTTCCCTTTGCATTAGTCAATTCAAACTATGCTTTAAATAACAAATAAATATTTTTGTCTAAAAAAGTGAAAATGGCACAAGTACCACTAAAACAATTATAGTAAAAATTGCTAGTATTACTAAGTAGAACACTCGTGTAACATTTATTTTGAAAAGAGTAAACATAAATCTTAGTAATCGGTAACGTTTTGAAGTATACGTAGAAAAAAATTAACAAAGCTTAAACTAAAGCCTCATAATCAGCTAATAAAAAAATTTTTTTATAGGTGTTTTTGTTGGCGCACTATAAAGTCAAAATTTTATTCAATTAAAACATTCAAACAAAACTAAATCGGAAAAAATTTAAAATTTTCAAAATTTGCATACAGTGTTTTTTGATGTGTTCGCTATCTTTCCATTGGAGTTCTTGGATCAGCTAGGTTGGCATTATTAGGATCCAGAATAACCGTATTTACTAGTCACTGGCAAACAACGCAATTACATCTTTAAGTTTTTTTTTTCGATTCAAAATACTAGTCAGTATTCCGCTATGTTCATTTTCCTCCTGACAATTTGATTTACAACCAGTGGCGGCTGGGAGTTGGTTTATATATATATATATATATATATATATATATATATATATATAAATATATATATATATATATATATATATATATATATACATATATATATATATATATATATATATATATATATATATATATATATATATATATATATATATATATATAAACAAACCAAGTTGGTTTATATATATATACATGTATAAATATATATATATATATATATATATATATATATATATATATATATATATATATATATATATATATATATATATACATGTATATATATATATATATATATTTATATATATATATATATATATATATATATATATATATATATATATATATATATATATATATATATATATATATATTTATATATTTATATATATATTAGCATCATTAATTGATTTTAAATGTAGTATTTTATTTGTAAGATGATCATCAATATCATTTTCATACATTTCTTGCAACTTTCTGCAAAAAGATATAAGAGAGTAAAGTTTAAGAGGTTTCGGTGTTTTTGAGGAAACGTCAAATGTTTTTCGTAGTGAGGTGGAACCGTTTTTTTAGCAACTTAAAAAAACTTAATTGAACGTTAATACACTCTCTTTTGTTTTTTAGTTTTTGTATTTATATATCTAGATTCGGCATCTTTAAATATTGTATCCAAGAGGTCCGAGGTTCAATGCTAGCTCTGGCAAAAAGAGACCGTTGTTAATGAAGGAGACGTAAATTTCCTAGTTGAATTTATTAACAAAGTATCAAATGTTATACAAACATATTTAACAAAGTATTAACAGTTAGAAAATTTTTTTAGCAAGGTATCCAAAAGTATTAATAAAGTATTATCAATTATCCAAAAGTATTAACAAAGAGATACCAGTTATCCAAAAGTAGAAACATATTGATAACAGTTACACAAAAGTAATAACAAAGAAGTAACAGTTATCTAAAAATATTAACAAAGTATAAAATGTTATAAAAATATAATAACAAAGTATAAAATGTTAAAAAAATATAATTACAAAGTATAAAATGTTATACAAATTTGTTACTAAGTTTTAACAGTTATATAAAAGTATTACCATAATGATATCAGTTATCCAAAAGCGTTACCAAAGTGATATCAGTTTTCCAAAAGTATTAACAAAGTGATATCAGTTATCCAAAAGTATTACCAAAGTATGAAGATTCTTAACGCCTTAAATTGAATTGGATATTTTTGATGGTAATTCATAATATATTGCTATCTACCAATTATTTTTTTCTTCAATGAAACTGACCCTAAAAACTTGTTTGAGATAAAGTTTAACTTGTTTCTTAATCTTTAAGACTGCGCTTTTTGTTAAACCTTAGCAGCATATCCCTAGAATAATTTATTTTTTGATGTTTTAGTAAAGATCATTTCAGTAAATTTTGTTGTTTTTTATCCAGTGAAACTTGTTTATTTTTTTATTGTCGGTTACAATCATACTCCCGAGACGAATTGAAATTGCTTTGATGTTTGCGGCTCGATAAACTTTCATCTGTTTTATACTTCCATGCTAATACTCAGTAAAAACTATTTATAAAAAGTTATTACCGGTAATAAATCAGCAGTAGAAGAATAAGATTGCTTATGATAGTAAGACGACTTGTAAATACACGAATCAGATTGCTCTCCAGGTTTTTATAATATTGTGATAATAGATGTCGCTTTCCAGAGTGGAAGAGAAAGCTCTATTAAACTCTTGTTAAAAAGATTTCACTAAATAGATGACAGCTCCGGAGAACACATCTGCAAAACCAAAACAGGTATGTTATCCGGACCTGAAGTTAAAGAAAAATTTAAGCAGGAAATCATTTAGATACAGAAGCTGGAGTGATATCAACGTCAAGCAATAGAGTAATCTGTTTGTTAGCTATATCAGGTAGAACGTGACTAGTGGAATTAAGAGATGATATTAATGAGAAGTTCTTGGCAAATAATTTAGCGTTGTTTTTAGGTGAGGTGACAAAATCTGAACCATACAAGAGAGGTGGAATAACAGATATGCCCTTACTATAGATACAGTTAAAGATTCTTCAGAAGTCACAAGAGCCAAACTTTTGAAATTATTAACGTAATTTTGTGACCTGGGTATAGGGGGCCTAGCAGATAAATAAAACCTTTTTGCAATAGTTTCTAGCAGTAACAAACAGACATCCTTTTTCAGGAGAATTGTTTGCTGATAGATTTGAAGTAATGGTTACGGTTGGAAATTGCAACAGCACAATGAGAGGAAAACTATAGAAAAAATAGCGTAGTTTGACTTGCAGTTATGGAGAAGGAATAAAAGATTCCATGCCAGTTTGAATCCAGAAAGTTATGTAAGAAGCAAATTTTTCAGCAGGAAGACAAAAGATTTCTACCCAAAAACCATTACGAGGAAAATCACGGAAAGAGTCCAAGTCAGCTTTAAGGTAGTTGTAACAGATACGATGGTCGGATTCTGATAATGAAGAAGAATGAGATAGTTAAAAAATAAAGGTTTTAGAGAGATTAAACCGTGATCAGAAGCACCTAAGGTTATATTTGAAGAAAATGAGCTCTGAGTAGGATCAGAAACTAGACAT
>NC_061168.1:31731152-31758652 GCF_022113875.1 Hydra vulgaris
TGCGAGCCATCTTTATTTTATTTTAATAATGCAGCAAAATACTAAAAAAAAAAACGATAAAAAGAAAATATTGACCTGCTTTGGAGTAATGTTAACGCCTGCAATCCAGTTTATGTATATTTTTACTTTACCTGATGTTATTATAACGATCCCTAATAAAAAGAATGCAATAAATTCTTTACATAAGATTTGATAAAGAATAAATGCTCTTATAAATATATATAATAATCATTTGTATATAATAGGTTGTAATACCTATAGTTTGATCATATTTTAGTTTAAACTCATACCAACCAATTGTTGTGCTATACTTTAATTTTAAATGTAAATTTCACATTTCGATTCGGATAATGGACTAAACCATTCTTTATTTAACTTGATGGAATTTCATTCGCACAAACATATAGTCTTTTGACTATACAAACCAAAACATACTGATCTACACTATAGTCTCATAATTATAATAACACTTTGATTGTATATTTGACATATTCCCACGCACTAACATATGTGTAATATTAAATTTTATTTAAATCCCGAACTATTAGTACATTTGCGTTGGCGAACTCTTATCTAAATTTCAACGTAATTTCAACGTTATTTCAACGTTTATTTTTCAACGTTAATTCAACGTTTGTTTTTAGTTAAAAATAAACGTTGAATCAACGTTGAAATTTCAACGTTTTTTTTTTTAACGTTGAACTAACGTTGAAATAACGTTGAGATTTAGATTGTTATTTTTCAACAATATATCAACTATTTCGCAACGTTGAAAGAACGTTGAAATAACGTTATGTGCTTGCTGGGCCGAAAAAAGTAGTATACTAAGTATAACACTAATTAAACTTAATTGCTTATTATATTCTCTATCAAAAATTGGCATGCATATAGAAAATGCATGAAACAAACTTTTTAAATATTAAAAAAAACGGACTTTTCAACCACAAATTCATATAAGGACATCAACCTAATATTCAGGAGCAAAACCTTCCATAAAAAAGTTAGGAACCATACTTAAAAGTCTTTAAAATCAAGACAACAATATCTTCTTTCCAAAAAGTATCTATGTGTATTTATGTTTCTAAAAACAAACTCCACAAAACTGTCTGCCTCACGTCTGTAAAATAAATTTTATAAAAAACATTTCAAGAAACTTACGATTTGTTTGTCTTGATTATTTTAACTTAAATAAATCTTTCGTCAGCTTCTTCGCGTGATATAAACTGTTTCGTTTTTCGTCAAACCATTTTTTCGCGTGATACAAACTGTTTCAATTATATTCAACACAAATTACCAAAGCGTCAATAAAAAAGAAAAAGACCTATAAAATTATAAATAACTGTTTTGTAAATCAAGTAAAAGATTTTTAACAAATACAAGCAAAATTATTGAGCGTGGTTCACTTCCATATCAGATACTTACAATGCTTAACCATTATTAAAAAATTAATAAAAACAACGCAAAAAAAAAAAAAAACAACGTAAAAACGTAAACCTAATAAAAAAAAATAGTTGACTTCCATTTTTTATACTAATAATGCTTAAACGTAAAAAAAAAATTTTTTTTAAAAAAAGTAAAAAAACGTAAAAAAGAAACAACTACAAAAAAGTATATGTAAACGTAATAAAAAAAGTATTTTGATCAAAAGTTTGCCAGGAATTTTTGTTTTACAGTTTTGACGAATGCAAAATGTTTTGAAAATGCAGACAATAAGTAGCAATTTTTAATTACTATTTGCTCTAGCCATAAATACTATGTTTAAATATTTTAATTGTGTACATTGTTTATTAGGTATAGAAGTAAGTTTTTTTTTTTTTTTTTTTTTTTTTTTTTTTTTTTTTTTTTTTTTTGTCTTTTATCAAAGCTTTACAAATACGTGATCATAAATATAAACTAGTTCGTTTACATTGTATAAAAAAAATACCGTACATATAATAAGAAAACTTTTTTTAATACAAATAATAATATATATAAAAAAGTAACACTGTTAAAAGACGCGGGAAACTTGCAGAAGACCATTTTGGTCTTGTCATCAAGAAACCGCTTTTAGTTGCGATATTTTGTATACTTAATTTATTAAGAAATTTCAGTTTGTCAAAGTCTCATGGTGGCATCCCAGCCGGCACATCTAGTTTTAATCTCGGAATTAAAACCCGTATAAACACGTAATTGTTACGATGCAGACGTAAACCAAAAACACGTGGATTTCACGGGAAGTTGAACTGGAGTTATACACGTGTTTTCTGAGGTTTCAAACACGAGTTTATTTTATTTTTTAAACACGGGTTTTATGAGGTTATAAATACGAGTCTTATGAGGTTTCAATACGGAAATTAAATCTAAAACATACACGTGTATAACGCGATCAAATTGTAAACCAAAAATACGTAGACTTCACGAAAGATTTATTAAAGCCTGCTACGGAATTTATACTAAGATTTCAATCATGCAAACTACTTTTTTTTAATTTTTGATCAATGATTGGTGACTTTTTACCAATCAACATATATAAATTCTCTAAATTTCGATTGACTTCAACTAAAATATGATCGTTTTTATTATATTTTACTTGCATTTTTTTAAGAAAATCCTAAATTATATTTCAATTTCTTCCAAGCTTTTTTACCATTAACAATATAAATATACCAACTAAAAAACTAAATATAAAAGATAAAGAATATACAGTTTAATCTCTTTTGGCAGCATGAGCTCTTCTCATACCTTGCTTCAACCTTTCACTCAAAAAGGATTTCAAAAGTTTTTCTGGTACCTTCCATGAAACTAACGATGCTAGAATGGAAGAAAAAATCAAAGGCAAATCGTGTGTTAATGACAAATGGTCAGTATAATTTTTGTTTGGCACGTGATTACCATACTTAACATTAACTTTAGATTGCACTTCCTCGGTCATAAGTGAATCTAAAATTGCATAGCGATGCGCTTTTGAATCTTTGCAGACAGGTCCCATTGCTTCAAATTTCCGCGTTAACTTTTCTTTAATTAAATTGTCTTTAAGACGGATCTCGAATTTTATCAGGTCGTCCATTGAGGTAACCTGATCAAACGTAACTACATTTGAACCTTTATCTAAAAGCTGTTGTAAAAGACCAACAGCCATATCGACAGTTTTTTCAATCTTGGTTATTTTTATTTTCAAGTGATGTTGTGACATTATTATTTTACGCTGAAAAAAAAAATAACTTTTACCTGAAAAGGCTACTAGAGCCTCAACACAATTATTTTCATCAGCAGCAATTAAATTTTCGCTCATTGGCTTTTTTAAAATTGTAGAACAATTTACAAGTTGTCTAGAATTCGTTCCAGTAAATGTTTGATTATTAAAATCCACATACCCTGTTGTAAAACATACCAAATATGAATAGGCATATATATATATATATATATATATATATATATATATATATATATATATATATATATATATATATATATATATATATATATATATATATATATATATATATATATATATATATATATATATATATATATATATATATATATGGGTTATAACACATATAACACATGATATTATGTATATTATAATATACATAAATTTTGAATTTACATTTTTTTTTTACATAAATTTATTTTAATTTGGAAAAACTTTACATAAATTTTGATTTTACTTTATATCACATTATTTGTGTCTATTATTGTCAAATATTAGTATTTATAAGTACTAATATTGTTATAAACACCAACATAAAATGCGTTAAATATATAACGCAGTTTATGTTGATGTTTATAACAATATTAGTATTTATAAATACTAATATTTGACAATAATAGACATAAATAATGTGATATAAAGTAAAATCACAATTTATGTAAAGAGAAAATTTATTTCCGAATAACTTTTACAAACCATGCTTTAGAAGAAAACGCTTTTACAAAATCGTTCTGTTTCTAAATTCTGTACAGTTCTAGTCGATAAGTTTTGTATGGTTTTATTCATGGTTTCGTAACGGAAACTTTAAATAATATAATATTCCATTTTTGTAATTGTGAAGCCATTAGTAAAAACTTAATATTCTAACACGTACTTTGGTAAATGGTAGTAGTTAATTTCACGGAATCAAAACTATTTTTGACACGTGATATTCTTAGTGTTTTCAGGAGTTTTAAACACGCAACAGAAACCACTAGTAATTTTTGAACGAGTTGTGCCGGCTGGGATAAGAGTCACACATTAAAAACTACTAGATAATCAAAAACAAAAAACGGAAAAGAGCTGTATTTGATACACATAAATATATAGTTACATGGTTTGTTATACTTAGTATATTGACATGTACGAAATATAAATAAAATCTAACATTTACTTTGCTTTAAAGTGGATTTTTTAGGGGTTTTTAGTTATTTGTTTTAATATACGTTTGTAAAATTGTTTAAGTTTAGAACAAGTTTTTTTAAAAGTGTTTTCAGAGAATTATGGTTAAGTAGTTTTGTAATTATAGTATTTTTAGCTATTAGTTTGTTGTAGAGGTAAGGGCCGCGATAGGAGATGGAGAAACGTGATAGTTTTGTTTTTTTATATGGTACTTTAAAATTTCCTATTCCTCGAGTTTCATATTTATTTCTATTGCATTTAAAAAATTCTTCTGAAAAATGTAATGGGACAAGTCCGAGTTTATATTTGAGCATGAATATCAAATTTTGGTAAATGTTAATTTTGTAGACATTTAGTGCATTTAGAAGCTTTAGCAAAGGTTCGGCATGAGTAAATTTATCTTTATTAAATACTATTCTTGCAGCATGTTTTTGATGTCGATAAAGTGCCACTAGGTTGGATCTATGGGTACTTGCCCATGCTATATTACCATACGTATAATAGGTTTGAATGAAGGAGAAATAAAGTAGCTTTAAATTTTTTTGGGGTAGCATGGGTCTAGCTTTGTAAAGCATGCAAATGTTGTTTCTTATTTTGGTATTTAATAAGTTTATGTGAGCTTTCCATGAAATATTCTCATCGATAAGTATTCCTAAAAATTTTGTTGCTTTGGTTCTTTCGATAAATTTATTTTCTATTTTTAGAGACGGTAATGGAATTGGTATAGATTTTTTCCTTTGATTGGTGTGAAATAGAATGTAGTTGGTTTTTTCTGTATTCAATGATAATTTGTTTGATTTAAACCAAGTATTAAGTTTTTCAAGTTCAATACCTGCAGTTTCGAAGAGTTCTGCGATAGAAGTAGATGAATAAAATAAGTTTGTATCATCTGCAAACATTATGGCATCAAGTTTTTTTGAGACTTTTGGAAGATCATTGATGTATAGCAAGAAGAGTAGGGGAGCTAGAATGGAACCTTGGGGAACTCCGCATTTTATTTTAAGTAATTTTGAATGGGTATTTTTATTCATAATAACACATTGCTGTCTGTTTATAAGAAAGCTCTCAAACCAATGTAAAGCAACATTTTTAATGCCATATTTTTCCATTTTTTTAAGTAGTATAGCATGATCAACAGTATCGAATGCTTTCGATAGATCAATAAAGATTCCTAGAACAAATTTGTTATTATCAAAAGAGTCATTTATTTTATTTACAAGATCTATAATCGCATGTTCGGTTGAATGTTGTTTTTGAAATCCGAATTGTTTTTTATTCAAAATATTGTTAATAGTTAGGTATTTATATAGTTTATTGTAAACTATTCGTTCTAGAAGTTTAGAAAAGACAAAAAGGATTGAGATGGGTCTGTAGTTATTAAGTGAGCATTGCTCTCCGGATTTAAATATTGGTACAACTTTTGCAATTTTTAATTTGTCTGGAACAGTTCCTGTTGTAATTGAAGATTTAAAAATTTCGAATATGGGTTTGCGTATCACCGGGAAGACACTTATTACTACGTTGCTAGAAATCTCATCAATCCCTGGTGCTTTGTTAATTTTTAGAGAATTTTTTGCAGCTTCGAGTTCATCATAGTCTAGTCCATTGAATTTTAGTTCGCTTTGTTGATTTGTAAGATAGGTTTCAAAATAGGTATTTGGGCATTGAATTTTGGACGCCATGTTAGGGCCGATGTTTGCAAAGAAACTGTTGAAATGTTCGGCTATAGAACTTTTATCGTTGTATTCTTTTTCATCCACAACAATTCTATCAGGTAAGGTATTTGTTTTGGTATTTTTTTTCCCGATTATTTCTTTCATGATGTTCCATGATTTTTTAATATCGCCATTGGTATTTTGAAGTAGTTTTGAGTAGTATATTTTTTTAGAGTTTTTCCTTATTTTTTCAAAGAGATTTTTGTATTGCTTGTAGATAGATAAGTTGACTTCATTTCTGTTTTTTAAATATTTTATGTAGAGTTTTTGTTTTGTTTTAGAGGATTTTTTAATTCCACTAGTAATCCATGGACAGTTCAAATATTTTTCTTTAACTATTTTTTCTTCGATCGGGAAATAACTATTATAATGATTAAAAAAAATATCGATAAATGTATTATATGCGGAGTTTGTGTCCTCAAGGTTGCATTTTTTATATACTTCATCCCAATTCACTATTGATAGTGTGTCTTTAAATTTTTGAATAGAAATTTTATTAGTTTTTCTTATATAAATTTTGGTTTTAGAATTGTTGTTTATTCTTGTATCTTGATTTATAGAAAAGTAAAATGGGAAGTGATCCGAAATATCGGTTTTAACTATACCTGTTTTTAAAGAGGAATCTTGAAATGCATTTGTCAAGATGTTATCTATTGCGGAAATTGAATTCGGGGTTATTCGCGTAGGTTTGTTGATAATCGGAAAGATACAATGTTGAAACATGTTGTCAAAAAAAAGTTTGGTGGTCGAATTCTTTTTGTATTTTAAACAATCTATATTTAAATCACCTATGCAGAATAGTTTTTTTTGTTCTCTATTAATTTTAATAAAGATATCTTCCAAGTAGCTTGAAAATTTTTTTATATCTCCTTCAGGTGGTCTATAGCAGGTAGAAACTAAGATATTTTTAGTTTTGGAGTTAGTGATTTCTATTGTAAGTACCTCACAACTGGAATCAGAAATCGAAAGGTCTTTTCTTGCTTTTATTGCTTGGTCATTCCGAATATATGTTGCAATCCCTCCCCCCCTTTTGTCTGCTTTCCTTTCAGAAGATAATAATTTATAATATGGAATTTGAAAGTTAGAATTTTTTTGAATTGATTCATCAGAGCACCAAGTTTCTGTCAGACAAATCATACTGAATGAGTAATTGCAATCGGTTAAAAAATGTTTTAATTTATCAAAATTTTTATTTATACTTCTTATATTTATGTGTATTGCCAAAAAGTTATTTTTAAAAGTTTGGAGTTCAGTTTTAAAACTTTTAATGTTGAAATAAGGCGAATCAAAGTTATTAACTTGAAAGATTTGCGTATCAACGTCACAAAAATCATTGAGTATGTTATTTGCGGTTTCGAAGACATTAAAACGCAGCGATTCAAAATCTATTGTTTTGTAAGTCATTAAGTTAAGAAGCAAAAGTTAAATACGCGTTCGTTTAAAAAAGAGTTTAAGTAAAAGAGAACGCGGCGCTACTTTTTGAAATCTCGACTAAATAATTTATCGTATTTTAAAATAGCGTATTTACCTTCGCTGCGTAGTTTTTTTACTTCTTCCCAAAGTTTTCTTCGGAGTTCAGTTGTTTCTGGAGCGAAGTCTTCATTAACGTATAGGCCGGTTCCTTTAAGGTGCTTTACTGCGTTGAGAATTTTGTTTTTGTCCTGAAAATTTAGAAGTTTTAAGACTATTGTTCTTGGTTTGTTATGCTTGTGTTGACCGATACGATGAGCTCGTTCAATCACCACTTCACTTGTTATTTTAAGTTGTTTTTTAATCATTACTTTTACTGCTTTTTCGCAATCATCCCAATTCTCTCCTGGTGTTTCGTGTAGTCCGTCTATTCTTAAGTTGTTTCGTCTCGATCGATTTTCCAAATCTACTGTTTTTTTGTTTAATATATTTACTTCATTGTCATAGTATTTTTTTATGTGTGATAATTTTTCTGATATTTTATCTTCTTGAAAATTAAGGCTGTCTTTAATGTCATTGATATCTTTTTCAAAATTCGATATTTTCCTTTTATTGTTGTTATTGTCTTTTTCTATAACGTCTAACCTATCGGTTATAATTTTAAGGTTTGCACTCATTATTGAGGTGAAAGTTTTTTCCTGCTCCTTTAGCAAACGTTCTGTTTCTTTAAGTATGCTTTTTTTATGTTCTTCAAGTTTTAATGAAATCATTTTTTCAATGCTCTTCATTGTTATTTCCATTTTTAACATAAAGTTAGAACTTTTTACGCTGCGACTAAAAAACACGTCCGCATACCACGCCGCTTTCAACTACTTTCAACAAAACTTTTTGCAACAAAAAAATAAAAATAATAATAAAAAAAATTAAACAAAAATAATTGAATAGTATTAAGCTAATTATTTTAAATAAGGGAACAATAACTGTTCAGTAGTTTAAAAATTAACACGATAAAACTAGCACAAGTTGGCCCGACGTGCTATATTCGGGTAGAAAATTTACTTCAGCATAACTATGTTTTAAATGTGCATTGTGGTTGTTTGCGCTTTGTCGACGAAATTATTGAGTAAGATGAACGCAGAAAACCACAACGCACGTTTAAAACATAGCATTTTCTACATTAATAATTATGCGTTATTACTTTCCAGATAGCTGATACAAAACACGTTGACCCGACGTCGGGCCAACGTGTTTATGCTATCTAGGAAGTAATAAGTTTCCATTCATTCTTGAACTATTGTATACTAACTATTTTCGAATTTGCAATTTTAGGAGACTTTCTCCACAAATAATGTCTTCAATATTGTACTGAATATGTTTTTGGTTTGAATTATATTAAAGAACAATGTAGTTGTTATCTGAAAATTTTGTCGGGTATTTATGTGCTACTTTTTCATAATAGGATTGAAATACTTTAAAAGAAAGTCTCATCTTTATTTTGTATATTAAGATTAAAACTTGGTGTAAGTTAATTTTATAAACGTTTAATGCGCCAAGTATACGCAGAAGAGGCTCGCATGGTACAGTTTTATCTGATCCAAATAATATTCTACACGCATATTTTTGTTTACAGTAAAATTATTTTATTTTTGTATGATTGGTACTTGCCCATGCAATAAAACAAATAAAAATGAAAAAGAGAAAAGTATAAATTTTTTAAAGAATAATTTTTTAGATAAAGCTTAGCTCTATATATTATTGCAACACTTTTTGATACTTTTTAATGCTTTCTATACGATCACTCCAACGTAAATGTTCCTCTAATATTACGTAATATAAAACTTAAATGAAGTTAATTTCAGAAGAATTTTTAATGCCAAATTTGGATCAGTATTAGTAAGAAAACTGCTTATTTCTTAAGGATAATTGAATTATCGTAAATAATTTCTTGATTGTTTGTTATATTTTTGCAGAGTGTTTTTTGCATAATTATTTCTTTAATTACATTCCGAGTTTATTTGGTGTTTCCGCTTGCTTTGTCAAATAGCTTTGCATAATAAACTTTTCAGAGTTTCTTTTTTTTTTTTGAATATAATTTTTATATTTTTATAATGTTTATATTAAATTTTAACAAGTTGTTTTTTAGTATTTACCATAATTTTATTTTTCTTTCTGAGGATTTTAGTAACCGAATAGTCATCCATTAAGTTTCAACTGTTTTTGTGTTCTGACTTGAAAATAGATCATATGAGTTTTTAACGTAAATATTACTTTCAATTGTATTTTACTTCAACGTCATCTGTATCGTTGGAAGGACGTTGGCATGATGTTATAAATGAAACAGCAGGAAAACGTCATTTTGCTAACGTTATTGCAACGATGTAAAAATGACGTTCTAACAACGTTACATTTGAGCTAAATGACGTCGGAGGTTCAATCAAGGTTCAAAAGGCTGTTCAATCTGTCCTGGTCCATCGTCAATCCTAAATAATTTTTTTTAATTTCGAAAAAAATCTCTCAGCAAGAAAAAAATATACTGTTATTGGTAATGCAGGAAAAATTCTTAATGCTATAAAATAATAGTTTATTAAAAATATCTTCTTTATACTTTTCTTCTGGACATAACGGTTTTTCAAAGTTTTGTTCATTCTCATCAAAGAATCTCTTTTTTTGGCATTTCAAATAAAAGAGTTTTTACAGCATTGATGTGGCTTTTCCATCTGGTATCACTTAACGGTTTAACTGTTAAAGATAAACACTTTAATTGCAAAACTTACCATCTATTTGTTAAAGCAGAAAAAAAACTGTAAACTTAATTAATTATATTGGAAGACATAGCAAGTTTAGGTGAACATCCCACAGAATCATTAATTACCACATTTATTGTGTTGCTGCAGCATGGAATACAAAACGCTTGGCTGTTTTATTTAAAATTAAAAGCCTGTACACCATTTCTTACGCCTTTCATATTTGCATTATTGTCATAGCTATGATTTCTTATGTTTTCCACTATAGTAATAGTAATAGTAATACAAATTGCTGTAACGACGATTGTCGCGGAGTATAAAGTTTAAAATTTATACTTTAACAGCCGTTAACAAATGTTTATCTACTCTAGCTTTAAAAGAATTTACTGTCATTGCAGAAACCACTTTTTCAGGTAAAGCATTCCAATGAGGTATCACTCTGTTCGTAAAAAAATTATGTCTCGGTGTTGTTTTTGCAAATTCTCTTTCAAATTTCATTGGATGACCTCGAAGTCTCTGGGAAGAAGCTTTATTAGGCTCTTTATACCATAATATCTTATCAATCCCAGTTGTTAATTTAAAGAAAGCAATGAGATCTCCTCTTATACGTCTTGTTTCCAGAGTTGTGAGGCCCAACTTTGTCAATCTTTCGGTATAACTTAGATGTTTTAGTTCAGGGGCTAGCTTTGTTGCTCGCCTTTGAATTTTTTCTAGGTCATTGATATTGTTTTTATTACTTGGACTCCACACTGGAGCTGCGAATTCCAAGTGTGGTCTAACCAACGATGTGTATAGTTGCCTTACCATTTCTTACTATCAAACTACTTTTTTTCAGAGATTCAATATTTTCATTTAATAATTCAAGTCCTGCAGAACCTTCAATTTAGTGAAATCCAAGGAAACTTTCATTAATATGAATTTCGTTTTTATCCTCTACATCAACATATCAAACCAGCATTGACATTTGCTCCTGGTGAATAATGCCTGGTGTAAAATCAACAATAATTGAAATATACACGGACTTTTGGACATTTGAGCAAGTTTTTAATTGAATGGAATTGCCAATCAAGTCAATGGTTTAATTCAAAATTTCATTTACCTGATAGTGCACAAAATTTTTTTTTTTTTTTTTTGCTCTCAGCAAATGTTTTTCCAAAACTGGATCAAATTCAGCCAAAAAATCTAAATCTTTCAAAAACTTTTCCATTATTATCATAATAGACTTTGTCACAAGAGCCCCTGAGCGGCAGAATTTGCTTTGCCATCATAATAGTTATGTAATAAAATCTTCTCATTACGTTGTTCAAATGCACTACTTTTTTAGTTAAGTTTTTATAGAAAATTATATCAATTAACGTGCCTTTTGTAATCTATTTTTCAGATCCTTCCACTTGCTGTAGCAGTCAGAATGATCAAGGCATTTCTCGCGTCTTTTCAAAAATCGTAAAATATGGCGCCAATTATTACCACCATTTTGAGCAAACATAATAGGATTTGAACAAAATTGTTTACAACAAAAACAAAAAAATATGTTTGCTTTTTTTGAATAAACTAACCACGTTCTATGATTTTTTTCATCATTATCCATGATCTGGTAAAAATAATAATTTGGAAACTCAATTATCAACATTTCTTGGATAGTTATTAGAATCTTCTTTAAAACTGTTAGAACCTTTTATAACAGCATCTTTTATGAAATCTCTGTTTAAATTTTCCTGCCAATCGCTATTATCGAAAAAAGCATTATGAAGTAGCAGGAGTTTTAATCAATCTTTCGATCGTATGATTAGTTTTAATTAAATTAGTAAATTCAAATGATTTACTTTTATTTCCAGAATCAACCAGATCTTGAATGCTTAGACTTTTTTTGTCCACTTTTTTCATGATGAGTTTTTAATAGAAATCTAAAGATCTTTGATTCAATTTCAATTGTTCGTCTTTTCTTAGACGTTTTTGTTTAAACTCCAAACCTGAAAGTTTTATTCACCATTATTATTTTTTTTTTAATTAATAAAAATTATATAATTTTGTAACAATAATTAGATAACTTTATATCAAAATTGAATAAACAATTGAATAAACAATTGAAATTCTCAAATAAGAGCTTTGAAAACGAAAAAATTTGAAAACAAAAAAATGTTTAACGCAAAAAAAAAAAAAACTACATTTAAAGCTTTAGTTTCTAAATTAATATATAAAGAAACACTTTTTTATTTTAAAACGCTTTTCTAAAATTTCTTATTTAAAAACACAAACGCTTCGTTGAAGAAACTTTCGGCTTTATTTAGAAATTAATTTTGATCCAATAACTGTTTTCTTTATTTAAATTGGTTTATTTTTGCGCTGTAAGTAAAAACAATACTTCTAAACTCTTCTTGCACTGTACAAATTTAGAGGACCTTTAACTTTTATTCGAGAACGGTATACCTCACAATGACTCACTCTGAATAAACACCAAAGTATCATTTTATTAGAGTGTCTCTCTGTTGTTTAAAAAGACAATACTCAAGGCATCCCATAAGGTCGATTTTTACAGATTTAAGAAATGAAACTGATATTAGAGGAAACAAAACGGTGTTAAGTATAAAATGCGGTTAATTGTAAATTAGTAGTAGATATAAATGCGAGAGTAAAAGCAATGATTTGTCGGAGTCTATGGGTTGGTGAAAACTTGAGCTATTTTTACTTAAGGTGGTTTATATTTAGTATAGATAGAGATATAGGAGTTATAATATGTCATCAGTATGCATTATTATTTGTTTTTTCTTTTAACTATTTAGGTGCTCCGAAAATTCCTAAAGGTCTTATCACACAGGACCACGCAGTAGCATTTTAACCAATTAAATAACAGATCTTTCTTTAGCAGAGAGCCAGATTTGAAACCCGGACCGCTAGTTCTTATGTCAGAACTCTAACCACTACACCACGACTAACTAAAAAATTTTTTTTTTAATTTATAAAAATATTACACTTTTCACATCTATCACAACTTTATATCCTAATACCACCAGTCATTCAGAAAAATATACTACAAAACAAAAATTGGATGGTAATTTTTTAATAATGCTTTTATTACTATAGGGTAGGAAATATAAAAAGTTCAAAAATGTAATATTTAATAATGGAGCAGCATCAAGTAGCGGATGCTTTAGGAGAAACTTCATGATTTAAAAGCAATTTGCAAAGTGAGATATTCAATTATAGAAATTATATTTTGACTAGAACGAAGTAATTCGTTTTATGATTGTTTTGTGTGTGGCCTGTGTGACTAGCATGATAAATATGCATTATGAAAAATACAGATGAAATCATATGACAAAATTCAGTGAACATTTAAAGACTCTTATATGAAACCACATTAGTGTTGTTGATTGAGTTGCAGTCATGTAGAATGGTCAGAAAAGTCTTAGCAAATTATTACTAAAATAAAAATCTAACGACAATAAAATTTTAATTATACATCTACATAAATATGTTCATGTTCACCTAAACATATATCTACATACGAAAACGCAAACACGCACACCCGCGCGTGTGTGTGTTTGTTTGTGCATGTATATGAATTATGTGATTGTGTTAAACTGATTTTAGTGTATGTATATATAAATGAGTTTATGTTGAAAGGGTGTAACTCGCAAAAAAGAAATTTTGAAAAAATTAAAAAAAAACTTAAATAAAAAAGTTAAACTATTGTTTTATTATATAAGTAAGTTCGATAAAGTTTAGAACAGGACTTTTTAAGTTATTGTATAGAAAAATATAAAAAAATTGCCCTTTTAAGAAAGGTTTAAAAATAATGAAATTAAACAATGCATCAGACAGAATAACTGTATTAATAGCTGCATACAATAACAGAAACAGTTTAAATGACATCTATTTTTACTCAGAAATGTAGAATCCGAAAGAGATCTCATTAAAAAGTTACGTAGTGAAGTTAAATTTTCAAATGCTAGCCTAAATCAAAACAATGAATAAAAATAGAAACGTCAAAATTGTTAAATTCATAACAAAAAGAAAAACAATAGTAATCATCAATTTATTTGTACTAACCTGCAGGATTGTCAATACTGCAGGTTGTTTCAACCTGCAGTATTGACTGTTTCAATCTGCAGTATTGATTATATATGTTTCTTCAACATGTAATCCCGTAACTAAATATTATAAATCACAAGTATTGTTGTGCAAATCAAAACCTAAATATCATCTATGTTACAGATATACAAATGCAACTTTACTTAACGATTGGCTACCAGTTATCAGTGGTGTACCAACGGGGTCAGTTTTTGTGACACTACTGTTTTTGATTTTTATTGACAATTTGCCAGATCAATTCAAAACCCTATCTAACTTTACGCTATTGATAGTAAAATAATAAACATTATAAAAAACCCGAATAATTCGACAAGTCTTCAAAGTAATATAAATAATGCATATCGGGAAAAAAAATCAAACGCTACATTTATAATGACTGAAATTGATTGCAATTACAACTATATATTCTGTAACACAAAACGTGATTTGGGTATTATGGTTCAATCGGATCTAAAATGCCACTCACAAGTTGATTCAGTAACTAGCAGAGATAACAGAATGTTGGTATCATAAAGAGAACATTTAAATATTTAGACCCAAATATAGTAAAAAAGCTCTATACAACATTCATACGTCCACATCTTGAGATTGCGGTCTAGGCATGTTCTCCATTCCTACAAAAAGACATAGACAAAAGTGAGATGATCCAAAAAAGAGCAACCAAACTAACACCTACAACTAAAAAATTATTTCATGAAACTAGATTAAATATTATGCAAAACACTAGAAGAACGTAAACTACGTGGAGATCTTATTCAATATTTTTAAATTTAACAAGGTTATAATAAATTAAACTGGGTTATAAACAATTATCAAACAAAGGTCTATATTTACAAAAACACTAATTCAAAATAAATTTTTTTTTTTGCAGAAATACCTTCGGATCTAACTTTTTATAAAATTAAGTTGCAAATGCGTGAAACAATTTACCATCTGAAATAATAAAAGCTACTTCAATAAGTAACTTCAAAAATAAACTAATCAAATCTGAACTTAGCAGAAACTGTTTGTTAAAACATAAACAAAAAACAAACTGAGCTATTACAATGCCATATCTTCTATTATTGCACTTTGCAACTGTTAACACCAGTTGTTACAGCTATACCTTAATATTATAAACCTTTTAAAAAAAAATAAAAAAAAATTGTTATAAATGAAGCCAGCCCTCTTTTGCCAAAAGACAGCCAAAAGACAGACATCCAGTTTTATTGAAGGAAGTTTAGCTATTCTTGACCAAAAAACTACTGAAGGAGACTCTTACTTTTTCTCTAACTTGTCAAAGAAACGTTCAATATGGAGCACAGCTGACTAAGACTCAATATCTACGTATATCGCTACTTTTTTTTTTTTTTTTTTTTCATTTGTTATTTAGGTGCCCCAAGAAGACCTAACGGTCTTGTCACAGAGCACTGCGGAAGTGCATTTAACCAGGAAGTTCACGCCTCCTTTCTTACCGTGACGCAAAATATGTCCAAAGTTTGTTTCAAACCTGGATCTCCTGCTTAAAAACAAGCGCTCTAACCACTGCACTACGGCCGCTGGTATTTGGCTCTTGACGTTTGACTTGTATTTGGCACTTGAATGCTCAATAATTTTGAACAAATATAAAATATTTATCAAATATTTGATACTTGAAACTAAAGTTAAAATGCCTTTTTTGACTTTTTTTTTAAAAAAGGCATTGTATTTTATTTTAATGTAACTTATATACTTATTTGCTTTTTATATGCTTTTTTTTAAATAATAAAATATATTGAAGTTTTTTAATATTTTTTGTTATAAATTTAGTTGCAATGCAATATAGTTGAAATGCAAAATAGTTGAATGCAATATAATTGCGTTTCTTTAGAGAAACTTTGTAATTATCTTAAAATGCTTGAAAAATGTTGTATTATTAAAAATTGTTTATACAACAAAATGTTATAAAATAAATATATCCTCTAATATCCTCTAATAACCCTAATAAATATATCCTATTATAATAAATATATCATGAGGTAGTCAACATAAGTATTAATAAGTAATAATAAGTCGGTTTAAGTAATAAAAGTTAGGTATCTGAATTAAAAACTCAAATAACTTTCCCAATATTATATTTGATGTTTTCAGAAATTTTTATGTTGATAAAAAAACCTATTAAGATTTTTAACAACAAAATCTTTCAGATCATCTTTCATATTCCGAATTAATATTACTATTATTTTTTTTTTTTTTAAGTTTACAGTGTTAGTCCTGATACAGTAAAATAAACTATCAAAATTCCTTTAAAAATACATAAAAGCGTGATAACAGTGTAAATTAGGTTTCTCAAAGAAGATCACTAAAATCTTATCATCGGAACATTAAAAATAATAAGAAACTAACTAATTTGCAAATACCGTGTAAAGTATAAGTTACAATTAGTAGAATATAATTATATAAAGAATCTTTTACATCAGCGAACTTTATACAATATAAATAACATGATGTAAATATAAAAACAATATAAATGATTGTAAACAACATGACCACAAAACTTTAGAGAAAAAGAATAAAAATCCAAACATAAAGTTAATAAGTAGATAAAATAATTAGTAATACTATAAAATGTTAACGAGAAAAAGAATTAAATTTTTTATTTTGTTTTAAAAAAGAAAAAAAGAATATGATTGATTAAAATCAAAAAATTAATTATTGTTTTCTATTTGTAAGATAACTTTTAATTCAATTGTAAGTCTGGCTAATTATACCATAGTGTTATAGTTTATATAATAGGATTCAGTTATCAACTATATGAAATGCTTTTGATAAATTAATAAAAACTTCTTAGGTAAATTTATTTTGTTAAAAACTATTAGTTATTTGATCAACTTGTTGTATTTTTGCATGTTCAGTTGGGAAATTTTTTTGAACTGCAAACTTTGGGTAAAATAATTTGTTTTTAGTGAAGTGAATATAAATTTAATTATAAATTAGACGTTCGAAAAGTTTTGAAAATTCAGAAAGTATTGATATAGGTTTGTAGTTGGTTATGTCCGAATGTTCATTACATTTAAATATAGGAATTACTTCTGCTAATTTAAGTTATCAGGGAAAATCCTAAAAGTTATTGAGAGCTTTATGGATCAGAAATCTGCTTTTGTTGATCAGAAGCCTGATTTTGTTGAAGACAGGGGCCTGATTTTGTTGAAGACAGGGGCAGGATCCAGAATTTTTTGGTCTTTGAGATTGCTAACTTCCAGACATGGAGCAAACTCCAAACATTTATATGTTTATACTTATGTCAAATAAGAATGCTTTGCAAAAAATTCCGATGATTGGAGGCTGGGAACAAAAAAACTTAAAATTTTTGTCCCCCCTAAATCTTTTAGCGTTCGATAATTATGACCATATAAAGTTTAAACCCCCATCAATTTGAGGGGGCTGCAAATTTTATATGGTCATAATTTTTAAACGCTGAGAGATAATACTATGAAACTTAAAATTTATCGATGAATAAAAGTCTAGTTGAGAATAGTACAAAAAATATTTCATCAACTTGTTGCTCTCACGTTTGGGGCAGGGGACAAAAATTTTGGGGCTTTTTTGTTCCCAGCCTCCAATCATCGCAATTTTTTGCAAAGCATTTTAATTTGACATAAATATACATATATAAATGCTTGGAGTTTGCTCAATTTATCAAAGTTACCTATCTCAACGACCAAAAATACCTGGATCCGCCCCTGGTTGAAGATAACTATATCACTATTTCATCAAACAAAAGATAACTATATCACTATTTCATCAAACAAAAGATAACTATATCACTATTTCATCAAACAAAAGAATGTTTTAGCTTTAAACAACAAACTAAAACTATCCTTTGAAACATAAAACAAACAAACAAGGAAAATTAAAATAATCAAATAAAACCTAATAGCATTTATATTATATTACAATAAAACATGTGTTAAACTAAAATATCATATTATAATCTAATATTTATATATGTCATATTTAAATTATAATCTTTTAGAACAAAGTTTATTTAATTTCATATTAATACGTAGTTAAACTAACATAACAGGTAACCTAACGGTAAAATACATAACGCTTTTTATAGACAAAAAAATATGTAAAATAATATTTTCGGAAAATAACGCTTAACATTTTTTACTAATATAACGGTAATCATAACTCTAAATTTTTCACTAATCGTTTTGTAACCTTATAGCGTTAGCGCTATATTTTTTACATAAAACCTTTATGTTACCGTTATTTTATATATATATATAATATAATAACTTTATATATATTACAATATAAAACAGATATTTTAAACTTTTATATTACATTTAATGATTTTCAAGTATAAATATGAATGAAATGAATTTTAAACCTATTAAATGACGGTTACCCGTCATTTGAAATTGCTGCCCGTCTAATAACCAAAGGATGGCTAGTAAGCAACGGGTTGGTATCGAGTGGTACCCTGGTACCACTCGATAGCCTTATCTACTGTAACCTTCATCAATATTTTGAATGCTTTGCGTAATAAAACAAACAATATAGACTTTTTAAATCTATTTAATTAGGCACTGATGTTTATCTACAACACGATTTTTAAAAAACAACAGATTATAATAAATAGTTAAAAAAGAAAAATTATAATAAATCTGCAAAGATTATGACACATCATTTTATATAAAACGTATACAAAACAGGTAACGTTAGATTATACCTTAGTTATTCATAATAATTGCATCCATTTTTATAGAATGTTGAATTAAAAACTGATCAAGTTAAATTTATAAATATACAACTAGATAAAAAATAGATTTGTAAAGAAAAAGAAATGAAAATTTAAAAAACCTACAAATCATTTTTTAGCCATATTTTAAAAGGTTGACTAAAAAAAACAGTTTAGTCTGAGATACTTTATAGAAAGAAAACTTTAAATTAATTTTTTCCTCATAATTCTAGCTAAAGCATACTAATCTTTTAAATAATGACGCAGGCAGAATTATTAAATAATGACTTAGGCAAGATTCACAAATCTTTACGTAGGCATGACTTTTAAATGATGACATAGGCAGGACATTTTGATCTTTTAAAAATGAAACATTTACACTTATTTAATAGCATAAATTTAAAAACTTTTATTTAAATTAATCAAAAGGTTTTAAGTTTTATTGAGTATATTTTTAACGTTCAATACTTATGATCTTTCAAAATTTCCACCATTCCTAAAATGTGGGAGTTGTAAGTATTGCTTCGTCATAACTTTTAAAAGCTGAAAAGATAATAAATCAACTTTGTTTAATTTGATAAATTTTGTATAATTATAAAATTGTTTTCCTAAAATCTAGAGGATAAAGTTTTACTTTCCTAGGGAAATTAAAACCTTTTCCGGGGGAATTTTTCGCATCAAAAAAACCTAGCTTTTGACCTATTCTTTAAATACTGAATGTTGAGATATTTAAAAACTTTTGAATGCTTCAACGTAACAAAAAGTTAGTAAATATACGATGTCTCGATTTTGTTTTCAAAATATTTTAAAGGTTTCCAGTCTAAAGTAAACTGAAAGGGCGCTTTAAAAGTATATGTTTGTGTTAAGATCTTCATATAATTTTGAGCCCTGTCTCTTTGTTATTCATATATTTGTAATTAAATTTTATTTCATGTGAGATGTAAACAAAAACTACCCATAAACAGCAAAATAAAATCAGATAATTACCGCCTTGTTTACTGGACTAAATATAACAAAAAAGTTATAAAATCTAAAATCTCTCTTTGTTTGAACTAATTATGTAAACGTTTTGCAACCTGCAACAACAAGATTGGTCGCAACTTTGAAAAATTGTTCTTGTTGTTGCAAGAAATGTGTTTTTATTACACAAATTTTTTCCATAGCTTTATAAAGTTATTTTTAAGAAGAAACGAATTATAAAAATACTATGCATTAATTATGTATTGGAAAAAAAGTTGTTTTCTATTTTATTAAACGTAAGGATATATCATGGACCTGAAAAAAAATAAGCGCAATTAAATACTGCATTAAGTTCTTTGCTTTAATTTATAGTAACAATTATAGTGTATTTTGTTTATGCCTTTTTTATATTTTTTTAGGTATAATATCAAACAGCTTGGTTTCTTACCTTATTATTTCTAATTCTAAACTTAGAAATATTGTCAACTTGCTTATTTTGAACCTTGCAATTTCAGACATAATTGCGTGCTTAAGCATCTTCCCATTTATCTACATTGACTTAGCTGAAACAAGAATACGAGGTGCTACAGCAAATCTTCTATGCGGTTTTACGGCTGGTTTGTCTGGTTTCTTTGCTGCAGCTATCGAATCATTCATAACTTTAAGTGTGTTTTCTATCACAAGATATTTAATTATAAACCACCCATTAAAACTATCATGGAGACTTGAGTTAAAAAATATGAAATGGGTGTTTGGATTAACTTGGACATTAAGTTTTGTAATTGTTATACCTAACCTTATATCATACAAATACGATGAAAATTTCAAGATATGTATAAGAAATTGGGCACGTGGTGTTGATCCACTAGTTTACTTTACTTTTATAATTGTTATAGGATTGTTTTTGCCTTTGACTTCTCTTTTGTTTACATACTTCACCAGTTTGTATACTCTGTATATTAAAGGTCAATTGCGTGAAAATACATTAAATAAAAACTCAGCTGTATCAGAAAGAAATTTTGGAACAAAAAAAAAAGCCCTTAAGTGGTTAGGCTTTCTCGTGCTTGTGTATTTAATTTGTTGGTTACCTTTTGCTACATACTTATTTTTTTCCGTCGTCATGGGTAAATACTCAAAGAATTACGACGATGTAAGAAAAGGCGTACGCCTGTTTAGGCTAACAATATTTTTTGCTGCTTTTAATACTGTGCTTAATCCTCTAATATATGCATATAAAAGCAAACAGCTGAGATCTGCTTTTAAATTATTATTTAAATTGCGTGTTCGTGCTGAACTAACTTCAACATTAAAAAGTACTTTCTACGACCAGCTTGAAATTATAGAACAAAACGCTCTAATTTAACACGAAATATCTTCAAAACTTTTTTTAGAAGTTTGTCATAATATCTTGATAGTTTACGAACTTCTTTTTATTATATAAAAGTTGTACTGAATTGAAACTGCTCAAAAGTTTTATATATAAAAATAATATTCCTATTTCTTTTTCATTCAATAACAATATAAAAAATATGTACCTATCTTGAAAAAAACCCGTTTCATAAATGCAATTTTGGCTGGCTTATTATAGATATCATTAAGTACGTAAAACTACTCATTTTGTAATTTTTAGTTGTAAATTACAACAACAACAACAATAACAAGCTATATATTTTCCGTAAATCATTTTACAATTGTTTTGATAATAATGAAAATAATAATAATAATAATAATAGTAATATTAGCAAAAATATATTATACATTATTGTGATTTTTTTTTTTTTAATTTTTTAATAAAAATTATAAAAACTTAAAATCTATAATTTTTATTATTTTTACCTACAAATAAAATGACATTATTACGCACACACTGTGTACCCAAACCATAATCAACCGTAAAATCATGTCCCGAGAAAACCCTTTGGGGGGATGATATCCCATATATAGTATATCATTTAGATATAAATTTGGAAATCAAACTTTTAGGTCAGGGAAGATATTTTGATTTTAAATTTTGAAGCTAATAGCCTAAAAATTTGCAAAATGACAGGAGATTTCATTTCATAGTTGTGAGTTGTTTCATAGTCACTTCATAGTTGTGACAACAAAAGAAGTATTCTTATGTATATAAAACAACATTTTTGAATGAAAATATCACATCAGGAAAAAATTCTTTAAGATATCAATATTCTTAATTTTGGTTTGGAAAATACCCTTTCAACTAAAATGAATGTTTGCTGTTGAGGTCTATAACACAATTCAGAAGCTTCTTTTCATATTCTGAACGACTAGGATCACGTTTGTACATTGAATTTGTGATGTACATTGAAGTTGTGATGCAAAAATTCTGTGGCTTGTACAGAAAATACTCCAAGGCTTGACTTGTGGCGGTCAATAAAATGCTTCACATGAAAACAGACTGCATGCACCTTTGGAGTAATGGAGGTGTTTGGCAACTTTAAAAAGGAACTCTGGAACTCTTTGACCTTGTCTACAAGCAAGAACTCACAACCCTTTCAAAACATCTGAAATTTTCAACAAAAGGCATGACATTAAATAAAGAGCTTTGTTCAGCCAGATTTTGTAGAACATCTGTATGCTTCAATAGCTTTTAAGAAATCATTTTCAGAAAATTGGCTCCCATGAGAAGGCTGTTCTAGAATATGAAGAGCAGGATGCCTTTGATTGGTATCTGGCCATGTTTGACGCAAGTTTTTGTAGAAAGGATTTACTACTCCCAGAAGAAGATGTAGCTCCATTGGAGGGAAAAAGTCAAATAAAAGTGTTTGATTTTCCAAGCAAATAATTGGTTTTTGAATAACATTGTCGAACTCTTTTGCTCTTCTCAAAATTGACCTACTCCACAGTGGGCCGGATATTAGACATATGACGGACAAAATTATTTTGATCTTTTTTTTTCTAAAACCCTTTATATGTCCAAACAATCACTTTTATTAAGATATATTTACTTTTATTATAAATTTTAGTTGAATAGTTGCTTAGTATAAAAATTATTTAACAAACTTTATAAAACTTTAAAAACGCGGATTTAAATTTTTTTTAATTTCAAGTCACATAACTTCTTAAAATCGTTGAACTGGATAACAAACTGATCTGGTGGAATAAACTTAAAATAAAAAATGCTGCTACAAACTTTAAAAACAAAAATGCGCACTTTGGAAAAAATTAAAATTAATCATTAGATTTGAAATATACAGATAAATATATAGAAATATGAAGAAAATATAAATAAATATGTAGATTTCAAACTCTATTATTGATATTACTACATGTTCACGACGTTTTGAATAAGTCTATAGATTATTTATCATCTCTATATATAATAATGTATTATTTTTATTTTTAATCTATTGGCCGCAGATTCTGATTGAATAATATTACGTTTTTATTATTTATAAAGTCTTTAAGTTCTAAAGGTACTATACAAATAATCAACAGGCCCTTTCTTCACTATTTTCATTTTGACTTACCTGTTTTTAAATACTATATCCTGAAGCATCATCAAAACCAGTCAAACACTATATCCTGGAGCAACATCCAAACCAGCCTTGTATCTAAACGTCAGTTTAGTTAATTCCTTAGTATTGTGACTAGCGCACTAGTTTGTATATCAAATAGCTTTTTAGAGAGTGTTTTAGAAGATCTTTTAGCAGTGTTTGTACTGACTAGCCAACTATTTGAATGTTTTTAGGATAGCATTTAGCTTTTGAAGATTTTAAACCAATATATAAAGGATATGTGGAAGCCATTTTTTTTAGTACCATTTCTAAGAATGTGGTATGTTGATTTTGATATATTACCATTAGTATTTAATAATAAAGTTTCATCAGGTGAAAATATCTAAGCAGGTTTAATGTTTTTAATTCAATTTTCAAAAACTTTTGTGCCAGTTTTGTACTTAAACTCACTTCTTAGTTTCAATTTTGTTGCATAAAGTAACTTATGGCTAAATAAAATATTGATAACATTGTTAGGCTCATTTTATTCTGTTACGAGCTTTTTCAAAGAAGCAACATGGTTTCCCAACTTCATTAACTGATGATGTAGCATTTAATTTAACGTAAGTGTATTGAAATTCTTGAGGTAGCCAATTTTCATTACTTCTCTCAAAATGACTATTATCATTACTTGCAGCTATTAATTTTTGCATTCCAATTTGATAAAGTTTTTCACTCAGAATCCTCTAGCTTAATATATGTAGAAACTATAGCTTCAATGATAGGAATGGTACATCATTAGGAACTAGTTTATTTTGTTGTATAAATCTGTAAATGTCACCAATTTTTATTTTATAACATACAAAAAAAAAACTTACCTCGTTAATTTAAAGCCAGATTATAAGTGTTTTATAAAGACTGATCTTTACTCATTTTTTTTTACTGGTCAACTAAACTTAAAAGTTACTGTTTACTATAGCTATGTATAAAAAAAAATATTTAGACGCATTTTTTAAAAAAAAAATTTATTGTACATGAAACCGCAACTGACTTTTGTGGTTTTAAAAAACACTATTATACTCAAAACAATTTTCAAAATTTTAAATGAGTATTACAAATATGTTTTATTATATGGTTTTGAATATGATAAATATTTATTTTTTAGATTTTTCTACACCATCTATGTACTCCTTTAAATTGCATTAAAGTCAGCTTGAATGGAACTAAATGTTCTGGGTTTCCCACTGATGTAAAGATTTTTTGAATCGACATCACACCATGTACAAGGGTGAGCACTGGCATGAGACTGAAGTCCAGTTATGAGATTAGCTACATTTTTGTCACATGAAACAACAAAATTTTCCGCAACTGGAGCAATAAGCATTTCAAGTTTTCATATCTCTCTGGTAGGTTTTTCAGAAACAGCATTTAGTAACTGGCGCTTCACATCTGCGTCTTTTGCAACACACTTTGAGAGAGAAGAAGAATTCTCTTTGTTTGTTTCAATGCTTTCAAAAACAAAGAATACTTTCAAAAAACTACCTTCACCATTAATCCCCACTTTGATCAATGGTTCTCCAGGAATATTTCTGACTTTTGAAACAAGGTTGACTATATCAGACACATCTTTGCAGTGAACAACAACTCTGGTTAAATCTTTCTTTGTTGTGTCTTAAATGTGGTTTGAAGTGAGCTGTTCTGCAAGAGTCTTTCCAAGTGACCTAAAAAGTGACGAATTTTTTTTCAATAATCTGATGAGGAGTGGCTTGATTTAGGGATGATGCAAGTTTTTTATACCACAGTTAGAAAGTCCAGTTTCATTTTGAACCTTGAGCATATCTATAGCTGTTAGCTTTTTCTCCTCAGGAAAGAGTTCTCTTGCTCTGGATGGGACAATAAGAAAATACTATGCTATTAGACACATGGGATTAATGCTTATGATAATTTAAAACTTAATCATACCTGGAAAAACTGGAAAACTGTTGCCTCCCTTTGCTTGACTGAGACGGACAGTGCCATGAGGAGAAGCAGGTTTGTTTGAGATGACCATAGTTGCAACCATCTCTGCAGTCACTTTATCTTTTGAGGCAACATCAACCATTGCTCCTTTTGTACAATTGTGGGGCAGCCCTCGTTTAATCACAGAAAAACAGTTTGAACATCTTTTTCCAATGCTTCTTTTGTTCCTAGGTTTATTTGCTTACAGTGGATGAGGAATGTTCAGCTTATTTTTAGCAATTTAACAGATCGAACAATCACAAGGAGATCCTATAGTAGCTGGTCGAACTGAGATGCTCTTAAAATCGTAAAGGCAAGAAAGAGGAGGATTTTCATCCTTATTTTTTCTTCTGATGACAACACGACATCTTTCACAAATATTTAAAGGAATCTCAACTTTGAGAACTTTTTTGTGTTTTCTCAATCAGAAAAAATGTTAGTTTACGATTTTCCTTGTAAAGGCACAAAAAACAAACAGCTTTTCTATTCTCCTTGTGGTCTTTGGTTTTGTTAGGAAATTTTGCAACTTATATATTCTAGTGTGTTGTGAAAATTGTTTATTTTTTGAAATGCATGATTTTTTTCCAGAAATGTTTTTAAAAAAATACTAAAAAAATAAGACATTGTTTTGAGGTATTTGTTTTAGGAATGACAAAAACAACCATAGAACGTGCATAGTTTTCAGAAACACTAATGTTTTCACTTAAAATCACTTCTAGATGTTTTTCGCATAACCAAGTTGAGTAATAAGTTCTGTAAAAATGCAAAATCTTCTGTCATTTTGCAATTTTTTACGCCTATTAGCTTCAAAATATAAAATCGAAATATCTTTCTCGAACTTCATAGTTTGATTTCCAAATTTATATCTGTTCTACTATATATGGGCTATCATATATAGTAGAACAGGTATAAATTTGGAAATCTTTATAAATGTTCTACTATATATGGGCTATCATCCCCCAAAAAAATTTCCTGGAGACATGAATTTAGGATTGATCATGGTTTGGGGACACAGTGCACAGCTTTATGTAATTTAGCTTTTATAAATTGAAATAATTGCTGAATTAAGTTAGATTATAATAAAAAACATTTCGATTTGTGAGAATTTCTTACTGATTTGTAAAAAAAAATTTAACTTTTATTTTTATAATTATGTAGTAGTAGTTATTGTTTTTTCTATGGAAACAGTTTGATAATTTAAATCATTTATTTTACTATAGTTTAACTATAAATACCAAAACTCTCAAAATGAGGTTTTATGCTGTCTAGAAAACGCAGACCAGGTATTCTAATTTTTTTTTAATTATTTAAATATTATAGTTACTATATCCTAACATTCTTATCACAGAGCACCAAGGAATAGCATTTAACCATAAAGTTCAAACCTCCTTCTTTATCAATGATGAAAATATTGCCAGAACCGGCTTCAAACCACGAAACTTCTGTTTTTATGCCAGAACTCTATCTACTACAGCATGTCTGGTGGTTCTGTACTAACAGCCTAGAGCATTTAAGAGAGTGTTACTACACTTGCCCCAACCTAAAAATTCAGCAGAAAACTTCTTTATTATGTTTTTCCCCTTAATCAGTGTTTTTTTTTTTTGTTTTTTTTTTTTGAAAACTTAAAACCTCATTTTAAGCTATACTATCTGTTGCTTACCAAGCTATTGAGTTTAAAAGCGTAATGCTGTTTTTCTATGATTGTAGATATTTCAGAATGTTGTTCACAAAGGGCAAAACTTTTCTTTTAAAAAATTTTTCTATTATTTAGTTGATAACATGAAAATACAAATTGTTTTTAAAAGTTATCATAGTTCTTTTGAAAATCGGACGTCTGCAAGAATTCAACTTCGTAACGGCGAAATTATACAAATATTTTATTTGCGATAAACCCACGTGTTATATTTGCTGTTAACCAGGATTTAAGGAAGATATCTAAAACATAGCTTAAAAGCAAGTTAACTTACATTGCTGTAAAGCAGCATAGCTAGAAAATACCATCCATTTACAAATACAACATTTTCCTGTTATTTTTGTAACAAAATATGTTTGAGCAAAATACCT